>OY101127.1:803291-1281551 GCA_956465555.1 Nitzschia sp. pyKryTriq1
GAGTTGATGATTTCGACCCATGGTACACTTTAGAAAGAGGAGCGAATGCTGTCACCTGTTTTTATGGTCGAAGAAGAAAGAGCGGTGAGATGAATAATCGAGGCGATTTTCTACAAAGATACTCCCAAGGAACCCGGTTGTTGAACTTTCTCCGAACGCGAAAAGTGCGGTACTCGTAGTGTAATAATTTGGATGTAGTCGAACGTGTCGACTTCAACAGAAAAAACATCATCATGCATAACGAGCCGTTCTTTGACCATGAGATTATTGCAGAAGGATGAAGAATCATCGTCTGATGAAGACGCCACCTATCCGTCCACCTCAAGGTTTCATTATATACTCGATTTGCAAAAGGATGGGCTTCGTGGGCGTTGCCTGCGGGGATACTCGACACAAGACCTTCGAAAGCTTTTCTTTCGAACGAAATAGGCGAAGTGGTGGCAGAATAAGCAAACTCCAACTTTTCCAACCATCCTGACTGACACAACCAATAACATCGCGTTTTTATCAGCAGGCTGCCATGGCTTTGGGATTCGGGCCGATTTCACCGATTTCTCCATTCCAAAAACGACCACGCCAACCACATAAATCAAACTCGAAGCCAGCCCGCGTTGAACTTACCGGGGCGGTTGTCGCCAACAACAAGGAAAAGATTTGGAAACGCATCCTGGAATTCGGATGGAGCAGCTGACCCTTCCTGTCTTGATCAAGTTGAAATTGAACAGAGAGTGATTTTTCTGTTGTTGTTTCTCGTACTAGTACCTCGTTCTCAGGTTGAGTTGGTTGATGGTCTCCTTGCGTTGGTGCGTCGTGATGATTTTTGATGGCGCCAATCAAGTTGCAGCACCGCATCCGAAGGATTTCATCTCAACAACATCATCACCTTCTTGCTTCTTGCTTCTTGCTTCTCACACCACGCACCACGTATTCACGGGCAGCAGTGCGCGGGCACGCAACTGCGCGTTGCCAGTAGCAAGTTTCCAACGTACGTAGCGTTGCCAGTTGCCAGTTGCATGCCAGGTGGAAGTACCGTACATACACCCATACAGGGATACCCCCTGTACCGGTACGTACAGTACTCTGGGGCCGGCCGGCCGTATCAACAGATCACTGACGTCATCGTGAAACTTCTTTCATTCATTTCATTCAATTTCCCCGATCTCACCCCACTCGAATCATCCCCCCTTTCTTCATTCACCCAGCTGCTACTAGGGAAACAAAAAATCAATACCGGGATGTACCTGGTACCGGTACACCATACCTCCTGCCGTTCTGTATTCCAAGTACGGGTACAAGTACTGTGTTTCTCGGACCGTGACTACAATTCTGTACTATTTCTCTCTAATACAGTAATCCTACTAGAGAGTTCGAGAGATCCAGCATCCAGTCGTCTTTATTGTTACGCACTTCTTGTACAACGAATTCGCGTCTACTGCAGGATGCTGGGTAAAATGAAAAAAGTTTCAATCACAGCCTTGGCCGTGGTCGTCCTCAGCTGGCCCATTGTGTCTTTTGGATGGCTTCCGAAATTGTCGAGCCGATCGAACAATCGATCTTTGTCTGGTATCAAGAGAACCAGGGGATTGATGCTTTCGTTACAGGCCCCGGCAACTGAGATTCGCCATGACTTACTTTTGATAGACTGGGATGGGGGCTGTGTTGTTGACACCGTAAGATTTCGGATCGAAATTGCGCAGCAAGCAGCAGCATTGCTTTGGCCTGACCTGGAAGAAAAGATCAAGGTGGCAGCAACGGCGATTGCAACTGCCACATCGCAATTGCAAACTTCTTGGTTGACTAATAAACTGAAGGCGATTGCCCCAGCATTAAATGAGGATACGCGCCATTTCTCTGCTACGGCCCAATACGTACTGGCTGTGCGTCTCTTGATTGAAGAACAAGAACTCGATCAAGGTAGATCACCAGGGACAGGAAAGTACGGATCTCGTTACCACCCTCAACAGTCACAGAAACTGGAGGAGCACTCATCGCCGGACAGTTTCTCATACGGTAGTCGCCCGCTAACTGTCAGCGAAGTCACGATGAATTGGTGCGACTTGCTTCTGGATACGCTTCCAATAAAGTATCGAGTTCGTCCCTATCAACTGGAAGAAGCGGTCAGTCAATGTATGTCGAACCAACACCAAAGAGATCACGATGATCTCCCTCCAGTCAACAGAGCGGTAGCCTCCATTCTGGCTGCCATGGCCACTGGTCAAGCAGTCATGCAGTATGACAAGGCCGAACCCCGTACGCGAGAAACGCTACCGGTTGTTACCGTCCGACATCAGAGCGATTTGCCCTTGGCGCTTGCTTCAATGGCAGGACACTTCAAAGATTCGCAAGTCCAAGTACGACTGATCGACAGCGCCGAGCAGCTTTGGGTAGTCTCCGACGAACAACCCACAATTTATATTCTCCACAAACAACGGGAGACGATTGCAAAGCTGCTGAGACAGAGCGCAGCGCGAAGCAGTACCAGTACCAAAAAAACGGTCAACACAAGTACAGCCAGCGTGGTTCACGTTGTTGAGTCTTCTTGGGAAGCTCTACAGTGGGATACTTATCATCATGATCATCCTGTGGTTGCTGGTGACGGCATGGACCTGAAGCTAACCGCATGGTGCCCCACCCCTGAAATGGAGCGTCGTGCTACGATGTGTCCATGGTTGAATGCGTGTACTTCTGTCATAGAATTGGAGGAACAACTTGGTATTCAGCGCGCAGCCTTTGAGTGAGCAATGGTTGGGTCATCAGCATCGCGGCTTCTGCCTCTGTATCTGATGAAGCTGCGCCACTGTAGTCAACATAATTACCCCGCTGGATGCAAGTCAACGGGTTTGGAACTGGTCATTGGCGCACTCACTACCTCCATTGTATTGCTAACTATCTCTAGGGCCCCAAAGAGAGCCGTGATGAAAATCCCCAGATTCAATGCCATTATGCTTCTCGATCGATATCTACGTAATGTTGCACCATATATGAACTGCATTTCTTGCTGGGATTTCAAGCGGCCATGGTCTCCATGAGGAGTCTTTTCTGAGGAGTCAAGAAAACAGATGTGAAGATATTTTTAATTCCGTGGTAGCGAAAGGATCTAGATATGGGCATGAGACGTGTGCCTCCTGGCTTCAGAAGGTGGAAGATATCTCCACATGATTCTTGTCGGGAAAGACAGAGGTGATGAAAGACCGAATGAAGCAGTTGTGCTCTGTTTGTGGTTCTTGAATGCCAGTAAACATATTCGCTGCGGGTGGACGCTTACTACCAGCGAAGCATCATTCTTCTGTCATTTTTCTTGGGGGTTATATTTTTCTGGCCATCCTGTGTTCTGAATCCCTGGAGTTTGATCGTTGGTCCACAACCCACGGTACCAGTGAGCACACTGGACGCCCCACACCTCTACGACTTTGTTGGCCCTTTGACCAAGCCCAGCTGCATGACGAAACTGCAAGGGATCGCAACAGGAGTCAGTGCTGAAGGAATTGGCCACGTCGCCTGGTCTTTCATCGACACCTCTGGAATGCTACGAACCTTGAAGCTTCCGGCCTACTACGTATCCCGAGCTAAAGCCAGACTCCTCATTACTAGTACCAGCCTGCTGAACGAGTATCTCACGAGCGAATCACTCTTGTTCCTCCATACCTTTGCGATCTCTGTGCGCGCCCACCGGGCTCGCACAATCAAAGATTCGCTATCTATTGAAAGGACTACCATTGTCTTGTCTTGCTAACTGTACCTGAATGTTTACCTACCAGTGAATATAACTCACTATTCGATCTCAACGCTCAACTCTCGCTTATTTGGCAATGGTTGGATCCTGTTGAGCTCGTTGTCACCCAGTGGATCATCAGATACAAATAGCAAGGTTCCTATTTTCAACGCACAGTATACTCCTCGTATGTATTCGTACATCTACAGTCGAAACAACTTCTACTACTCTAGTAGGTACTGAAGGTCTATCCTCTCTACTCTACTCTCTAGTAGAGAGAGTAGAGAGTCCTTACTCTACCGGTACAGGTAGCTCCAGGAGCGGACGGGAAGTCTAAGGTACCCGGATATTAGGAGGGATGACAGACGGCACGCTCCTCCGAGGGTGTTCGCCTATATGATTCCGGCTGTTCGCCCGTGTTCCGAAGAACGGTGCCCTATGCACGTTAAAACTACAACCAGCTTGGTAAGACGGTAGAAGCAAGTCAGCCATTGCAACAACAGGAGTTGAAATTGTGTGCCTTGAGATAGCTCTGTCCTCTTGTTGTTGTATCATGTTCATTTGGTGGTCGACGGTGGAAGGGATCCTGTCGGAGGACAGACTATCTGACCGTCTGTCCTTCATCCTTTCAAACTCTGCAAATCCCACGTGCGCGCTACATTATGGACCCATGGCCGCGCGCTATGGACCCCCTGCTTTCGCCCGAAAGTCCTCGCCTTTGTACACTACCGGTACAATGTACGACCGCGTCAAACAATACAGAATTGTACTCGTCGTTAGTAGACTAAAATTGAAACATGCAATCCACTTATTGCACAAACCACATACAACGGGCGGTTGTACCGGTATTGCATATTGTATTTTACTCCAAAAATTCACCAGCGACCAGTACTCAGAGAGCCATGCGCTCCGCAATCCGACATCTCGTCCGCCATGGGGTGGATGCCTTGAAGCCGCAGCGAATTGAAACGAAACCCGTTCAGGTGGGGAGTCAGTACATTGCCAGACCTTCCAAGACTGTTTGGCGCCGATCCGTCGTGAGCAAGAGAGTGGCTAACGTCCTCCGAAAGCAAGCCGTGCAAGAGGGTACGTATGGCAGTTTCAACACCGATACGGGGGTTGGCTGGGATCCCTTGTGGGACATGGCTCTCAAGCCCAACCAGTACGAGGTGACTCGATTCGGTGGTGTCCAGCCACCTAAAAAGACCTCGCGCCAAAGAAGCCGGGAAGAGCGGGCCAAGAAGATCGATTCGAACCTTGAAGCTCGACTGGAGAAGATGGAGGAATATTACACGGAAAAGGAAGAGTCCAGAGTGCAAGAGAAGGGATTCGAAGCTACGTTCAAGCGTCTTGCTCGTGGCGGACCTGGAGGGGGTCGATAGTCATGTTTTTCTGGGATTCGCGATCGCTTGTTGTACATGATATCAGCTTCTCGTAGTTTACCGGAGGATATATTTTTCGCTAGCCTGCTAAGATTAATATTAAACGAGGTTTGGGATTTGGGATCTGTCCTGTATTCATTCTCATAACGCTTTTGGGAATACGGTACCGGTAGTATCTACTCGGCCACTTTGAAACTCATGTTGTTTTTCTTGACGGCTCGATATATGGCTTGCAGCACGTTCTGCTTGTTTTCCGCATACGCGTCTCCAATCGGCTTCACCCTAAAATGAGCATCCAAGATTACTTCCAAGTGATCGGGTTGGTAGGAGCTCCAAAAGCAACGGAAAGGGCGGCTGATTGATTGGTAGATTATGACGTAAAATGTTTGGTGTTAGACTTCCGACGAGAACGAGAAAAGAAAACAAATACGAAAGCTTACCTCCCATCCGTGATGACGGTGGGGCAACTGGATCGAATCTCTGTCTTAATATCTTGCAGAAGCTGGGGAAGTTTCTCCGAGTCTGCGTAGCTGAACTGCAGTTTTTGTTTGACTTGAGATTGATGGATCCGACTCAGATTGCAGACACGTTGGGAGAGTAGATCGGCGTTCGGAATGGTCACCATGACTTCATCACTACCTCGGAGTACAGTCTCGAGCCATCCCAGCTTGGCTACACTTCCAGAAAAACCCGACTTGTGCAACTGGATGGAGTCCCCTTCGTAAATCCGGTCGGAAGCTGACAGAATGATCCCGTTTAGGATGTTTGCAACGGTGTCTTTTGCTGCAAGCGAAAAGACTAAGGTACTGACAGACCCCATGGCGACAACCCCCTGCATAGCCAAACCCATCTCTACGTTGAGAATATCAAAAATAATGAACATGGTGCAGACCGCAATAAAAGCATTGCCCAATCGATCAACTACTTGGATCCTGCCTTGGGTGTTACCAGCGACCTGATTCAAAATGTACTCTTTGAACTTGCTTAATCGGCTGGCTCCCCAAATAGTGTACAAGACATAAGCGAATGCGTGTGTCAGACGTTCCCCTCTTGGGATTTCAAAGCCTGCTCCGATGAGAAAGATTTTGACCATGTCAAAACCGTAGACAACGAAAGCCAGCCGGGCAATCTGAGATAGGGAATCCAGGACGTGATAAATCGAGGTTGATCGAAAGTCGCGATCACTGTGCTTGCTGTTCCGGCTCAAAACAAATGTAGAGTATGGTAGTTCCACGAGGGGGACGACGGCGAAGCCTAATGCCAACAGAAAAATGATGTCCTGAACGGATGCGACGTCTGTTATGCCGTTCCAAATATTTTGTCGTTGTGCTTCGGAAAGAACAAATTTATTGAGAAACGGAGAGATTTGTCCTGCCAAGGTAGAGCGATCGATGAGATCATCCACCGAATCCAGGACGGTCCCCGACATTTTCGACAAGCTCTCTTTGACGTCATCGAGGGGACTGGTTGGCTGCTGGCTGGCCGAGACCGCCGGCGGCATCGCCCACGTGAGCACTGTTGCCCATTCTCGTACGAATAATATACGAGACGGAAGCCCTGTTCCACGTCGCTGAGAGGACATCGGGTTGATTCTTCAATGGAAGCGTTGCTGCAAAATAAAAAAAATGGTGACTGGTATCATTTCTCTGATCGCGGGGACCAGGTATCGCGATACCGGTACTTGAACATATCGGGGTTATGCGGCGCAGGTCAGGGTGCAGAGGGTTCGTGGGGGAGCAAGCAAGGCCGCAAAAATATTTTCCACCGTTTTCCTCTGTCTCCGCGCTTTTGCGCGAATCGACAGGTTACCCGTGGAAGGAAGACGGACAGCGACGTCCTAGCGTTCGAATGAGTCCATCTGAAAACGAAGACCGGAACTACCGGTACAAACTACCAGAACCGAAGGGTCCAATCGCGAAGCCAACTATCTCAAATACCCGGATGCACCTAGAATCATGTGGAAAAGCTACCAAGATGAATCCAGAAGAGCAATGGGAATTTCAGGAAGAGCTACCCTTTTGAGCCGAATGAGAAAGCTCTCAGAAATCGAAGACTACGAATTGCAAATGCGTTTTCTTTCATGACGACGGAAGTCATGAAAAGAGCTGTCGAGGGCTCTACTAGTACTAGCAATTCATCCAGGATTAACCTGGATAGAACTCACTTCTCTCCAGGGAACTAAAAAATTCAAATATTCAATGTTCATATGTACGCAAGAGCAATAGTAGATAGAAGGACATAGTTCTCTAGCTACTGGTACTATGGCTCCCCGAGTAAAGAAGTCCCGAGCGAGATTAAATTACTCCGACTCCTCTGACTCACGTAGAAGTGTACGCAATCCAGTACATTGTGCCAAAACCGGGACATCTCGTCCCGCTTTCTGCGCCGCGCCTAAGCGCTTGGGCGCGGGCCTGCGTATTTTCGCGGTTTCAAACATCAACATTGGCGGCAGAAAAGGTGTGATAAGACTCGCCCGTGGCCTTGCGCGCGCATTCGAGGAATTGGCAGACTTCGTGCCCACAATTTACGTTGTACTACGGTTAACGTAGTATGATCACTTAGACAATTTAGTGTGTTTGAACGTTTTTTGGATTCTGTTAGTTAGGAGTAAAAGTAGGAATTTTTTCCGTTCGGAACACAATAAATTTTCCTGGACATATTTTTATAGAGACATTATAGATGGTTACTTAGACGCCGAACGAGCCTGCACATGCTTTCAAAAATCTGAGAGACTCCCTCCGCCAAATTGCTGCTGGGATCATTATTTTCGGTTTACGAGTAGAGGTTTTACATTGCATTGTTCGGGTTGCTCCACAAAGACTTTGAGTTGACCAAAAACATCAGATTCTTCTTCACAATGGCTTGGAAATCGTCTACACACAGTGGTCCCGACCCTCAAATGTCACCCCATACCGTTGGTTCGGCTCCTATGAGTAACGGCAGACATTCCATTGGTGGCAGAGAAGGTCAACCTCCTCCAGCACCTTTGCCTAACCATCGACATTCGATGCATAATCACGAGGGCCAGCTTCCTCGCCAAAGCTCTCCTCATTATCGATCCTATCCCCCCCCTCCCCATCACCGCTTGCCTTACGGGGGCCAACCTTCGCATCCTCCACCGCCGCCGCCAGCAAGGCCTTATGATCGCTACTACGACTACCACTCAAGCTACCCACCACCTCCTCCCCCTGCGCACTATGGAACCCCCAGACATTATGGTGGGGGCTCTCCTGAACATAGGGCCTCGCCACCAAGAGACACTTTCCCCGCTGGCTCTCCAACAGTCGATTCCTTTCGAACCGGAGGTTGCACTTGCAAGAAGAGCCGGTAAGTGATGGATGTGAAGCTGTCACCCACACTGATGTTCATGTGGACCAAAATTCTCACCATGACTATGCCTTCTTTTAAAACCAGATGCCTCAAATTGTATTGCCAATGTTTTGCTCTAAGCACCACCTGTGGTCCGAAGTGCAAGTGTCAGACGTGCTACAACACCACTCTACACTCAGAATCTATCGAGGAGGCTCGCAAGACCATCTTGGAACGGAATCCTAGCGCCTTCGATGACAAGTTCCGTGGGGGGCCGGTCACTCCGTCTCCTTACCGAGGTCTTCCTCCTCCCACTCCTGTGTACCATCATTCTTCTCCCCCTGGCTCCAACTGGCCTCCTTCTGCTTATAAAACGCCGCCAGTGCCCCCTCCACCCATGGCAGTTAGAGCTGTGGCTACTCCCCCGGGACCGCCCCCACCTCCACCGAGAGTGAACAAGTTCGGATGCAAGTGCAGACGATCATTTTGCTTGAAGAAGGTGAATATATGCTCTTGTGTATTGATATCATCCGTCATTTCGCTTTCTCACTTTCTTTTTTGCCTCCAACCTCGACCATTCAGTATTGCGAATGCTTTCAAAATTCAGTCAAGTGCGGCCTCAACTGCCGCTGCACCAACTGTCGCAACTATCCTCACGAGGGAAATGGATTACCGCCACCTCGTCCACCTCCAATTGTAGTGCCGGTCACTTATGGAACAGTCTCACCGCGGTGCGTCTCGAGCGATACTGTGGTGACGGCTGCTTCTGTAACTCCCGCAGCTGAGGAAACAGCTGAGAAAGCTGACACCGAAGATCGCATGGCCATCATGGCGGCAGTAGCAATGACAGAGCTATTTGGATCTAAGACGGAGCCGGAACAAGAATCGGCGGTTATCAAGGCCGACGAGAATCCAGCCAACATGAAGGGCGACGAAATAGAGGGTCCTACCACACCTTCAGAATTCAAGCGCAAAGTGGACAAAATTTCGATAGTCTCGTCACCAGAAAGGTCAGACGACGACGAGAGCACTCCACCTCATAAACGTCCCAAGGATGACAGCCCTGGCGAAGCCGAGACTTCCCCGGGGGTGCCGGAATCCCGTAACCCTTCCCCCGTTTCTGTCATGACGCCTCAAAATTCGTATCCTCGGCACTTTATCCAACGGCCTCCCTCCCACCACATATCTTCGCAACATCCTCCGCCCCCACTTCGCCACCATCACCCCTATCACCATCCAGCCGCTGCAATGCCACCCCACCCCATGCGCTATGCTCCGCGTCGCACGTTCCATTCCTACTACCCATCGCCGCCTCAACCTAGAGCCACTTCATACGAAGACGTGATCAAGTCTAGTGGTTTGCCCAAGGCGTTAAGCTTCCGCAAGATTTGTTCCAAATGTGGCAAAACACGTGGTGAACACGGCGAGCTTGGGTTCGGCAATAAATGCGTCTTTCAAGATTGTGGAAAGTGCGGAGCAGGAGTTCAAATGCACACTAAGGCTGGAAGCTCCATGGGAATTTTGTGTCGTCTGACAGTAGACGAAGGGGCCACTCCCGGTGCTGCTAGTACGTACGAACGCAAGATCCGTGAGCTCGCTGCCCGGGCGGAGCTCCAAAAAACACTATTGGAAGACAAGCGAGTGCGTGTGGAGCGGTTGGTTGCCCAGCCGCCGTTTGTGTCGACCGCCTAACGCATCAAGTACCGAATAGAACTACGCCACAAAATGCACTGCAATCTCACGATTTAATAACTGGGGGTGTAATTATTTTGAATCCATAATTGTTCCTGTAATTTTCTAAAACAGAGACTCGACCTTATTGTAGACTTGTTCCACAGATTGATCACTTTCGATCTTGTGTATTTTGATCCCTTCATCAGAGCATCGCTTAATAATAGGCATGCTCTCCTGCTGATACGTTCGAAAACGCTTACGGATTGTTTCGATGTTATCATCGGATCGGCCTGAAGACTGGCCTCGTTCCAACAGGCGCCCGACCAAAACTTCTTCAGGACATTCAAAATCGAGCATGAACTTGATGCTGTGGCGTTTCATAGTGTCGTTCCACGCATCCATGTTTTCAAAACTACGGGGAAAGCCGTCAATCAAAAAGTTTTCTGTTTTATCCGCATGGTATGCAGTTGCCATGGCATTTTCCAATAGCTTCACAGTGATGGAGCTAGGCACCAATTCTCCATTGGCAATCTTGTGGTTGATTAGGTCACCCAATTCGCCGCCCGACTTTCGTTCCGATCGCAGCAAATCCCCGGCGCTCAAGTGCTTCCAGCCGCTCTTCGATCGTTCTTCAAGCAAAGCGCACTGCGTTCCCTTTCCGGCGCCAGGACCACCCACCACAAAAACGACTTGACAGTCGGGGAAAGAGATGGACATGCTTGTTTTTCTCGATTTTTCGAGTTTCGCAAAATAGGCAAAGGCAGCTGTCGTTCCGATGAAAAGCCCAATAGAAAAGGGGCAGCGAGTGTAGTCGCTTGGCATGGTACGAGTATGAGTACGAGTATGAGTATGAGTATGAATGAGTATTATTATGCAGTTAGACTACTGATCGCAGATGATTCTTCAGTAATAACAGGATGATGATTCAAGTGGAGTAGAAAAGTTGATTGTGCTATCGCCTGGAGGCGGAACAGTGTGTTGTAAGTGGTAATGAGCCAGGTTGAGAAATTTACCAGTATTTTATTTATCGATCCAGCCGAAGTGCGCCCACCCCGCCATGCGCAAATATTATTTTCGCGAGCTCTCGGTTCGAAAGAATTTTCTGACAAAGCGCGGATCATGGATCATCGATCGACCAAGGATCAATACTTCACTGGTTACGTTCTTCGTAAAGATGTCACTGCTGTTTTCTTCTGACTTTACGAAAATGAGTTTGAAGAAGCCGTCTTCACACGCTTTAGTGATCCACCGCGTTTTCATGCCGATATGTTTCGTGCCTCGTGCGTCCAGTGGGAGTGACATTTTCGGCGATGAAGGAGATTGCTCCAACGTTGTCTACTCGACACACTATTGGTAGTTTGACGAGTATTCCCATCGAAATTAGGACTTGAAAGATGAACTGTATTTCCTTTGCTGCTTCCATGAGCACCTAAAGTTCTGCTTCACTGCTACTTAGTGCCATGGTTGTCTGTCCTTTGCTTTGCCAGCTAATGGGTACTCCATGCAAAAATACGCAATCCCGTAGAAAACAATCTCCCACAGTTCTTTCGTGACATTTACCTCTGCAGACCCATTGGAGTGCATATTCATCCTTGGGTTGGGTTGGTGGGTTATTTTCCCCCCTTGCAGGAGTTCTGAATAGGTTAAAAGTTGCCCTACCATTGAAATTGCTTCAAGTATGTATACTTTTGAATGTTCCGATAAAAGTTGCAGACGTGTGCGGTCGGTGAGACATTATCTACCGAAGACGGGCAGATTGTGGTCGTACGAGTCGCGTAGACCGTGTGTATTGCATCATTCTTCCTCAAGTACGAGCCCCCCCCCAACTAGAATTCTTCTGGTCGGACTTTTGGGTGGGATTTTGCATCGTAAACCTTAGTCAATTTAGTCGTTGCGCAAAAGGAAGATAAGGGGTGAAGAGTGTGGTGGACATTCATGTTGAAATTTTTGCAAATACCGAACCGGTACCAGCACCGTTACATACCGGTACAGCATGCCCGCCGCCTTCTAACAACCTCGTTGGACTTTGACGTCGTATCATACCCACCACCTACCACCCACCATTACAAGTATCGCTAATACGGAGTAGGCCATGCTGGAAGAGAAGTCACCTTCGCAGGTGAGCAGCACTGCTCCGCAAACCAAGCTGATTCGAAAAGTCACGCTAGTCGAAGGAGAACCCGAAGATAAGGACGACCCTGGTCGTCTTCGACGGCTTCCTGTCCACACTTTGACCTTTGCCATCCCCTCTCACCACTCGACATTCAAGAAACCGGCTATTCCCCATTCCCAAGTCCGAATAGATTTAGGAGATGTGGTAAAAATGGTGATTCCCAACTACAAACCAAAGTCGTATTCCATGAGTGCCTTGCGACAAAATGAATTCGATGTTACAATGAAAGCATACCCGAATGGACGAGCGAGTGGATTTCTGGATCGCCTCCAAATTGGAGATACAATTCAAAGTTTTGGGAAGTCTGCCAACCGCATTCGTAATCCGGGAAGCTTCGTAGGCATCGTGTGTTTCGGCGTAGCCATCACGGAAGCCTTGCCTCTCGCAAGGGCAGAGTTGGAACAAAAAGACGCCCACAAAGTAGTCCTCCTCTGGGCTTGTCGGACATGGGGAGATACTTTCTGGCATGAGACACTTCAAGAATTGTCCGAGTCGTACGGAGAGCGGTTCCGAATAGAGTACATTTTATCTCGAGATGAACGGGCGCAATGCTTGAAAGGACGCGTCAACTCACAAGTACTCCAGGAAGTTTTCCAACCAACCGATCGAGAAGAAGCCCGATTTATGTCGATTGGAACGAAAGAAATGATGCGCATGACTGATGAGATGTTGGCTGGGATCGGGTATGAAATGCCCAAACAATCGCTTCTCCCCAAGACAAAGTAGTAAGTAGTGCGTCTACTTCTAAAATAGAATGGGTTCCTTTTGATTGGACTTTTAGGATAGTTCTCGTTATGAGCAATCTACAGCTCATTTGAAAGACGTTCTCTTCGCTTGATAACCTTCTTTTTCTTGATGGTTGGTATTTCCTGCGGGTAAACGTCTTCATCGTCCAACCAAGGATCTCCTTCTTCGACGTCCACAACAAACTGGTCTTCCCAGCCACGCTGGGGAATCATGTCGCGCTTCCCAAATTGATCTTCAATCGCCAACTGCCCATGATGCATTTCATCATGTCTGACATAGTGATATTCCGTTCGTCGTTTGGGCGCCTTGGCGCATCGAAAGCCAACATTGGAAGTGGTCGTAGTTCCGTGGACATTGTCGCGAGCTCCTAGCGTCGCCGCGTGATTTGTGTCGCCTTTGAGACTGTCCACAAAGGACGCACCGCGAACGATGCGGGCTTTGTGCTTGCCTCCCCGCTGCCATTCCCAGACGTTGCCCGTCATGTCATAAAATCCCATAGCGTTTGGAGGGAAGCTTTTAACCGGATTCGTAGCCCTCCAGCCATCCTGAGCATCATTTTCGTCAGGAAATTGGCCGGGACCCCACAAATTTGCATAAGCATAAGAAGTTTCCCAGGAATCATCGTCTCCCCAGCTGTACAAAGTCCGGTTTGAGGGCCCGAAGTGCCCTGCCCGAGCCGCCGCCTCCCACTCTCGTTCGCCCGGTAGGCGCTTTCCACGCCACTTGCAATATTCTGCCGCATCGCGATGGGAGACATGAACCACGGGATGATCTTCACGATATTTGTACGTCGATTTGGGGCCCTCGGGACGGCGCCAGTATGCGCCTGGCACAGCCGACCAGTGAGGTGCTTCTGGGTCTGATTCCTCCACGTCGGCCGTGGAGGGATCCACAAAGCTGGTCAAGACGAACGACCACCCGAATTTTTCAGCCTCTGTTTCATAGTAGGTCGCCCTGACAAACTTCCCGAATTCTTTGTTCGTGACCAACGTTTCGTCTAAGAAGAATGGATCGACGTGCACCACGCGAGGTGGCACTACGCCTCCATCCAAGTCGTGCGTCTCGACATGCCCGAACGGCTTCGGGCCCGTCTCGCTGACAGGTCGGTGACGTCGCTCCTTCAGCATCTGCTCTCGATCGACCTTGGGGAGTTCGTGCACGGGCGCTAGCGGATGAACGTGCAAATCCGCTTCTTCAATCTGCTTGTGCGACTCGTCGAACCCTGTGCCGAAAATGTAGCGAATTCCGTTGTCAGATTCGAAGCCAACACGTCTACCCTCATGGTCGTGCTTGCCTACGTAAATCATTCCTTCGCAATGCTCATCATTCGGGTCGGGATGTGGCTCCAAGTTGGCGCCCAGCTCCTCATCGTCCCAGTCGTAGAAGGGCAACGAAGAATCGTCGCTGCTCGAAGTCGACGATTTGCTGTTGGAGATCCAACCGGAATGAGCCACGCATCCGCTACAGAAGAGCGCTAGTGGGACTGCCGAATACGAGGAGAGGTAGTGCATTGTCGGTACGTGTACTGTTGTGGAATTATTCTCGTGCTTGCGCTGCACTACACAATAAAAATACTTCTCATGTACTGTAGGAATAATCACGATGACACCTGGTACCGCAGCGGTACTTGTACCTGGTATGTTGTGAGAGACAAATTAGAATGGGCTCGTCGTCGTACGCCGTCGGCGAGTTCGATCGAGAGGACAGGCGGGGGGAGGCAACGGTTTTGTTCCATTTATTTTATTTGACCATCTTCGCCCCATGAAAGTTTGAATTTGGGACTAAGCAAGTACGAGCCCTACGCCCTACGGTACCTGTAGGTACACGGGCAACAACGGTACAGTACGTATGAGTGAGCCTGGAAAGTACAAGACTTCTTGTACCGTTTGTCTGTCATCCGTATCAATACGTAACTACAGTGACAATATGTAGAGAGGGGCGAACACTCAAAATGGAAAGTCGGAACCTCAAATAATGCGTGCTTTTTCTCGTGCTTCATGACATAATAATAATAACAGGAATGCGTGCATTTCCTCGTGCTTCATGAATGCGTGCATTTCCTCGTGCTTCATGAATGCGTGCATTTCCTCGTGCTTCATGACATAATAATAATAACAATAATGCGTGCATTTCCTCGTGCTTCATGACATAATAATAATAACAATAATGCGTGCATTTCCTCGTGCTTCATGACATAATAATAATAACAATAATGCGTGCATTTCCTGACATAATAATAATAACAATAATGCGTGCATTTCCTCGTGCTGCACGACATATACAATTAGTAGTCTACTACTGTCAATATATCAATTTATGTAGTTTTACGTTTTCGAACCGAACGTTTGCAGCTCTCTGAGCAAAACATCCGCTCATTTTGTGCTCCCAAGTCACCAACTAGTAACTTGTATTTGGTACGGGCTTGTTCAGCACAGAGCCTGTGAACATAGTTTTCACACTCTCTCCCGCTACAGAAGTGGAAGAGAGTGTGGTTGGGCTGGTGACATCCACCTAAAGTGGTATCCACCCCACACTTACCTCTCTTTATCTCCTGCTCTTTCCATGGCTCTTCTTCGTCGTCATTCTCTTCTATCGGGAAATCTACATCATCATCATCATCAAGCACTGAATGACATAGTATATTCTGAGCATATCGTCTCCGTCCAAGACCAGACAGATCTCCAAAATTCTGGGAGATTTCATTATCGCCTCTTCTTGCAATGAAGAGACGATGCCCATCGCGACTTACAGCATCACCGTCGCGTGCGCGAAGATGTGCTTCCTCCGCAGCCTAGGTACGAGGTATGTACTTGCATGATGCCAAAACACCGCGATATTTGCAGTGCAAATCGAATCATCCGATCGATCGGTATTAGTACCTGATCGGTACAAGAAATCGAGCTCGCACTCTTGTACTTTCCAAGGAGTACCTGTGGTGCTACTCGAATTTACGCGATAACCCTCGAGAATTCTAAAAGCTGGTATCGGTGGAAAGTACAAGGATTTCTTGTACTTTTACCTAAAAAGCTCGTATCCGGCGCGTCAAGCCTTACCTTCATTAATCTTTGGAGGCAGGATGCAGTGTCCTGTCGACGTCATCGGTCCGTCCGTCCCTCCCTCGACGTCATCCTGACACTGCGTGACGTCATAGCGTTCCTACTAGTCGTGACACCTCCGTCAAAATACGTTACGATTGTTTAGATTTAGACAAAAGAGTGAGAGCTTCTCAACGACCAGCAATCGTTGAGAGGTTTCTCCTCTTTTGCTCATGTTTGCTACGTGTAAACGAGGTGCGCTTTCCGCAGCCTCTCGTTGTATCTTCCCCTTTCCTAGAGAGCGATCCTACGATCTGTTTGGACGATCTAGAATCTCCGTTGACGTTCTTGACAACGTCAGCGTAGGTTCGTCGGCCGAAGTTCGGACTAACTGGACCCAAGTTCGACAGGGTCACACTGGGTCCAACGAACCGGAATCAACAAGTAGTCAATTTACGAGTAGATTTTGCATGATGTAGGCGGGCAAGCGGCTACTAATTTTTGAATTACTGCCTGGATTCCTTTTGTTTTGGTTGAAATGGGCGATTGTCCGAAAATGCATGTTGGAACACTCGCTGGATGCACCCTCGACCTTCGAGGGGGAATAGATTGTTGGTGGCACATATGGCCTTTTGCCGGACGCAATATGACTGTAGCTGCGGATGCCAGGAGTCTCGGCATTCTGCCGCTTTAGCGGCACGAACCTCTGAATAGGCCAGATTTTCGCACTCCTGTAGATCAAGCTTGAGTGTTTGCACATCATACAAATGAACCAACTCGTGTGTTAGAATTTCTTCCACTTCCGCTCGCTCAGCATCCACGCGGTTGTGACAAACAATGACGCTCAATGGTTGCGGCCCCATCAGAAATGCCCTGGCCCCTGCTTCCGGGCCCGTAGAAGCGCACTTCCGACATTTGAGTTCGATTGTTAGAGGATCGACTAACCCGTTCCCCCTTGCCTCCTTCTCGTTCACTGAAAGCGCGAGCGGCAGACGGAAACCATGAAATATTGAAGTCTCCTTGGGTTTCTCGGCATATAATTTTGTGGTTGGCGTCATCCATTGCGTCCAACTGAGTAGCTGGTCCGGTAGAGTTGTCTCTACCGGAACGTGTAGCTTGACGCCATCCTCTACCATCTCAACCTTTAGTCGCTCGCGACTATTCGTGCTGCCCGCTATCGCTTTGAGTAAAGTCAATGGTGCTGGCTCTTCCGCCGTGGTAGAGGAGGAGGAGGAGGAGGAGGTGGAGCTTCCGGCGAAGAACCCTTTACTTTGTGTGTTGCCAAGGCGATTGGAGGACGTGTCGTCTTGCAGGGTAGCAATTAAGTCTCGCAGGACTTTCACACATTTCTGGCAGGAAGCCGACGGCGAATCTTGACGTTGTGGTGCTTGTTGTTGTTGTGCCGTTGGTGAAGATTGCGGTGAGTATGTTGTCATGGTGGAATAGTGTCCGCACCCTGTACTTGTACCCGTAACCGGTAATAGGGTAGAGGGTAGAGGGCCTTGCAACTTGCAAGCCGGAGATCAACCGCTTATTATCGCTTTGTTTTAGAAATTAGAAATGCGACGATCTCGATACTCGGCAATTGACAATCGGCTCTCTACCGGTATGTACTTGTACCGTACTGGGGCAAGTTTTTTGCCGCTCCGTACCAGGTACAGTGCACTGTATGAATACCGGTATCCCCCCGTCTGTCCGTTGACTTTGGGGGCACTTTTTCGTCGTATAAAATTGTACCAGCTTCTACACACCACGTAAATATCGCGGGGTCAGAAAACACATCTTCCGCCATCTGAGGCGCAGAATCTCCAGGATGGCGGATCTGTTCTCCAGGGGATTCTCCAGGGGATTCTCCATTGTCTCCTTAGAGATTCTCCTAGGAGAAAGGTCATACGTTCTTCCTTTACATCCAATTGCCGAATTCACCTGCCGAATTCACCTGCCGAACCCATCCACCTGCCTGAATTTGCGCAGAAAAATTCTCCAGACAAATTCTCCAAGGAAATATATTATTTAACAATCTTTCGTTGAGGAAACTATGTAAAAACACCCGTATTAATATTGCAATTACCAGTCCAATTTGGAAGCACCGGTCCTTTTCTTACTGTATCATTACAGCGAGGAGGAGGGCGTCCTTGAGACATGGACAGTCACATGCGCTGCAATACACATGGTCTACGCGACTCGTACGACCATAGTCTGCCCGTCGTTGGTAGATAATGTCCTGAAGGATCTTCCACGCTAGTGCGCGCGGTGCATGCGCAGACGCCCTAGTCAGCGCAATATCTTTTCTCAACAATTGATTTTGAAACAAGTAGTTCCAAAATAACAATTCATTTCTAGCTCATAATTTTCACTTTCAATCATTCTTGTCGACTACCTTGTGCATAGGGCAGCGCACCTGTCAAGCTGTCCTCCACGTCAAGTCAGTCGAATATCAAGGCACCGGTCCTATTGTTAGAATATGATTAGGACCGGTGCCAAATGCTCTCGAGTCGTACCAGTCCAATTTGGAAGCACCCGCTGTGAATCTACTCGGAGGGAGAGAATGCGCGCGAGAAGATGCGGAGTGGGGAGGTGGACGAAATTGGAAGGACAGGAGAACAAACTTCAACCGGTGCAAGATGATAAAAGTTGCGCTAGCATAAAATTATTTTCAGGTATGGTTATTTTTGAATGATCGTTAAAGTTGTTTATGTAAACATTGCATATTCATCACAATGCCTACGCGTTGCTGCGGAGAGCTCCGCTCGCGAGAAGAAACCACATGTGGGGGCGATCGAAAACGGGAAACGGGAAACGGGAAACGGGAAACGGGAAACGGGAAACGGCGAACCGGTTTTCCGCTTTTTCCGTTCCCCGTTTCGGTCAGGGGAAGAAATAGCCTGAGTCGACGGACAGACTCGATTGCTCCCTCGCCCTCCAAAAATTGAACTGGAAACTTCAAATATCAAACATCGTTCCGAATACCGAATAATGCGAATAATGAACGATGAAGGGAAGACCAATTTATCCAAATAGAGGTGTTGATATCAATAAAACCTTTCCATTCATGCACCATGGTAGTTTCTGGTAGCAAAAGGAAAAATCCAGGCAAGGCTACGAAGCCCCCTGGCGACTTCAAAAGATTGAAGTCGAAAGTAGGGAAGAAGGGGACAAAGGCGTCGAACGAAACCGACACCAAGTTCCAAAAAGCGTCTCTCCACGTCGCGGGCCAATCCATCCGTACCGGTACGAAGTCTGCGGACACCATACTGTCAGCTAGGGGGAAGTCGATAATGGACCTTTCTGTAGCAACAAGCCATCACTCGGGATCAGCAAGGAACTCGGCGATCAAGGGTTTCATTAATATCATGAAGGAACATTCAGCGATCAATCTTAGGCCACACCTCTACATCCTATTACAGGCCGCTTCGAAAGCCCTGGTGGACGAGGAGCACGATGTGAGAATATCGGGGTACCTTTTATTGGAACAAATTTTATCTCGATATGATAGATCTACCCTCGCCCCTTTCATTTCTTTGCTGGTAGCTTACACGAGGTCTGCATTGCACAGCCTTGATCCAGAGATGCGATTCGACGGTGCCAAGGTAGTCGATCATCTTAGCTCTTTCTTCCGCTCAATGATGAGCGAGTACGCACTATCACTGCTGCCTCCCTTTGTGAATCTTCTCTCGGATAGAGATAAAAGCAAAGATCTCATGTCCCTCCTGGGTTCCCTTGTTTCGCTACTTTCTGTTCTTCCCACAACAAACGAGTCATCTTTCAGTCGCAGTTCGTTCGAGCAAGCTGATCATCAGATTCCTTTTCTTTTCATGACAGGGGGGCGCTCCACAAATTCATTTATCCAGCAAAGGAGGACAGTCTCCCACTTGTCCGTCGAATTCGACAATCTCGGCGACGTCTTGACAACTTCAAAATTCGGGGCTTGGAATGAAAAATACTCTTCAACAACCACAACTTCAATGCAAGTACTTCGGGAAATCCAGATGAAACTTTGCAATTTACTGATTGAGATTCTACAGGAAGACCGCGAGGAACAGTCGACGACAAGCAGAATCAAATTTTCATTGCCTGAAACAAAAGCTGCCGTAATTGCGATTCATCTCGTCTCAAACGCCCAAAATCCATGTCACTTCGCTGATCTAAAACAAAAGGAGCATTTGTTCACGCGAACAGCCAAATTACTGGTGGAATTTTTTCCAGTCATAACTGATGTTCCAAGAGAGGATACAGTTGACGACCCGGACTCTGTGAATGCATGGATCACACGGACTGTACTGGCCCTCGTTTTATCGACAGGATTCCAAGAAAGTATGCAAGAATCAAATGCGTACATTGATAAACTGTTTGCATATTGGATAGATGGAGCGTCGGGAAGGAAGCGACAAAGCAGAATGTCTACAACTCAGGTAGACATCATTGTTGAGCTTCTCCAAGCTCTATCGAGTCAGCGAATGAAGTTCTCAGCTCTTCGAACAAGGATCCACCGAGAACTATACCTGCATTTTTTTAGAGAACCCAACAGGGAAGTGGCACGTTCCCTAGCAGGGAGAAAAGCAGCAACGCTGCTCGCCAACGAATGTCTAAAACAAAGCGTGCAGCATGGGCAAGAAGCCCTTGAGGAGCAAATATTGGTTGACTCAGTTAAGACGCTCCCCTTTTATCTCCATGCGTGGTCGGCGGACTTTGAGGATGAGAGCTATTTGATCATTAAAGCCCTGCGCCGCCTTGCAGGCAGAAGGTTAAACCCTGGTGATGACGGGACGCTGCAGAAACTTGGAGAGAGAGTTGCCTTGATATTAGAGAGGACTACGGCCCAAAAGTCGATCTTTGAAGAATATCCGTTGAAACTGCAAAGGAACTTTCTCGGCTTGATCCGCATTCTTGGGAACCCATCCATGAGCGTCTTGAGAGCTCTTGCAACCATTTGCGCATCCTCCATAAATGGTGTGCATGGAGTTCAAACTATTGGCGATGAGGTATTTGGCTCAGTGTACTCGGTTCGAAAGAATATGCCCATGTCAGAGTATCTTCGATTCGTCATAAGTAGCATTGGCGTTCCAAGAAATTTGCCAGAAACCTCTGCTCTTGCGGTGGAGAATGAGCTTGAAAGCTCTCTTTTACTGCTTGATCGTGGACTTTCACGAGGGTCGAAGGCGGCAATCGAGTGCGGATCCATTGGTTCCTTACGAATGTTGATGCCTCAATTGCTTGGCTGGTTGGGCTCGTGCAATCCCAAGGACCCAACCACCACTTCCGTAATCAAAGATCGTTCGTCTGTCTGCATGCTATCAATGCTCTTGTTGGACATGCGCCGTGCAAGCATTTCATTTGAGACTTTACCGGGATTTACAAAGCTGCTCAGCCGCTGCATCGAGGCCGGCATTGATCTCATGCTTTTCTTGTCAAAAAATGCGCTTCCAGACCATCTTGACGCCAAGTTACTGGCTCCTTTCGTAGTCCTCGCAAATTCAGATCAGACTTTCGCGGAGTCATTGTTAGGAGTATTTAGTAACGTTCGAAACGAGGATATCACAATTCAGACAGGATGTGTGAGCGACGATGAAAGAGTCAAATTGTCGAGTGTCCTGAACAAGTTCAAATCGCTACTCCACGCAAGAGACTAATTGGGATATTCAACCACAATATTATTAAGAATCTATGTAAGCATAACTTTTTAGAGCTTGTCAAGGTACTTGCTAAGCTCCGGAACACCATCGGCGAGACCCTTGCGCTTTCGGACACTGAGGACGACTTCCTTGGTCTTGGTTCCCTCGTCATAAGGAGACCCAGACATGGGCTCCCAATGATCAAATGAACATTGAGGGAAAGCTTTTCCACCGGTATTCGAACGGAGGTCGGCAGTGAAGCCAAAGGATTCCATGACCGGCAAGTAAGCCAACAACGTCATCATGGGTGTTCCAGGGCGCTGCTCCTCGGTAAAGACGTGACCACGACGGCGAGTCAACACACCGTAGACATTTCCCATGGCATCTTGCGGCACAGAAATGTTACACAAGTAAATGGGTTCAAGAAGACCGGGCTCTCCAGTCAACATGGAGGCGAAGCACACACGACGAGCAGTGGGCATGATTTGACCCATACCACGATGAATGGCATCAGCATGAAGAACAACATCCATAAGGTTGTAGCGAGTTCCACGCATTTGTTCCTCGCAAAGAGGCCCGTTCTGGGTAGCCCAAGCAAATCCACCGACGACCGATTCCTTGATCTCCATGAGGTAGTTAACTCCCTTTGTGGTATCGACAAACATATTAGGCCCGGTACCCTCAGGTCCAAAGGCCCAAATCTTTCGGGCCTCTGAAACATCCCAACCAAAGTCGTCAGCGAGTTGACGTCCGAGGATCTTCGATTCGGTTCCTGCTTTGACAATGCCGTCGTCGATAGCTGTGCACAGCTCGGGTCCCAAGGGCTCAGCCTCGACGAAGAGGCGATTGTGTTTGTTGGCAGACTTGGCGAGACAAGTCTGGTTGGACTTGGCAGTGCATGTCTCACGGAAAGAAACAACTGGGTCGGACACCTTAACTTCAGTTCCCATGAAGTCGTTTTGGAGATCTTGCAAGCAGATCTCCAAGTGTAGCTCTCCAGAGGCGGCGATGATGTGCTCTCCCGACTCTTCGGTGTAGCACAAAACCATCGGATCGGATTTGGCGAGACGCTTCATACCTTCAACGAGCTTGGGCAAGTCTGCAGAGTTCTTTGGTTCAACAGCGCAACGAACGACAGGAGACACCGAGAACTTCATTGTCTTGATTGTGTGGGCATCTTCTTCAGTACAAATGGTGCCAGACTTGAGCAAATATTGATCGACTCCGACCAAGGCACAGGTGTTTCCGGCAGGAACATCAGGGACTTGTTCAGTGTAACGGCCCATCATGATAACAGTGCGCTGGATGTTCTTGACCCAGAGGTCGGTCTTCTTACCAGGAACGTAGTTGGGACCCATGATTCGGACCTTTTGGCCAGTTGCAACCGTTCCGGAGAACACACGACCAAAAGCATAGAAACGGCCCTTGTCAGATGTGGGAACCATCTTCGAGATATACATACACAACGGGGCACCAGGGGAGGTGTCACAAGTGCGGATGGCTTGGGCGGTCTTATCATCAAGCGGTCCATCGTAGAGAGTGTCAACACGGTAGGCCTGGGCCTTTGCAGGAGATGGCAAGTGCAACACAATCATTTCCAGAACAGTATCACCGGCAGGGAGCCACTTTTGCATGACACGCTTCAGCAGCTGCTTTCCGACCAACTCTTTTTCTTCACCTTTCAATTCAACACCGACAGCCTTGAGCATCTTATTCACCTTCCCGTGCTTTTCTGCCATGATGGCTTCAAACAGAGTGGTGATAGGAGTTGCAATGAACTGGCAGAATGCACGCTCCAAATTTCCGTTCTTGTCGGAAGTAGTCCAAACCTTTCGGCTGGAATCAAAGTACCAGTCACCCCAAAGCTTGGTCATCATTTTGTCTTCGGGGACTCCGAACTTCGCGCCGTAGGTTCGTGCGAATCTCTTTAGGGTGAACGCCCACTGGTGAAGACCAGATCCGAAGGCAACGGTTCCCTTTGTTGGATCGACTTGCACGTCACCCAAGGCTTCGTCGTTGTAAGTGGCAACGATAACATTCACAGACTCGATGGAACGGCAAAAGGCTTGGTAAAGTTCTTCGGCAGGAAGTTGAAGTTCCAGCAAAGCACGATCGACCTTGTTGACCATGAGAACGGGCTTGACGCGCTCTGCAATGGCCTGACGAAGCACGGTTTCCGTCTGCACACAAACACCATCGATAGTATCAACGACAACCAAGGCACCGTCGGTGACACGAAGGGCGGCAGTAACCTCGGAAGAAAAGTCGACGTGACCAGGGGAGTCGATCAAGTTAATTAGGTACGAGTTTGCTGTGATTTGAACGTTGGCTTCCTTGTCGAGCTTGTCCTGGACTTCGTGAGCGAGGGCAGCCTCTTCCTCTTCGGTGAGGCTATTAGTAGTTCCAGCAACTTGCCCTGCCTTTAGGTCGTACTCGAAAAACATGGAGATACCAGTTGACTTGATGGTGATTCCGCGTTCCGCTTCGTCCGCTCGGGTGTCCGTGTAACGGGCACCACCGGCGGCCTTGGAGGAGATGATACCGGCCTTTTGCACGAGCGAGTCCGTCAAAGTTGTCTTACCGTGATCGACGTGGGCAATCACAGACATAGAGCGAATGTTGTGCTTGAGGTCCATGATGGACCTCATCTGTTCAACTGAAAAGTTCACCTGTCATTGCAGCAACGGGCAGAACAACAAGTAATGTGAGATTCATTGAACGGTGATACCATCGCAATCCATCTTCCTGAGCGAAACGTCCTACGACGTCAAGGCAACGGGAAAGACAGGAAGCGGGGCAACGACACAATATCTGCACATTGTCGAGATACAAGAACCGAGTCGTTCGCCGCCGGGTCCACATTCCGCGTGGCCAACTACGCCAACAAATTCGATCTTCCAAAACTGCCAACAGCGATTCCATCCTCCTTCGCCTCCTTTTCCTGACTACACACGGCACAACATGCACTGCTGTTTCCCTCACCATGATGGATAACGAAGCCTTCACACGGGTTTGGTATGAAATAGTCAGTGATCTTTATGAGGAAAGTGAATTCGTTTTTCGGTAGACTACTCGTAGCGCACGAGTACTCGTACCGTGCGTGCTGACACTGCGGTACGATGACGCCTTGATACAGCGTTTTGGTTATCAGCTCGATCTTCCCAGTTCGTGGTCACCAGCGCTGCGAGGAAAACCCGAAGTAAGCGGTACATGATACCCGTAGGACTCTACACGAAGATCCTACTGGTACGCACAGTAAGCACTGCATCCTCAATCCTCAAGGTTCTCGGGGAGGGCTTCGTAGAATCTTGCGTAGACTTGGTACAAAACTCAATCACGAGATGATACAGTTAGTAGCCCCTAAAATTCGTACAGTATGTACGGGTTCCGCGTGTAACCACCCTAAACAACATCATGCTCTTGCGTCGTCCGTCATTGTTCGTCCAAGTGCACCGGTAGCCGGCGTCTTTGGCATATCCAATGGATAAGCGAACATTCAGGATTCGACATATCCGAATACTTTTTATGATATATCCAATGGTTAGTGTCTGTCGTGTCTGCGGCGTTTGTTTGTTCTTCTCCTCCCTTTTCGTCCTTTTTCCGTCTGTCATCCCTTTCTTCGGTAAAATGTGACCGATCCGA
This sequence comes from Nitzschia sp. pyKryTriq1, assembly GCA_956465555.1. Taxonomy (NCBI): domain Eukaryota; phylum Bacillariophyta; class Bacillariophyceae; order Bacillariales; family Bacillariaceae; genus Nitzschia; species Nitzschia sp. pyKryTriq1. The sequence goes on from OY101127.1 coordinate 828,578, forward strand.
TCACTTCTCATCCAATGTTGCAAAATTTGCAACATTGTTGCAAATCTGATTTGCAACAAAGTTGCAAAATTTGCTCCTGTAGATGTGCAGATCAGCGCTGATGATCCCGTACGGGTTAACAGAGTCCATTGAGTCAATCAATTGGACTGTCTGGAGTGGATGGTATCGTTCCGGCGGGAGAGAGATTAATCGCTCTCAACCGTCAAGGTAGCAACTAAATTAGACGGTGCACTTTTTCGCTGCTTTACGATATTTTTACGAATTAGAAGTACGGGTACGGATTGTACCTTCCGTAGTTTTCAATCACCCTTGACATCATACCGGTACCCACATCTCCAAGGTCACCGAACATGGGAGACTTTTCTAGAAGCTTTCATCGACCCGATGCCGGAAGTCATACGGTCGAAGGAAACGTCAGTGGGGCGCGAGCGATGCAACTTGAAAAACAACGTCAAGCTCAACAGGACGAATTCGAAGCCGAAAAGCGAAGGCGCCAAGCCGCATCCGGCAACTCTACATTGGGAATTCACAGCAAATTTCAAACTGCGAGGATTGGAGGTACTCGACAAGAACAGGACTTCCGCGCCAAGACAGTCGGCTTGGTGTCGGCGTCGGATTTCCTGACCGCAGCACAAACATTGGACAAGAACGAAGATGTTGAGGAAATCAAAGCGGCCCAGCAACGCGCATCCATTGAACAAGCAAAACTGCACGCAAAAAAAGAGAAGCTGAAAAAAAAGAGAAAACGGAAAATGGCTAGCTTGCTCAGTTTCATGGGAGACGCAGATGAGGGAAACGATCCCGTTGAGGACGTCAATGATCAATATCGAAAAGTGTCCAAAAAGGACCCAACGGTGAACACTTCATTTCTTCCTGACAAACAGCGGCAGATCGAGCAAGAGCGCAAAAGACAAGAGTTGGAGCAGGAGTGGATTCAGAACCAAGAAAAAATCAGAAAGGAGAAACTGTTGGTCACCTTTTCGTTTTGGGACGGGTCTGGTCACCGTCGTTCCTGCGCTATCCACAAAGGCGCCAGTGTTGGAGATTTCCTGGAACAAGTGAGGCAGGACTTGTGCGCGGACTTTAAAGAATTGGCAAATGTGGCATCAGACGCTCTCTTGTTTGTGAAGGAAGACTTGATGATTCCGCATGATTTGACTTTTTATGACTTGTAAGTTGATCCAGCAACAAAAGACCCTCGATCAAGTATTCCGAACACATGCACAATTCTCACGCTCTTCTCGACAGGATTGTAACCAAAGCCCGTGGTAAGTCAGGGCCTCTCTTTCATTTTGATGTCCATGATGATGTTAGATTGGGACCACTAGACAGTCGAGTTGAAAAGGATGAATCACACCCTGGTAAAGTTGTCGAGAGACGCTGGTATGAACGGAACAAGCACATTTTCCCAGCGAGTCGATGGGAACTATATGACCCAGCAAAGGAATATGGAACATATACAATTCATGGTGGCGAAGTCAACAAAAAGAAAAGATGAATTCCGTACAAATTGTGCCTATGACTTTCCATTAGGCCATCCATTAGGAAGACTATTTGTGCCCCAGAAGAAGCGAAGGGGGCGTCCCTGTATTGTCTCTTCATACGATAATCTAAAATAGATACCATAGCATTGAATTGGAATTTTCGTCCAGTAAGAAAACTTTATCAGTATACAGAGCCAAACTGCAAGCACAAACGCCCTCGCGACCAGACGTTATGGGGCGCTCCATTTTCGACTCATTCTTGGAGACCTTTAGAAAAAAATGCCGCCTCGAGTCGATTTGTAAAGGTAGGCCAGTCCTCCAAATACGAAAGCAGCTACAACCACCATACTCCCTATCAAGGCCTTTTGCGATACCTTCAACCCTTCTCCATCGCCGTTGTCGTCTTGTTCCTTGTCAATTATGTCCGATCTGATCAAAATCGTGGGCAACAAACTCGACACCATAGGGGAGGAGGAGCCGATAGGCATCACCACCGGAGACCGGATGGGACTATCAATGGGAGCGGCAACTGGCGACTTCGTCGGCGATGGGGCAGGGTTCGATGTTGGTGTGGAAGTTGGAATGGACGTTGGCCTGAACTTCGAGTCTCCCCGCAGCGATTTCTTGCCGATGGTGCTCTTCTTCGACGCCTTTGGAGACTTGAGTTCATACCTTTCGTTCACTTTGGGCTTTGATGCTTCGTTGTTTTCCTTTTCAGTTTTGCTCGCATTCTTCTTTTCGCTTTTTTCTCCAACATCCTCGTCCTGGCTCTTTTTGGATTGCTTCGTTTCGCTCTTGTGAGTTTTGCTCTTGCCTTTCTCAGTACTACCACCACTGGAAGTACTAGTCTTGGAGGACTTGCGCTTAGCCTTCTTACTATTTGTCACTTCCAATGATGCACCATTGTCATCTGGCTGGTCCAAGAAGAAAGTCAAATCGCCGGCAAAAGTAGGCCAGGAGGTGTCACTACGGGTTACCGGAGCGCTGGTGGGCGCCATAACGAGATCCCATGCATCCCCTGATGTGTTCGATTTCTTACTCGTGCTACTCTCAGAAAGAGAGGAATCCGTCTTGCTGGACTTGGAAGATTTCTTGGCCCGGCGGTGAAGCGAATCAACCGCTGTAGTCTCGAGCGAGAAACCAGGATTGGTTGACGAAGTCGAAGCACCTGCCGATTGATGGAATTCGGACTGAACCAAGGCCAGTGACCAATCAAGCAAAGACGTCACGGCAAAGGAGAAATAGAATTTAGCGAATCTGGTCATGGTGAGATGATATTAAAAGAACCGAGTTACCTGGTGGTGTTCGGTATCAACTGATGCTCAATTTGTGTGCAAAGAACAGCTGGATTAATGTGCACTATCAGCATGATGATGATTCGCAAATCCTTACAAGTCGTATTTCGTATATCATCATGTTTGTTGCGCAGTTACATTCCCGTTCTGTTTCATGTTTAGCCCTCGCTTTGTGACTTCGTTTCACGAAAGTTTCGAGCTGGAGCAAAACCGCGATACAATGCGATGAATGGACACATTCAACATGGCAGCTGTACATTCGTCGTTCGTCGTACCACTTCATACTTTGTTGGTCTCGTGTACCGAACGTCGTCATACGGTAGATAAATATCCTTGGCAAAACATTATGCAAGTTCTCACGGTTTTTGATCGCTTGTTGGTTGTTGGAACTTGGAACCGAAAACCGGTTTCTACCGGTACAGGTTTGCCGAGCTTTTTTGGCGGGAATGAAAAGAGGGGAGGATGATGCAAGTGGGCCGCTCCCGAAACTGTCAGAGTACCCAGACTGGGTACGCCACGTCAGCAAAAACCGGTAGTGGTTCCCGAACCACTACCAGTTTCTGGGTCGCCGACCCAGATCAAGGGAATCTTACATGGCTCCACTACGTTCTGCCACCTACGTTGCTTGTTGAGTTGGGTCCGGTCTAGTAATGCAAATCCGGGGTGTGGCAAAAAGGGGATTTACTGTTGTCAGGATCCCTGCCCTCCCATCCGATTCGCTTGATTCGCTCAGGTGGGTTCAGCATTAAAAACTCTATCTAAGCGTCTCTTCTGCACGATAGCAGGGATCGAACGATATCGGTCCGGACGAAACAAAGAAAGTGCCATCGTCATGGTCACTCTCCTGGCTGTTGCTTTCTTGCTAGGCGGATCAGCCGTTGGCCATTTCCGATGACTGGCTGGCGTCTGATCCTCCGGGCGACAATTCAATCTCCGTCTGACCGTCCCCTCAAGCTCGCAACTGGGATGGCTCCACTACGTTCTGCCAGCATGCTGCCGCTGCAGGATAGCTCTAAGAATCTAATCATAATTTCAACAAACCAAACTTTGTGAATCCCTAATTTATCGCTATTTTTACAAAGCACGCAGGTAACGTCAGTCCGCCCGTCAGCTTTGAGTTACCTCGTACACGACTGCGGGCCTTCCCTCTACAGTGCTCCTGCCAGTATGTACCTCCGCAGTACAACAGCTACGTACACATCTGCTGCACCACACTGTTCCGTCGCTATTAGTAGAGGCGTTTGCCACAATCATATACCCAACATACAGTAGAACGTCTCTCGGGAACCGCTTAAAGTAAACGTTGACCGCAACGCCGAACATTATAGAATAATAGTTCAACATGTTCTTGCAGAGGCTTTCAACACAAAGGATGAGTTCCCGAATCATCGGGGCGGCAATATTTAAACGGTGGCATGGTGGTCCCACAGTAGCCGCGGACACGCCCACCGTTTCTGTCTCATTTCTTCAACCCAACGGAGAAACCAAAGTCGTCCAGGCCAGGGTGGGAGAGAACTTCATGCAAGTGGCGCACCGTAATGAAATTGATCTTGAGGGAGCATGTGAGGGAGTATGCGCCTGCAGCACATGCCATGGAATATTTCCGATGGCTATTTTTGACCAATTACCGGCGCCTTCGGAAGACGAAGAAGATATGCTGGATATGGCGCCCGGTCTGACAGAGACATCACGACTGTGCTGCCAAGTGATTGCTGAAAAATTCATGGACGGAATGATTATTACAATGCCCCGCGCAACCCGTAAGTGTGATGCCTGCTGTCTGCTTTGTTGTCGCACCAGAAAGAAATTATGTATCATCCCCACTCACCGTCCACGTTTCTTCATTTCTATTCGCAGGCAACTTTTATGTTGATGGGCACGTGCCCAAACCTCACTGAGAAGAATAAACGCTACATAAGTATTAGTGCGAGTACCACTTTCAGACTGAGCTATCAGCAACCACTGTGTTCTGCCCCCTTCACGCTACCGTAGGTGTTCCAGTAGGGCCTCCAACTCTTCCCACTCTTCCATCAATTCCACTACCTGCTCGTTCAATTGATTTCTGGCCTGAGTCAGATCTACCAATTTCCCAACGTCGCTTCCATTCGAAAGCATCTCTTCATCTAGTGCAGCTATTTGGGCCTCGTTCTCATCAATCAATTCTTCGATCTTGTGGATACGCTTTGGAGCGTTGTATGCTTTCTTTCGTGTCGCTTCATCCATTTCCAACTCAGATATATCCCCGGGAGATGCATCATCTAAAGCCATTCGCTGAAGTGTCATTTTAGATTCTTCCCAATCGCTCGCTTTTGCGCCTCGTTGTTCCATTACAAGTTCTCCATTATCCACAGTGACTACGTGTGTAAAGCCAACCTTGTCACAGAAATTCCTGTCGTGACTGATGACAACCACTGAACCTAAGTCGCCGCCCCAGTCTCTCAGAGCCTCACTCAGGGATTCCACACTGAAGAAAGAAATGGCATTCATGTAAGAGTACGTCGGACCATCATGTGTAACAAACAATTGTTCTGCAGTACGTAGAAACACTTACCATTCTGAATCCAAATGATTCGAAACTTCGTCCAACAAGTAGAGATTGCACGGTTTCAACGCGAAAATGCCCAGAGCGACTCTGGCCTTTTCTCCGCCACTCAAATCCTTCAATTGCCGTAGAGACTTGTCCCCCGATAGACCTAGACCCCCCAAAGCGCCCCTGGCATCTTCATCTGAAATGTTGATATCGTAGTCTTGCCGCACAGAACTCGTTACCAAATCGACGGCTCGCTCCTCTGGATCTAGTTCTTGCGCCAAATCTTGAGTGAAAACTCCCAGCTCTAGCTGTTGATTTTCATTTCTTTCACCAGCCAGTAAAGCTAGAGTGCCTCTAAGGGAATCAAGGAGTGTCGACTTGCCACTACAAAATGAAGGGTGTTGGTAAGAACAGTAAAATGAAAAGACGCTCTTTCAGATTGCTCGCCATACGTAGTACTCACGCTCCGTTTGGGCCCCGTACCAGAATCTTCATGCCTCGTCCGATCTCAAGATTTACATTTGAAATCAATGGCTCTTCTAGGACATAGCCAATCTGCGCATTTTTCAGCTCCAACAAGACTTCATTTGCGGCGCTTGGAGGGGGAGGTAGCTGCAAACGAGGCCTAAATCGCTCTTCAACCGAAGGTGCCACGAGCAAACCTTGCTGATGCATCTTTTCCAGTTGCTTGACACGCGATTGGGCAGCAGATGCCTTGGTGGCACTTGCGCCAAACCGTGACACGAAAGCTTGCAATTTGGCAGCTTTTTCAGAATTTCGCTGATACTCTTTTGCCACAGCTTCTTGTCGTTGCTGCTTCAGGTTCATGTACTGAGAATACGAGCATGATTTGTATATCGACAAACCTTTGCCCCCCGGATTGATTTCAGCAATGTGATCCATGGCTTGCAAGAGTTCAACATCATGCGTAACCAAGATCATGGATCCATCTTGGTAGTTCTTGAGATATTGCGCCAGCCATTGTCGGGCATTCCGATCCAAATGGTTTCCTGGTTCGTCCATGAGGCAAAGAGTCGGCTTACTCAGCAATGTCTTGGCAAAAGATACACGCATCTGCCATCCGCCACTCAAGCTATCACAACGCTGCGTCAAATTCTGAAAGCCGAGTCCCTTGAGCATAGAAGCAACTTCCTGCTCCTGTTGATAACCACCGACTAGTTCGAATCGTTGTGTCGCCCGATCCAATGCCTGAAGGTCTTCCTTGGAAGGTGTTTCGCAGGCTGAAACTTTCGCTTCGGCTCGATCCAGGGCTTCTCGGGCTATCGAAATATCTTGCATAGCACTTGCTGCCTCCTCAAACACAGTACGAGAAGATCCAGCAACAGCTGTCTGTTGCAAATACCCCACCGTTTGAGTCGTCCCAATGGTTATCTTTCCGTCATAAACAAGTTCTTCCATAATGGCCTTCAAAAGCGTACTCTTGCTAAGGCGCGGATGAGGGGAATTTGATAAGTCAAAAGCCAAGGTAGGTGTCATTTGGCGTAACAGCTGAATCACTTACCCAGCCCCATTGGCACCGATGATGGCCCACTTTGATTTGGGCTCAACCCTCCAGTTGATATCTACCAAGATTTGTGCAGATCCTCGAGCGACAGAAATTCCTTCTCTGTTATTAGTTTTGTGTCACACAATCGAGTAAACAACATAAGATGCCATCACATGGTAAAACAACCTCACAAACCTCACAACGAGAACACATACAATAAGACTGCAGCTCCTCGAGCATCGCCTCGTGCCAAATTATCATGTTGTTTCTTCTTCAATCCTGAAGATGCTATACTCGGAGATACTGAGGCCAGCAATCGAAATGGCGAATGGGTAACCGAGTGACGCTCGACGGGCAGGAGGAAAGCTGATGCCTGCAACTGTCTTAGTGGAACGAAAGCGGCAGCGGCAATTACTGAAAACCGAGAAAATAAATTCCTCATTTCTTTCCGTGCCATTAAAATGATTGGTGTATGATATGGATCAACGTCGTCCTGACCAAAATAAAAAAGAGAGCAGTGAGCAAAGAGACCACTTTTCCTTTTTTCGAAGAAGAACAATCGACAATCAACTTTTTCCAATTTTCCAACAAAAGCCAAAAGCCCTGTACGTAGCTGTAGTAGTGTCAAGAAGCGTCATCTTGCTAGTAGGACAGGTTGCGCCGGGCGGGGGTCGTAGTCGGGGAAAGAGGACGGAGGAGGGACAGACCTGGCAGTCTTGAAAGCCGCCGTCGTGCATGGGGCACTGTAAATTTACACCCATCAAGTGCATTAGCATCATGAAAGTAAACACCCCCAAACAGTATCTTCCTCTACTACTACTAGGAATGCAAACACATTGATGGGTACTATAATAGGTACTATATTGAGTCTTACATAGTACCTGTCTGGCCGACCACTAGTACGATGATACAGTACTAATAGTCCTCGTCCATCGTACCGGTATCGCTTGCCTCGACGTGTCGCGAAGTGTCGTGAAGTGTCGCGACGCGTTTTGTAAAAAGCTTACACTACGCTACCTACGTGGCCGGGGTATCCCCGAACCGTTCCAGGGACCGGAATTGATGTGGTCATATTAGTCAGATTAGTAGCGGTCGGGTCATTCTCTCGAGAATGACTGTCACCGATCGTTTGTTGCTGATCGTAATCTACTTTCATAACTTTCATGTACAGTACTACTTGCAATTATCCCACACTCTTTGGCTAGATTTATTCGCATCGCAGTCATCATCAATTTCGACATTCATTCCTCCTCGACCCTCAACTTCCGACCGACAGTTTTTGTTGTTGTTCTGCGACACGTGGCATCATACATGGAACGTACAGTATCATACACAACTTCACCTTAGTTCAGGCTCACTTACTATGTTGTCCTCTTCAATCACACCGGCAGGGGCACATCGTCGTAGACCTGTTTTCCACTCTGGAGAGAATCAGAAAGTTCCATCGGAAGAAACAACAACAACAACAACCATGATGATGATGAATTCATCCCCTCGCAACAACAGCAGCAGTTCTGGTGGCAACAATGCAAATCGGTGTTTGTCTACCCAACAAATGACGCTCTTGATGATTCTGTTGGTCAATGTTGGAATGTTCCTGGCAACAGCTTTTCTGCCGGGAGAGCCATCCTATGAAAGATATATGTTGCCGGGATTTCCGACCAGTGCTAGTATCAAGGAATTGGAGCAAAAAATTGAAAAGAAGGACAAACGAATTGCCTCTCTTCTTGAAAAAGTCAATGCGGCCAATGTGCAAGCCAAAAAGAATGACAACCATATCCAAAGTAACCAAAAGAACATGAATGCAGTGGAAGTGGATATTTTCGAGTTGACAAAAGCTGATGATCGTTACAACATTCTACCACATGAACTTCCCGGATATACTGGTTTTGCCCGTCCTCCCTACACCTTGGCCCCCTTCTACTCCATTGTGAGTCATCCTACGGCACCCGCCAAGGTTGGAGAACCTTTCTCCATCAAGGTTCACTGCAGTCACAATCATTGCAAAGAAGGAGGTGCCCTCTTTTATTTGAGAGCCTTTGGTCCTGCCATTTTGCCAGGGAAAGCAACCGACCACGGAAACGGAACCTACACGTTAACTCTACATCCACATGACCTGGGGCAGTATCACTATGAAGTCGTCTTGACCTTTTCCAAGGCACCCAAAATGGAACAGCTGCCCGTTCCAGGAAGCCCGGGAGAGCCATCCTATGAAGGATACATGTTGCCGGGATTTCCAGTTACTTTTCAAGTAGGGTCCCCAAAAGAACAACATGAATTCCAGCGGATGCAGAGACAGCAATTTGGCGAAAATATTGTTAACCCCAAGGACTTGCCAGCGTGCCAGGCCAGGGATTTGGTCGAGACTGGATTGGATACGCCCTTGGAAAAGGCGCGCTGGGTCTTGGCCAAAAAACCACGCCACAATGTTACATTTGAAACTATCAAGGGAACAGACTATAAAACAAAGGATGACATTTCCTTGGAGGGTTATCAAGATTCAGTCAACTCTGTTGGTATTCAAATGGATTACCAATACATCAATTGTCACCTGGAATCCATGGAGAATTTGGTAAATGCGGATTTATGGAGAAATGCAATGAAGGAATCACATCTTACCTTCGGAAACAAGAATGAGCGCCTTCATTTTGTCTTTTTTGGTGATTCCAACATTCGAAATCAATACAATTTCTTCCGAGACCGTGTGGCCAAGCCCTTGAAATACCTTGGTGGCCAGATGGAGCTCTCCTACGTTGAGGTTATGAAGTTCTGGCCGTATACCTGGGAGAAGTCCAGGGGGACATTTTTGAATTTGACCCGAGATCATCCAGACGATCATTATGTGATGGTGTACAATGTAGGCTTGCATGAGATTGCCAATCGTTGTGCCTTGTTTGGACAACGTGCTGGTCGTGTCAAGTCCGATCCAGGTCCATGCATCCCATTTTATCAAGAAGATGTTGGCAATATGACAGAGCTGGTCTCGTCGAAAAAGGCCATGGTCAAAATCTGGCAGTCCACCACAGCAGGATGGCCAAAGTGGGGTGTCTTTGGCGTGGCATGGCCACAAAAGGGTGGGCAGCCCTTTCCCCAGGCGACAGACGCTTGTTATCACACGAACAAGGCTGCTTGGGATGTTGTCAAAGCGAAAGGAGTGCAAGTGATGGATGCATACTGGATGACACTCAGTCGTCCGGATCATCGTGAAGTGATTGACAAGGATGCATCTAGGACATCCTATAAACTTGTACACATGGGTCCGGAGGTTTATGTCTTGCTGCTTCGGCAAATTATGACAGTTGCCCTGGATGCTATCCGCAATGGCGAAAGGGGACAGCAGTACTTGTAGCAGATTTTCATATAATCATCCTCACTACCGAAGCTGCCCTTAGCGCAATGTCACATTTTGCGCGTCGTCCTCTACAGCCAATCCTTTCGATCACAGGCCTTACACTTTCTTGTTAGCGGTAATGTTTTATCAGATCCATGAACTCGTTTTTGTGTTCAGTAGGCATTGTATGCGCTGCCCACCCACATTCCACCAAATAGCCCTGGCGTTCTATCTGTACTAGTAGTATCTTCCGTTGCAGCTACCAAATGGTGGTTCCGTCGCTGGTAGGAAGGCCACCTGGGTCCGTCTCGTAAGTCGGTTCATACTCAAGTTATTCTCGGCCAAAAGGCAAGCAGCACGACATACTTTACTCGTTGGCGCCCACTAACAACAACGTCACAATAGTGAAAAAAATGTATGATGCCTCCTTGAAAATACGACGCCAATAAAGTAATAATAAATAGCAAAATGTACGTGCTTTTACCGTGCTAATGACGCGTCGTAATAATGTCGCGTCGAAACGACGCGTTTCTACCAGTTACTGCATTCGTTTTTTATATACAGTATAAACGAGCTGGCAGAACTAGTAGTACTACCTGCACCGGTAGTTAGTTCTACTTTTTCATGCCCGCTCCTTGCAATTTAAGGAGCAGTACATCCTCAATCGTTCACGTAGACCTCCGCCCGTGTTGCGAAAACGCAGCTCTTCATCAAAGATCTCGGGCAGTACAGTACTCGTACAATAATGGCCAGCATCACTTGAGACTCCAGGGATTCAAATCATCATCTTCAACATTTTCCTCTATATCCATGTTCCAATCCATGGCAAATAGACGACGACGTAAAACTCGTTCAACTTTCCCACTCCATCGTTTGTTTGGATTTTCCTGTCGCTCAACTTCATCCATTTTCCCGACCGAATCCACTAAGAGTTCCATCAATGGACTGCAGTTGCTTCGAGATTGAGGCCCTGCCTCGCAAATGCGATTGAAAATGGCGTTTATTTGTTCCTGAGAAAATCTTCCCTCCTGCAGTCGAAGCAATACTTGCTCTTCAGTCTTGAGTAATTGTGTTCTATCGTTGACCTGTACTTCAATCAGCAGTTGTTCGATCCAACTGTCAACTTTTGCTTTTCGTTTCGCCAGTTTTTCGGCCTCTTCTCGTTCAAGCTGGCTACGCATAGCTGCTGCTTCAGCGCGAAGTTTCTGCGCCTGATCTTGCAAAGTCAATGCGTGCTTTTCGCAAAGTTCTCGCGGCATGTGTGCTAGTGCGGCCTCGTCGTCTTGAAGGGCAGCAGGTTCGATTTCACTCTCCTCGTCGTTGACAGAGCTTGCAGAGGCTTTCCTGGTGATCAACGACTGCCGCGACGGACGGGAGGGGAACGAACCATGGTGAAAGACAGTCTTCTCGCAGCGCGCCGACTTGGCCGTAGGCCAGATCTCAGTCGCAACACTACCATTCGCAGGGTCCAATTTATTCTTGCGGTGTGCAAACCCCTCCGCGAAGCGAGCTGATGCTACGGTGCGTTCATTCGTCGACGGTTTCCATGCAGAAAGCAGGAGCAAGAGGTGCAAAACGCCCTGCAACGACATTTCACAATCAGGGAGGTATGGATAGGGATAGTGCTATGCAAAAGTCGTTCTTAGACCACCAATGTGCCGTACCAACATAAATTCTCGGACGGGCGAATGGGGCGACGGAGACCGAAACCATTCACAATTGGGTATGCTCTATGCTTGCTGTAAGAAGAAAAGCGCAAACCTTTACTTTACCCGTAGTCACCACTCTACAGTACTTCAACTGCACGCTCTCTCTCTCTCCCCCAGGAGTAGTGGACTCTCTACTAGACTACTACCGGTAGAGTAGAAAAACCTGACTACTACTAGAGTAGAGGAACCTTCTGAATGTCCTACTACTCTAGAGTAGTAGTGTGGTTTTGCGCTGGCAGCGCGAGACTGGTGGTGGGTGTGGCTGGCAGACGCTGCATGTGTGATGGAACTCGTTCACGGTGCTTGGCCGCAAGATGTGCCGTACCGGTAGTGAATGTGCCACGGTACAAATTCTACCTACGACGGAACAGAAGGAATCATACGACTAAACTACTCTCTTACAATTTACGCTCTTTCTACTATCATTATCAACATCATCACCAAATGCCGACGTCCGTTCAGTTGCTTTCATCTTGTCCTCTCGTCTCTTCTTCAATGAGACAAATGCATTCGAAGGGAGATCCTTTGCGAGGGCCTTGCTCCTGCGAATCTCCCTTTGATTGCGCTTGTGGTCATCTCGATCGTCAAATAGGGTGAAAAGTTGTCTCATGTTTTTGTCGGCGACGAGGTCAATATTGTCCCATTCCGCTGTGACATTCGTCATATCACTTGGCTGATTGGAGTATAGCAATCAGCGGGTTGATTGAACAATCAATGGATTAAGTACTGCTGGAGTCAATGTATTTTGAAAAAGTTATTGGGCAAATCAAGTTTTGAAAGGGGCCACAGAGTACCGGTAGCTCTCTCTGTCCGTCGTCCTGCGAACTCCCAACGCACGCAAGATACAATGCCGATGCCGCTTACTTAGGACACTTGTGTCGGACTCCACGTCTTATGCTAGTCGCAGAAATGAAAATACCACAGCATTATGTACCGGTACATACCGGTACCGGTACCGATATATGCTCGAACAGTACAATAATTCAATAATAATCGTATGTATGTGTTGTTATCGCTGCTTTCTTTCACATATCTCCCGCGGCAACCTCCGTCCCCCGCCGCTCCCGCCTACAGTACATCTTCCGCTGTTCCCGTATCTGTTCATTGCTACTTTCGTACAACTGTTGAATAACTTGGCAGATAATCCAAATCCACAAAAGAAAAGTCTACGAGTAATACCGTACTCGTACGAGTATCGTTAGAGTATTGTACTGTAGTCGTCAACCCTCGACAAGAGAGAGCCAAGTGAGTCAGTCGGCTGTATTCTATCGTTGTTATTGCCCTCGTCTAGCTTGGAAGCTCGAAGGAATGCAATAGGTGTTTTATGCCCAAAACATTCCGGCAGAAGCATGGCAAAATTTGAGAGGACGATTCCAAGGGTCCGCAGACGAGTTGTCTACGTGGACCTAGATGACGAATTAGATGGGGGAGCCGACGAGCTAGAATTCGGTGCATGGTTGCCAGCTGAGGGAAATCTAGCTGGGTTGTGTACCGCAAATTGTCAAGAAGTTTCAGAATCGACATATTATGATCAGTCAGAGGCGATCTCGCATGCCTTGTGCGCTCAACGCGGAGGCGGGATAACTCTGCAAGCGCCTATTTGCAACACCGATGCAGTGAATGACATTGCCAGGAAATGGCCCCGCTCAGAACCATACGCTTCAGCAAGACCATCGGAAAATGGTGAGAAAGGCAAGGGAACGCAGAGACGATACAAAGAGCGGCACAACTACGCCAAAGCCCTACTTAGGTCCGACAAGGAGCTGGAGAAACTCTCAAGAAAGATTCGTTCAGAAATTCAACAGTCCGAGATTTTGGAACTTGCTCTCGAGGCTGAGCGGGCCGCGAATGCCGGTTTTCAGAGCTTCTCGGCGAGGCCGTCGACGTTTGGTGTGGAAACCCTTCAAAATGGGAAATATCCGCTCAATTTGCGCAGAACGAAAACGTTTTCAGAAGGTGAAACGTACAAGACTTTATCAATATCACACGACAAGAGGATGAAACTCCATCTGAGAAATGTGTCTGAGGTAATTCCACAATGGAAAGAGCTTCATTCACACATGAGGACTCATCTCTTCCGTCGAAAAGTAGAGGAGAGCTCTCTTGTTTTCCGTGAAGTTGAGAAAGAATTGCCACGAAAGGAGCGAAATGCTCAAGTGGATGGTGTAATTGGTGGCACTGCGAACGAGTCCTTCAATTTCTTTGGCGGCATTGCGGATATGACAATGTCAAGATTAAAAGCCCGTGGCGTGATGCACGAACATACCCTATGCGACTCAACAGACATGGAAAGAGTTGTCGAGGAAGATAGCCAAGCTTCGGGCACATCAAACAGCAGCAAATTTGGGCCGACGCTATCTTCCCATTTATCCCCCTTGCATATGGGAAAGACTTTTCGGAGGCCATCGCTCAGTGTTCCACCTGGGCTTATCCACCCGGACGAGACCAAGGGCTTGATCGTTGCACCAGCAGGCAATGGCCAGGGTGCTGCATTGGACCTGCCTACCTTCTCGGCAGAGTTCTGCGGTGGAACACCCCAAGAGAAAGTGGGGTGTATTTGCGGGCAAAGAATATCTTTGAAAGATGGCGGTTCTGTTTTCTGTTCATCACACTCGCTTCGACGAGAAAACAGTGCGCCTGTTGAGGTACAAAGCGTAGGTAGACCCGACGATGCAGGTACGACAATTGGCTCTCGTGCCTTGTTCGACACAGACGAAGAAGAGAACCTCAAGGGGGGAAATTATTCTCCCAGGGAACAACAACCAAGACAGACTCCCGTAAATTGTCCATTCGCCCGGACACCGCGACGAATGGCACCAAAACCAAACGAGGCGAATGGATATGCAACTCCAGCTGGCCTTCGTGACATTCGATCGCAAACTTGGCACGGAGGCTCGGACATGGCCCTGAAGACTCCAGAACTAATGCATTCTCGATTGGAGCCATCCTCGATCATCGAAACAAGTAAGTGCGAACGCGAAAACGATTGCGGACTTGCATCAAGAATACCCCCTCTCCATCAAGAGGATGCTATCTTGTTGGCCCTACCTCCCATTAATGACGCACACTCAGGGAACCGATTGGCTAATTGGTCCTTGGAAAAGCTGCATACCAGAAACTTTAGTCATTCCGAACAGTTTGCACAACCGAATCCCTCCAGTCTACCAGGCACAAAAGAAGGTCGGATACCGCAAGTCAATCTCAATCAGAGAAAGAGCGATAGTTGGGCCCCTTGTACCCCGTCTGCTGAAGCATGTTACGTGGAACAGAATCGACTGGTCCTTTCCGAGGAAAAGATGTATCCATCCGTTCCAGCAAACGCGCCCCTATCTCGATTCGAGGTATCAAACGCTGCAGACCAGGAAGTCGCTGCGCTGGTCAAGTCTGTTGGTATTTCTTCTGCGGGTAGCAATAAAGAAAGGAGAAGTGATCCGCGTACCGACGACGATGTGTGTAGCACCTCATATGACCGGAACGAGGAAAAAAAGGAATGCGAGCAAGCAACCTCTGGTATCAATGTTCAATTTTCTGCCAATCAGGGCACTGCATCCTTGGATCGTGTTTTTCCCTTTCCTCTCTCGAAGAAAACTGAAGATGCAGCGTGTCCTGAGAAGTGGTCGGCGGAAATCTACGAAAACACCATGCAATCCGCCATGAGTTTTGATCTTGAGAGTCACGACGACGATAGTTCAATGTCGCTTTCGATCGAAAACGAGGATAATTATCTAGGGCCAGCCTCAACTTGGGGAGGAGGATTTGCGGAAGACAGAATGCTGATTCGGAAAACGCTGTCATGGCCAGGAGGCACCCTTGAAAGGCAAATCGATGCTCCTGGTAGTCCTCGATTTCAGTTTGACCGTGCTCATCTTGCTGCCCCAACAACACCGACTTTCGATCGATTCGATATGGGTCCACAGAATCCTGTAGCTTGTTCAGATACTCATGGGATCTGCCATAGCTTTCCTTCGCCAGACGAAAATTTCCAGGTTGCCGTTGAAGAGATGATGGCGAGGCTGTCGCCGAATGGAGGAACATGGCGTCGAGATACCTACGTTTCAGAGGATGAAAACATGGAGTTTCTAAACAACTATTTCTACTGTACAAAGATTGGTGGAGGCTCGAATACATCAGGATATAAACGTCTCGACGAACAAATTTGTGTCGATCCTTGTCATGGAAATGATTCCCTATGTCATCACATCGGCGTCGACACCGTTTGCAATGGCATTCAATTCATTTTCACCAAGCAAAGTGTACCACCTGCTGCCCCGAAGTCCCCTCGGCAGCGCGCGTTGTCCCTTGATACTAGTTTGCGGAAGGACAACTCAATAAGCTGGCTCCGCTCAGTTCAAGAATTGTTCACGCAGATTGGCTCAAGGTTCGAGCCCTACGACCAGAAACGGCAGGAGTCCGTTCAATTCGACCCTCCATGCTTGAAGAAAGCTGCCATGGACTACACTTGAGCCCCAAGAGAAATAACACGAAGTTGCAGCGTAAATAAGTCTAGTTCGAGTTTACATGTCGTCGATTTCTGACGGTTCGGTCCCCCAATTCTTGGAAAAGTCTTTTTCTTTGCGAACAAGTAATTCAGGTACTCCACTGCCATCACGGATAATAAGGATATCCTGATCCACGTAAGTTACATAGATTGATCTCGAATAGCGAAGCATATCTGGGAATTCGACCGAACGCCCCATCACTGAAGTGCTTTCATAGGTTTCTCTCAGTCTCAGATCAGACTCGACCTCTAATTTAGACTTGACCTTCACAGACGAGTTCCCGAAAGCTGATTTCACCCCAACGGTAGCCTGGACACGGGGTTGCTCACGACTAATCGATATTTCCAAATCCCGAATTTCTACGAGACTGGACGGAAGTTGGTTCGCAAGAGAGATGGCAAAAAGGCCGGGGCTATATCCGCCACTATACAAGAAAAGCGCAAGCTGTCTTGTTGGAGAGGCCAGAGCCCAGTCAGAGGTGTAACCCGCAGCATATCGCAGCTCCCACACACCGTTAACCAGGGAAGACTTTGCTGGTTGCTCTGTTGGGTTCAACGCTTCCAACTTCAAGATTACCTCGTTGATGGCGGCTCGGTTGCTGTCCGAAATTTCCCCAATAGCGCTTGGCACGAGATCGAGCAAGCTCGTTACAGCAGCTTCGGCTGCTGTTGGCTCAAAGTCCTCAATTTCAACCGTAAAAAAATTATCTTCGCTGCTGGCGTCACTCGGCGTGTCTGAAGGTGCGCTCCATCTGGCCAGCGTCTTCGTTGGCAAATGCGGGTACGGGGCAAAGGAAGTTGCCGAGCAAGCGAAGAATGCCAAGAAGAAAAAAAGCAAACGTCTCATGTTCCCACGAAGCAGCGGCGAAATTGGTTTCTTTGTGAATTGAATGTAGATCTGGCAGCTTCTCTGAAGGTGTTCGTCAGGTTTCTTTCTGTCGATCGGTGATGAACAACGCCGACGAGATGATGATGATTCATTCGTCTTCTTCGAGTAATATTTCTCATTGTGGCAAACGCCTACTACTAGGCAAATTTTCGGGCTGTAGGGACCAGAAAAAAAGCGCGCATATGCGCGTGCGCGCAGCGCAGCGCGCATGCGGAAAAAAGGGAGGCGGGGGGCGGGGACGCGAGATGATCATTATCATCATCGTCATCATCATCGCATTGAGTTGTTATCATTATTTATTATTCGTACAAGCATTACTATTCATCCTCTTGGCTCTTCTATCCTCCTTCTGACGTTGACTCTTCAGCTCTTTCTTCCTCTTTTTCTTCAGTTGGAGGAAGGCTCCTGACCAGTCATCAATGATGATGTTTTTGTTTTTACATCTAGGGGCCTGGCCACCGTCTTGTTTTTCACTGCCGTTAGAATCGCTTTATGGATCAGGTGTAGTAGTATCCTCAGGCAGCTTGAAGTCTAGCTGGAGAAAACCCTCGACAACATTCCTGTATCCCTTCTAGGGGTGTCCGAAATCATGATAGTCCCATCGATTGATACCGGATACTACATTGTTGAAACGGGAGGTGACGTTCAGAATCAAGTACTAGTAGTGCCCCATCCGTATTCCAACTACACTTGGGCCGAAGGATAGGGACAAGAGGCGGTGAAGTATTTCAGCCCTGGTGGAGCCTCGATTGGAAATGTACAAGTTCAGTCCGTTTGAGTCTTTTCCCACATATTGGTACAGATTGATGCCACCACGGACTTCCTCAAATTTTCCTTCTCGTATTCTCCTCCATTCAAAACATACTGTACAGTACTAAAGCCTGAAGCTTACTAGTACACCGAATTGTTACTTTCTGCTAGCCCAAATTATCGATCACTTACCCTAAGTCTAGCTGGAACGAACATAAACTAATTTTCGTAAAGTCAGAAGAAAGCAGCAGTGACATCTTTACGAAGAACGTAACCAGCAGTTAAGTACACAAACGACACGTAAATACATCATACGTAGCCAAGAAGGACTACCTACTAGAGAAGAACTCGATGGAACAAACCAATGAGCAATACAATTGAGTCGTTCGACTGCACGTCAAGGGAGGGTGTTGAGAATCATTAATTGCAGTGTTAGATTCCTAAACAACAATGAGATCATCGTGTAGATGATCATCATGGATGCTTCCTTTATTCTACGACTGTGGATGCGTCATCGGATATGACGTGAGCACCAGCGTCGATCTGGATAGTCGACGTGTCAGTTTCAATGTGGTCCGTCCTTCGTGCGGCACCATCAACTGGTCTATTCCCAACAATTCTTTGCACTGTAGTTTGTATCCAGCGCAAATTGGATTTACCATCATTATTCCATTCGTCTCCAGTTTTCTTGCGACTCCAGACTCCAGAAGACGATGAACTTCTCCTTCTTTACAGTTCTCCTTCTACTACTTCTGGTCTGGGATGGATCTCCATTCTCTCTTAAACACCGACGAATCGCGAACATGTACAAAAGCCACGACGGTCGCCCCCACCGAAGCCCATTGTTTCTTCGAACGTCAAAGACACTTTTGAATGCAGCGTCAAATGATGAGCATTCGCAGAAAAAAAAGATTCTCGCGACGACCTTCAACCTTGTAAAGGCGATAGCCGGGTCTGGTGTACTGGCGTTGCCATCAGGCGTTGCTGCGATCAGCAATTATAAGGAGAGGTAAGTTGAGCAACATGTAGCCGAATCAATATGCCACCAATTTCTCACCATGCCTCTTTTTGGAAGTTTGGCGCCTTCCCTCATACTTATGATGAGCCTCGGGGGGATGTCGGCTTACACGTTCGGTCTTTACGGCCGCTTGCTGCATGTACATCGAGCAAAGAGTCTTGGAGAACTGTGGGGAAAAGAAAAGGGGCGTTCTTCATCATGGATCGTATCGCTAGCTACATTGACATTCTGTTTTGGTGCTGCCCTTTCATACTCAATTTTGTTGGGCGACACTTTCTCTGCTCTAGCGCACACGGCGGGCCTGCAGGGGGTTTTCCTATCTCGCTCTTTCTGGATTGTTCTACTCACGTCTTCTACACTATACCCTCTTTGTAATCTTGACTCGCTCTTAGCTTTGGCCCCCCTATCCATAGCCGGGGTGGCGGCAGTTATCGCGACAACTTGCTTTTTAGGCATGCGCTGCCCAGGTACGTAAGGGGTCTACCGTTCGGCAATATTTCTTGTTGACATTTTTGAAAATCTGACAGTGTACAATGAATGACTCGCATGGCGCGACAATCAAAGATATCAATGCCCTCTCCCCGTACGCTCAGGGTTCTGGGAAATTGATTGACACACTCGCCCCTAATATGATCCCACAATTCAACACGTACAACAGACATATTTTTTCTCCTTCATCCAGTGTTTTGGTTGGGATGGCAGCTACGTCTTATCTCGGCCATTTCTCTGCTCCGTCGTTTTATGGCTCGTTGCGGCAGAAAAATAGAAGCCCCGAGAAAATTCCCTCAGCAAGAGACCTCGATGCCTTCAATAGGGTTACCTTCCTTGGTTTTGCATTTGCAACGCTGCTGAACTGCTTGGTCATGTCATTCGGTTTTCTTACATTCGGGGGATCTTCATCTGGGGTGATTTTGAACAACTTCAGCATTCATGATCCCGGAGCGTCCTTCTGCCGAGTTCTGATGGCGGTTTGCGTTATTGGTGGCTATCCATTTCTAATATCCTCCGTGGCCAAAGAGTTTCTTGAGCTACGTAAAGGTCACGGCGGAGAGCAATCTTCACGCAGGTCAGAAAAAAGTGTGACTTTCTGGGCACTGCTACTGCTTGCCGCAGTTTCCCTTGTGATGAAGGATGCCGGCTTTGTTATAGGCTTCAGCGGGGCTGTTATGGGCTCCTTCATTGTCTACATATTTCCAGCGCTTCTTACTTTATCCCTCTCGGGAAAGCAGCATAACACCAGACCCAAACATTGGATGCATAGAACAGAACGGATTTTTTGTCGAATCCTGATCTTGTTCGGGGCGCTCGCAGCAGCGCTCGGAGGCGGAATTTCGGTCGTTAACTCATACTTTCCCCACTTTCTAAAGTAAATGTTATTCGTCTTTCTGTCGTCTGACTATTTTTCTCCTTTATGGGCCGATTGTAGGCGGGTAAAAGTTTCGTCATCCAAGGGGTCACCATCATCCATGGGGACACCATAGCGAGCCCCAAGCGCTGCAAATGGGTTTCCTCCTGCTCGCCTATTGCGAATCGCTGCGATCAAATCATCTTCCCCCGATGACTTTTTTGCCTTGGTAGGTTTCGCCTTTTTTGGCAAACTTTTTTTTCTGCTAGCAGTATTTTTTCGCGTCCTGGCACGTTCTTCGTCCGACCCTTCCGTCTCAGTCCTATCGGAGTCATGCGCTTCACCCTTCTTATTTTTCTCTTTCTCAAGTTTTGCTTGGATTCGTTTAAGAATTTTGTTTGACGTTTTGGAATAGTCAGAGACTTTACCCTTTTCAATTGCTGGCCTAATCCAATCTTCCATCCATCGACATAAATCTCTTTCCTCGCTCAAAATTACGTGCTCCAAAAGCTTGTTCAAGTCGCCTTTGAACTTCTGATAATTGGAGAGGACATCATTTTCCTCCTCCTTGCTCATTTTGTACTTCAAAGCAAATTCATTGATTTTACCAACAGACACCTTGCCGAAGATCGTGTCAAAATAGTCTTTCCACTGAGCACTGCCTTCGCCAGTCGTTTCATCGTCCTCGGAAGGCAAGCTTCCAGTTCTATCGTAATCAGCACGTTTGGCCGGATCCTTTAGGTAACTATAACTCCATGAAATCGCTTGAAATTTCAACTTTGCGCTTTCGGAGTTATTCTTGTCGGGATGGAACAAAAGAGCCTGCTTGTAGTAAGCTTTCCGAAGCTGACCCAAATTGCAATCTTTGGGCACTTTCAGAACCACTTCATATAGGTTTACGTCTTTACGCCCAAAAGCTTGATGAACCAGATGGCTCATTCTGCAAGTCTTCCAAGTAGGAAACGTCCAAACCAGAAATGCGACGATGCAGTTTTATTTCGAAGTGTTGAGCCCGCCAACAAGCTTCGTTCCAAAACAACGAAGATGAGTCGAGAAAGGATCGAAGCTCAGATTGTCGATAGCAGCGTTGTGGCGAGTACAAGAGAAACAGAGTCTGCTACGAGTACGGATGGAGTGGCACCTACAATAGATAATATTGCAGTATTCCTGTTCAATTAAACTTGTTTTGCAACTACTCGAATGGATGGTAGTCTCATCTCCCTACTACTGGTGCCGTATGTACCGTATGATACTGTACCACAGTTCCGGGTGGTCCGGTCGTGCTAGCTGTACCGTTATGTACTGTAATGTACCTGGTACCGGTATGTAACCTCTTCGCCAATAGACAGACCATTCGACGACGACGACGACGACGAGGGTGCAGATGAACCGGTCTGTACAAATAGTACGAGTACATGCATGGCTGTACCGGTACACACCGGGGTACCGCCAGGTACTTTTACAGCATTGGGATTGTTGGCGGTCCTTTCCCGCTTCCCGTGGGCTTGTCCGAAGTCCGAAAGACACACAACAACCACAAATACAGGTACCTTGTACCTGGTACCTGTACCGTTATCCTTGCCTGTACCGGTACAGCACAAGTACCGGTATGTACGAACCGGTACTCTGCGGCGGCGGGGAGAGCGCATCTCGTGCTGCCCCCAACAGGATCCCCTAAAGTGCCAAATGAATCCCCTTCTTTCTGTCTCCTCGCAAAATCCCGCATGGGCATTGAAAATGTGAGCGACTGTAGAAACTGTACTGAGCTAGCTGTGCGTGGTGCGGGCACAACGACGCGACCGCGGCATCGCTTGCTCCATCGATCCCAGAATCATCTCAACGCGTCGGCGAGAAGTGTCCCCATTGAGACATCCTTGGGCAGTCCAAAAGGTGAGAGAAGCGATTGGCGATATTTTGACTTGATGACAGCGCAAAGAATTCTCCCGTTGGCCGAAAAAGCCTTGATTGATAATGACCTTTGTGCCATGAGAAAGTCGATCCACGCCGTCCCCCATGGTCGTGTTCCTTTCGGGGCTTTCTTCGTTACGAACGTTCTTCACGCCGCGAACCGACCGTCCGCTTTCATACTGCGTGATTGACGGACGAGAAGACTATTTAACGGTTGATTTTGGGATACTTAATGGAATTTCGAGCAAATTTGAATATATGTTCCTCGAAGACGTTGATATGTAAATGCTTTGCTGCCGTCTTTTTACCGCCAATTTACCGTTCGCCTTCATATTGCATATGCCCCGCCCTACGGGATTGATGACGTCAAAACATCTTCTCCTCGTATTTTTGTACCTGGTACTTTCGTACCGTTCGTACACCATGATGTTCGAAAGTGGCCTTTGTTAGTCCCGATCCATGGACCTCTCTCTCACCCACATCTCGCTGTATGTTTCTCCCCGCACCATCAGTCAGCAGG
Organism: Nitzschia sp. pyKryTriq1; assembly: GCA_956465555.1. Taxonomy (NCBI): domain Eukaryota; phylum Bacillariophyta; class Bacillariophyceae; order Bacillariales; family Bacillariaceae; genus Nitzschia; species Nitzschia sp. pyKryTriq1. The sequence goes on from OY101127.1 coordinate 851,362, forward strand.
CAGGTGGTCGATACTTGAAAAGCGAGGGCTTGCTGCAACACTACCGGAACTGGTACTGTAGGTTTCGGTATCAAATAGCCTTCTGTCCTTGGTCTGTATTTTTGTCTTTCGTGTCCAAAGCAAAGCATTGAGAGCAAGACCAGCGGGTAATTTTCAAGATGATGGTTCCATTCGACGGGTCAGCGCCGTCGCAGCAGCAGCAAGGGGTGGCGCAAGCTCCGCTGCCGCGGCCTCCAATGCCCCCTGGGGCCCCGTCGCCCGGAATGCATCAACAGCCCATGAACGCTCCATACGGCCACGCGATGCACAGGCAGGCGGCGTCCGCAGGTATGCCAGGTGGCCAGCCTTATCAAATGCCCCCACAGTCACCTTCCGCTCGGCACAACAGCTTCTCGATGCCCAACCAAGGCCCCCAGGGGCAGTACAATTCTCACCCGCCCATGCACTCGCCCGCCCACCAGCCTCAGCAGGTTGGGATGCACCCGAACATGCCTATGCACCGCAGCTCGTCGCAGTCGCGACCCATGCCCCCCGGACACATGGGCATGCCCATGCAGCAACAGCATGATCAGATGATGTCCACGTCGCAGGGTCGGAATCAGAACTACATGGGCAGTTCGATGGGAGGGTCCATGAACTCTTCGATGAACAATCCAATGAATATGGGGGGATCCATGAACAACTCCATGGGGGCTGCCATGGGGAACTCGATGAACAGTACCATGGGCAACACCATGGGTGGCTCGATGAACAATAACATGGGAGGGTCCATGGGAAATTCTATGAACAATTCCATGAACAACTCGATGGGCAATTCCATGAGCGGCTCAGCAAGTAGCTCCGGTTTGAATGGAAACTGGCAAACGGAGAGGGATACACCACATCGACGAGAAATGATACAGCACATGTAAGTCGTTCGCTAAGTTTGTCTGAGTTTTCTCAATTTGCCTGCAATTTCTCACACGAAAGCTCTGCTACCACGTCAGTGTCAAGATGTTAAAGAAAGACAAAAACGGCTCTCCGGAATGGCTTAGCAAGCTGCCGCAGATGGCAAAGCAACTCGAAGTTTCTCTGTACCGCAATGCACGCTCGTTCGAAGCTTATATGGATATGTCAACATTAAAGCAGCGCCTCCAGCAGATCGCAGTTGAAGTGTCTCGGAAAGCACGCGGTCAAGGAGACCAGCGCGATGATAGACAGAGAGACCGTCAGCATCAACAGTCGAGCTCAGGCAGCATGAGATCTGACCCTGGTGGCTCGTCCTTCATGGGCATGTCATCGACATCGCAACACCAACCATTGTCATCAGCAGGGCGCGTACAAGGAATGGGCCCCAACGACATCAACCAGATGTCCACTAATAACAACTCTGGCATGGGTATGGGCGGCAGTATGGGCAACATGGGATCTACTTCTTACCAGAGCCAGAGGTCTATGCCATCTGATCGATTGAATGATGGCAACATAAATAGGGTACCGGGCTCATCATCATCTGCGAGCGGAATGACTATGGGCGGTGCCCAGGCTAACAAGGGCGATCCTGAATGGAAGATTCGTATTCGACACAAACAACAACGCCTACTTTTGCTGCACCACTCCGCAAAATGCCCGCACGAGGACGGACGCTGTAGCGTAACGCCACACTGCGCGGACATGAAAAGGTTGTGGAAGCATATGGAAGGGTGCAAGGACAATCAATGCAGAGTCGCCCATTGCTTCTCTTCACGTGCGATTTTGAGCCATTATCGAAAGTGCAAGGATCCCTCATGCCCTGCATGCGGTCCTGTTCGGGAGACGGTTCGGAAATCCCAGACTCGACCCGGCAGCGGTTTGAGATCCTCTACGGGTAACACGGGCGTTGGAATGGGCGGTTTGTCGAGCAACATTAGGATGATGTCTTCGTCCACACAGGCACAACCGGTGCCAGTTGGGCCGACTGGTAACAGTTTTCAGTCGTCAACAATGGGTCAGCCATTTTCGACCTCCCAATCCCAGCCCCAGACTGGTATGCCCCCCCCAAACAGTGCACCTGGAACGAGCTCAGCAATGCAATTTTCATCCATGTCGGCTTCATCACAACAACAGCCCAACCAGCAGTCACAGTACAGATCGACGTCCGCGGGCAATCCGACAGCCAGTACAATTCCTTCAACTACAAGTGCGACCAACAGCGACATCTCGGGTGTTGGAAGCGGCGGACAGATTCCGTCAGCACGACGAAATGACTCAGAATGGCAAAAGGTGCGGCACAAGCAACAAAGACTATTGTTATTGAGACATGCCTCGCGTTGCCAGTATACTGGAAAGTGCCCAGTTACCCCTCACTGTGCGAGCATGAAGAAGTTGTGGGAACACATCGCCCACTGCAAAAACCAGCAGTGTAGCGTTCCACACTGCATGAGCAGCAGATATGTCCTCAGCCATTATCGAAGATGTAAGGATCAACGATGTCCTGCCTGTGCTCCCGTCAGAGAGACCATTCGGAAGAGCCATGAAAAAGAGAAGGGGCGAGGACAAGGCTCATTAGATTTGAACTCTTTCGATGGAGACAAGTCCATCTCACCATCGCTCGACCCCACACCTCTTGGCGGAATCGATTCTGGTTCGTCTCCCGACTACACTCCGGCATCAAAACGAACAAAACTTGATCATCAACCGGGGGCGAGTGGGGTTCCTCGACTAGAACTTTCGCAGGCGGATTCCATCCTGAACTCCTCGGCTGGCAGCGGTCCCTCAATGGCGCACCCAATGAGCAGCGGGGGTATCCAGACCGAGAAGCTTTCCTCATTTCATTCAGCACCATCTGCTGGCCCTCCACCCGATGCCGCGAAAGTAGTACCTGTAGCTTCAAAGTCGCAGGGTCCTCAATCCAAAGGATCCGATGATCGTTCATTGCTCAATGGCTTCACTGTTGAGGAACTCACGACCCACCTTGCTTCTCTGAACAGAGCATCTCATCTCCCTCCTGCGAAGTTGAAGCAAAGATGCACTGAAGTTCTCAAAGGGCTACAAGCGCACCAGCATGGTTGGGTATTCAATTGCCCTGTAGATCCCGTTGAGCTTGGACTTCCGGACTACTTCGAAATAATAAAAAAGCCGATGGATCTGGGCACGGTGCACAAAAAATTAGATGGTGGAGCTTATCACGCGATAGAAGACTTCAATTCGGACGTGAATCTCACATTTGACAATGCGATGACATACAACGAGCCTGGAACTGTTGTTTATGACATGGCAAAGGAACTAAAAATCAAATTTGAAGCTGACTACAAGAAGCTGGTCGCGCAACTCGATGCTGAAGACAGGGAACGCCGTCAGAACGAAAGGGCTTGCGTGCTTTGTGGTTGCGAAAAGCGGCTTTTTGAACCTCCAGTTTTCTTCTGCAATGGCATGAACTGTGCTAGCAAGCGTATTCGTCGAAATAGTCATTTTTACATCGGAGGAAGCAATCAATACTTTTGGTGCAACCAATGCTTCAACGAACTTGACGATAAGACTCCCATTGAGCTTTTTGATCTTACAGTCCAAAAAACAGAGTTGATAAAGAAGAAAAACGACGAAGTCCACGAAGAGAGCTGGGTTCAGTGCGATGTCTGCAACCGTTGGATCCATCAGATTTGTGGTTTATTTAACACAAGACAAAACAAAGAGCACCACAGTGAGTACTGTTGCCCGTTGTGTTTGCTAGAAAAACGGAAGAGGGCAGGAAATACCCCACCTCCGAAGCCACCAGGGGCCGCGGAACTACCCCGGACGAAGCTATCGGACTACTTGGAGGATCACGTAGCCAGCAGAATTGGAGCAAAGCGGCGCCAGATGGCCGAAGACAAAGCCAAGGCAGAGGTACGTCAATATTTTGTTTCGCCTTACTTCAAAATGTCAATACATGGTGCTCACCCGCGTCGATTTGATTAGGACATGTCCGTTGAAGAAGCGCTTAGAATTGTCAACGCGGGCGGACCCATTATTATTCGACAGGTTACATCTATGGACAGGAAGCTGGAAGTTCGTGAGCGAATGCAAAAACGATACGCCCACAAAAACTATCCAGAGGAGTTTCCGTTCCGATGCAAATGCATTGTTGTTTTTCAACAAATCGACGGTGTTGATGTGGTACTATTTGCACTTTATGTGTACGAGCACGGCGAAGACAACCCCCCACCGAATAAAAGTTGTGTCTACATCTCTTACCTTGACAGTGTTCATTTCATGAGGCCCAGACGAATGAGAACCTTTGTGTATCATGAGATCTTGATTGCCTATCTCGACTCAGCTCGTCGGCGTGGTTTTGCAACTGCACACATTTGGGCCTGCCCCCCGCTGAAGGGAGACGACTACATCTTTTACGCGAAACCAGAAGACCAGAAAACCCCCCGAGATTCCCGCCTGCGACAGTGGTACATTGATATGCTTGTAGACTGTCAGAACCGGAGCGTCGTTGGGAAAGTCACCAACATGTATGATCTTTACTTTGCCGATGAGTCGCTCGATGCGACGGCAGTTCCGTACCTAGAGGGAGACTATTTCCCTGGTGAAGCTGAGAACATAATCAAAATGCTCGAAGACGGCGGTGGGAAGAAAGGTGGAAGCTCCGGAAAGAAAAAGAAAAATCAAACCAAGTCGAAGAGCCGTGGTGGAACTAGATCCACGGGCGTTGACGAAGAAGCTCTGATTGCAAGCGGGATGATGGACGGTGTTAAGAATCTGGAAGAGTTAGATCGCGATCAAGTTATGGTCAAGCTGGGTGAAACTATACAGCCGATGAAGGATAGTTTCATAGTTGCCTTTCTCAACTGGGAGGGCGCGAAGAAAGAAGACATGGAAGTCCCGGAGTCTGTTGCGAAATTCCGAGAAGAAAATCCTGACGTGTTCATGCCACTGAAATCTGGGACTAAGCGGGCTGCGGACGGAACATCAAGAGATGAAGACGCACCGGTTGACCAGAACGGACGCCCTATCAAGGTAATCGACGACGACGCCGAGGATCTTGATTGTGAGTTTTTGAACAATCGGCAAGCATTTTTGAACCTTTGCAGAGGTAACCACTACCAGTTTGACGAGCTTCGACGTGCAAAACACACATCTATGATGGTTTTGTGGCATCTCCATAATCGTGATGCGCCGAAGTTCGTACAGCAGTGTGTTGCCTGCAATCGTGAAATCTTGAGCGGAAAGAGGTATCACTGCAACTCTTGCCCAGACTATGATCTGTGTGAACAGTGCTTTAAAGACCCCAAAACGAACAGAGGAGCGTGCACCCACAAGCTTCAGCCCATTGCTGTCGAATCAGATAGTGGTCAGGATGGTCAGTCCGGCTCCAACGGATTGACGGAAGCTCAGCGCAAACAGCGCCAGCGAAATCTGATGTTGCATATTCAGCTGATCGAGCATGCTTCGCGCTGCAGCTCTTCGTCATGTTCTTCTACCAATTGCGCGAAAATGAAGAACTATCTCCAGCATGCGCGAACTTGTAAGACCAAGGTGCAAGGGGGCTGCCGCATTTGCAAACGCATATGGACGCTCCTGCGTATTCATGCACAGAAGTGCAAGGACGCCGTGTGTCCAATCCCACAGTGCATGGTCATCCGTGAGAAGATGCGGGAACTGCAGAAGCAGCAGCAAGCCATGGACGACCGTCGAAGACTGGAAATGAATCGTCACTACAGAATGGGCACGGCCGGCGCAAATGCATCTTAGTACGTAGCACAAAGTCAACAAGTTATAGAAATATGATTTCCTCTACTCCTCAATTAGGTAGGATCTCGATTCCGTATTCGTAGCCATACACTTTTTTCGATTCCTTTCAATCTCGATGAGCTGTTCAGTTTATCGAGCCTTTGCTTTGTATATGTTGAAGCACGAGAGAAAGCACGAATTATTATTATATCTCACGGAGCACAAGAACAAGCACGCATTATTATCCGAGGTTCCGACATGCATTTTGATGAGTATTCGCCTCTCTCTACATATTGTCACTGTAGTTACGTGTTGATACTGATGACAGACAAACAGTACAAGAAGTCTTGTACTTTCCAGGCTCACTCATACGTACCGGTATGATCTCTGTAAGAGCCTTACCTACTAAATCCTCGTGATTGCTGGAAGCCAATCCCAAAAGAGAAGTGTTCAACAAAACGTCTCACAGTCAAACAAAGTGCAGCAGCTGAAAGCCCGTCTTATTTCCAGGTGTCAAGCTATTGGAATGAAGTGTAAAGGACGTAAATTTGGCGAGATATTCAAATTTCAAAATATTTATTTTTAAGAACCATTCTCTGGTACTCATTCTACCGGTACCTGGTTCTACGAACAAATGCTTACAAAACAGTTAAAAAATGCCTTCCGAAATTGTGATTGTGTATTGCTCCTTAACACAACTTCTTGTGAAAACTGTAATGTTATTACTGTCGTTAAAATGCTCAAAATCGCCAAATAATTTTTGATCAGATGCTCGCAAGGTGGTACATAGAGTATCAATTTTTGACTTTTGGTAAATATCGTTTTTTTACTTTTCTGCCCTTTTAGAATGTATATTCTCAATTGTGACTCTCTTTTACTGCCAGAAGAGTATCCCTTACCACTATTGATACACTTTCTGTCCCAACAAAGAGCATTATTCTTAAAAAATCCCAGCATATTGAAGGACCACATTTTAGACGGCATTAAGAGCTAGTTATTTCTGCGCAAACCAAAATAACTTAACCTGTGCCCGAAGAGTATCCCTTACCACTATTGATACACTTTCTGTCTCAACAAAGAGCATTATTACTAAAAAATCCCAACATATTCAAGCACCACATTTAGACGGCATCTGAGCTTTAGTTATTCCTGAGCAAAAAAAAACTTAACCTGCGCCTTTCCTTTAGAGACTTTAGAGACCACACTCTAACAGAAATTCAGGCTTATGAACGAGGCGATTCAAAGCTCACTCACTTTTCAAAGTGTGCTTTTGAGGACCTGGCTCAAAACTTCATCTTTCGATTTCTTGTCATTCACAGCATTGAGGCAAAATTTTAAATTTCGAAAGGTTTCTGTCAGCAATATCAAGCCGATTATGAATTGAAGTTAACAATGCTTCGCGACAAACAGGTGTGGACAGTCTCAGAGACCATCGGTGAGTGAAACAATAAACGATTACAGAACGTTACCGTTTTGTATTTATGTTTGAGCTGAAGAAGTTGCGGAGGCATCGAGAATGTTTTAGAGCATGAGCTCTTCACTAATCGTACCGGTACATTTGGTACTTTGGTGGTGCAGCAGTCGGTAAGAGCGGGTTCAACACTTCCATTGTAAATAGTTGATCTGGAGTCATTAGCCTAGGTTTTTTAATTGCATGATCCTGGCTTAATGTTTCTAAGAAGCGGTTTTGAGCTCTGAGTTTGGGGCTATTTGTAGAAAGTCTGCAATGTCTTCGTTAAAGTAGTGGAGCGATTAAGGTGCCGCCGGATTGAATTGCATTATAGGCGACTGATCTGGTTGATAATGGCCGTGAGGAGAGATTTTGAGCTCTGAGTTTGAGGCTATTTGTAGAAAGTCTGCAATGTCTTCGTTAAAGTAGTAGAGCGATTAAGGCGCAGCCCGATTGCAGAATTATTACGCTGACGAAGCCTAGCGTCGAGGCTGCTCACTTACGTTGTTCCAGTTCCTGGTGAGTGATCATTCTGTAGAGCGAAGCCTTTGGAAAAGTTGTCTAATCCCATCAAGAATTGACATTAGGAAAATCGATGAAGCGATTACGGTCGCGTCAGCATGCAGGGGCAGGGTTTGACATATATATTCTTGGAGGACTGACGATTGCCGAAGGAACATTTGGTGGGGCAGAATGGTCGCCACAAAAGTTGGAATGGCGTACATATTCTGGGATGACTGTGACGATTCCCGAAGGAACATTTGGCGGGGCATAATGGGTCGAACAGATTGCGGTAGCGTCCAGTTACATCGCTGAGATCTGGTTTTCACATTGAATCATGTATATGTGGCACTAGCCCGGCTGTGGGTCCGGTCCGCCCATGACTCAAAAGTTGAGCAGTCGTATAGGGTTTATAAGTGGTCGTTAAGTATCATCATCTGATGATTATCATCAGTTTATGTGCATTTACTGAAATATTAGCATCGCAGTTTCATCGGTCTTTTCGTAGAGTAGAAGAAGTGATGCGTCGCTGGGCCGATCTTGCAGTGGTATTAGTGATGTAGTATGTATAGTTGCTGGGATACTGCGTGGATTTTCTAGGTTAAGGCCTTCTGGTTTGTAGAACGGAAGAAGTGGTTCGTCGCTGGGCGAATATATTAATGATGTGGCAAGTAGAATTGGTGGATATTAGGTGAAGTTCCTATGCTAGGGCCCCATCGAGCCCCAGGATAGCGTTGAATGATGTATTTGTGGCGAATCAGTCCTCACAGTACAGTAGGCAATTAATAGCAGATCATCAATGATTGCTGATCTTCTCCTTGATTTTATGGACGAATCAATTCATAAAGCTCAAAGAAATTTCGTGGTTCGTCATCCTTTCATATTGATCACAGTCGGATTCGAAATTAAGATAGAAGGCGATTTCATCTCAATTTTGTTCTGATAGATTTTTTATAAAGAGGATATTAAAACTCTTGTTACGATCTCTAATAACGCACTTTAATGATTGATGTAGGGTTATTCGTTTTTTTCCAACGTTGGTCGAAAAATTTGGAGCTTTCCAAATCTCAATCACTCAGGTTCAACGATAGCATCATTGCAAAAGGCTTCGGAGAAGGAAAATAATGTATAAAGGCTGAAGCCACAATAGAAGCGAGTAAAATATGTGCGATCCTGGGATGCAAAGAAAAAAATACATGGTCCATATTACAGTAATTGTAAGTACCCGGACTCGAAACGACCCACAGTATATGTCCAGAAAGGACTGCTAGCTTCTCTATCAACATTTCAAGCTCACCTCCATGCTTCAATCGAGCCATTCATTTGTGGATCAGAGTACGGACGTCCTGGGTTTCCGGTGAGGCGCTAGATGGACCCCGTTGAAAAGATGTTGTGACAAGCACATCCTTTGCTAAGGCTCCAAAGAAGCATCGATTCATAGTCGTAGAGGCACGGGCTTTCTAAGATGGATATGAAACAATGCTTTGTAATGACTAATGATGTCTTCGCGCGAGGAAGATTATGCTGTAGTTTGTTACGCCACTGGCGCGCGAGAATTGAGTACCCGGTATCCATTTTAAAGCTCATGGGTGCAACAGATTAATTAATGAATAAATAGATAAATAATATTGGGAGGCAGAATCAATATAGATAAATATTTGTTCTAAATTTAAATAATCTATGGTATAGACTGAGTACTTTTTTGCTGTTTTACTTTCTATGATGACTCGTTGCAATTCATGACATAACAATAATAACTCTACTAGAACATGTTCCTGTAGGCCTACACCACTCCATCCTTCTGCATAAGCTCCCTGGAGAATTTGGCAGAGAAAAAGTATCTTAATTAAATCTGAAGTTTTGTCTTAAGAGAATTCTGCCTACTATAAATAATATCGGGGACATCCTGCCAATCCTGCGGATTCTGCGCCTCTGATGGATATTTGCAGTGCAAATCGAATCATCCAATCCCTGGGTACTAGTACCTGATCGGTACAAGAAATCGAGCTCGCACTCTTGTACTTTCCATACAGTACCTGTGGTGCTACTCGAATTTACACGATATCCCTCGAGAATTCCAAAGGTGGTATCGGTGGAAAGTACAAGGATTTCTTGTACTTTTACCTAAAAAGCTCGTGAAACAAGGACTTTTCTTGTACTTTCCACGAATATTTACCTGTATCTTTTCATGGTATGTGTCAAAAAAGCTTCCGCGCGTCAAACGCGCGTGCGTGCAGTACATACAGACTATGTACAGACTACTTTTAATGTGTTATTACGTGGTTTTACGATACTACTACTGCAACGTTGGGTGGGAGGTTTAGCGCTATTACTGTACCGTTCATTGGTGATTTAGCGCTAATACTGTACCACCCTTGGTGACACGCCTTCGCTCCTCGTGGAAGCAGCGCTCCTCGGCTCTCCCCTTAGGCCCAAAAGTCTACGCCTTCATACAATTTTACTACGACCGTGGAAAACACTGTACAACTACCGGTACCGGTATGCATACAGTACTTGTACCACACCGCTTTGGTGGAAAAACACAAAACGCATTTCTTACACCGAGATCCGAGATCCGAGATCCAAAATAACCAATTGCTCTCCGTCTTGACTCTACTTCTACCTTTATACTGCGAATCGTGATTTAGGAAGAGCTGACACCTCGCAGGTCCGGAAAACACACCGGTGGGACACCATGAAGCTTTTGACGGGATTTCTAATTGTTGCGAACTGTTTGGCATTCCAGCTTCTGGGTAGGGGTTCGCCTATTCAGCATACAGCAGTCCATGACGCACTTCGAAACCCGTTTGAAGCACCAACTGAGGATAAGAATGACGCCGAATTTCTAAGAGGAAAGCTTGCGATTCTCCACGGAGTTATCAAGGAACTCGGTGAACACGAACTCGCGCACAAGGAGAGAATAGTTGCTATGCAAAGTGAACATGCCAAAACTGTTGCTGATTTGGAAGAGCAACAACAAAACAACGAGGGCGTTGGAGAGTCAAGGATCGAACTTCTGGAACTAATATCTCGCCTTCAGAAACTACAGGAAGCGGCGTCCGCAAAAGTTGAAACTATGACATCACAATTAGGAGAAAAAGACAAGGAAGTGCAGTTCATTCAAAATCAGCTTGACCAAAAAGAAGGAGAACTTGAAGCCATGAAGAATGCCAACCTGGTCTGCGAACAGCAACTTTCGACAATGAAACGGCTTCATCGAGAAAATGAAGAATTGGAGACCCATAAATATCTCTCCCTGGAGACTAAACATCTTCGTGAGCTGGAGGAAGTTGATGCTCGGATCCAACGAATGGAAAAAATAGTAACTGACCAAAGAAAAGAGATGGCTAGTCTGAAAGATAAGATAAAAGAGGACGAGGCCAGATGTACAGAACGCGTGGAAATCGCTACAGCAGCAGTAGAAGCTGCCGAGAAAAGGGCCAACAACAAAGTTCAGGACTCAGAACGTCAGCGAAAACGATCCCAAGTGCAAATGCAACTACAAAGGCTCGTATTACAGGGGTTGCTCGCACAACTGAAGGATAATTCGTCTTCCTGATATACAATGCATTCTCCCCATCCATCTCTTTCAGGATATCATTCAATTTCGTGTGACCTTCCATAACCCGATAGAGTAGCAAAAGCGCACGCAGACCATGTCGCGCAGCATTGCGAGGCTTACAATTGCAAGGGCCAGTTTAGATGTGTTGAGTTTAGAACCATCGATCTCATGCCATGGCACATCGACCTCGGCAATTTTGATTCCCTCGATATCTGAAATGAGAACCAGCTAGCAACGTACCAAGTTAGGAATTGTAGGAACGCTAAGTATCAACATGCATCAGTCTCACCTCAATGTCGAAAGCCCATCTGTGAAGATGTAGCGTTCGAAAGGCAAGTATCGCAGATGATTTTGTAAAAAGCTTAAAGCCGCACTGCGTATCTTGGATCCGAGAAGAAACAAACAAGCTCACAAAGAAATGAAAAGCGTGCATCAAAAACGATCGCATAAAAGATCGTTGTTTTGCTGCATCCTTTTGCAAGTAAGCCCTACTGCCAAAAATAGCTATCATGTCTCCCTTGGGGTCACCATTTGTAGGTAAAAGTGACCCCAATTCTTCAACCATCCGATGTAAGCCGGGTCCAAACTCTGTTGCCCCATCAGCATCCGCCATTAACCGAAACAAACCAGCAGCCCTATTCATACCGGTTTTCACCGCGGCTCCTTTTCCGCTGTTTTCCTTGAGAGAGACCAAATACCACTGGTCCTTAGAATTTAGTGCGCGGAACGTGGATTTGACGACGCCACTTGTATCATCCTTTGACCCGTCGTTCACTACGATCCATTGTACACCCTCGGCGTCCTGAGGATATACACGCTTCGAACATAGTTGCAGCTTCTTCAATGTTGCCCGACCCGTCGGAGAATTCAGGAAATCGTGAGCATCATGGAGCATGGCTGGTATTCTCTTCTCTTCGTCATAGGCGGGGATGATGATTGACAGTAAAGGCTGGACATCATTGCTTTGCACTTCGCTTAATGTACTCTCATCCCATTCTAATTCATTGGCAACGGCTGCCAACACAGCGGGTGAGAGCAGCCAAGTTATGCCTAAAGTGAGCAATGCGCCAAAAACTGGCACAACTAGTAGGGGCTCGAAGCAAGTTGACATCGTGGTGCAGCCCGGAGAAAAGAATGGCGCATTCGTTTTATGTTTATACCTTCACCTAATAAAATGGGGGATGGGGGGGGTTTACGCAGGCGTGTAGTTCAGTTACATAGAGTACTGGTACTGTACGATACGAACGTAATAGACTATAATACTTTAGGCACTGCGTACGGTACCTGGTACCGGTACATTACCGCTAGTTCCTGTAGTGATTGATTGAAGAGGTACCGGTACGTACCGGTACAGTATTTTTTGCCTGATGATGCGAGACACAAGCGAAAAAACAAGACGACTTCCGTGACTCTACTACATAGAGATTGGAGACACGATCAGCAATCAGGTAGCATAACCACAATACTTTACAACAGTGTAGACTACCCGATCCTCGTACGGTACAAGTAGCTTTCTCTACTACTACTAGTGGTAAAGAGTTCAGGGGTGTAAAAGACTAATACCGGCTCCACGTCTACTGCCACCGGGACTCCTCTCTATGGTGTCTATACTTTCTTTGAGGAGGTTCGAGGTATGAATTCATGTGTGTAACGCTCATGGCATTGCTTCGTACGAATATAACGCTCCAGGTGCTATTCTCTAGCTAGAGTAGAGGGAGGTAGAGGCTACTAGTAGGGAGGCAAAGTTGTACCATGTAAATAGTACCCATGCAGGCGAAATTTGCTAATTCGCCCAGGAAGAACCATACATCTGGGTTTCGCTCATTCCGTGGAGGTCCCTCTTGGGGGGCACACGGCCGTCATACGTAAACTCCCCACCCTCGCGATCGCGGAAATTCACCGGGTCGCCTTTGATGTCGGAGATACCAACCATCGCTGGACCTAAACCAGTAGAAACTTCCATCAGTACCTTTGGATCCTTGAAATGAGTGGTTGCTTGGACAATGGCGCGTGCTCTTGCTTCGGGATTTTGAGACTTAAAGATGCCCGATCCGACAAAAACCCCGTCAACGCCGAGCTGCATCATAAGAGCCGCATCAGCAGGAGTTGCTACCCCGCCAGCCGCGAAGTTCACGACGGGGAGCTTACCTGTTTCTGCGATCTGCTTAACGAGTTCGTAAGGTGCCCGCAACTCCTTGGCCGCTACAAATAGCTCGTCCTTGCTCAAAGATTGCAATCGTCGAATGTCGCCTTGGACTTGTCGTGCGTGGCGCACAGCTTCAACCACATTGCCGGTCCCTGCTTCACCTTTAGTCCGAAGCATAGACGCCCCTTCCGCAATTCGACGGAGCGCCTCTCCTAGGTTCCGACAACCACAGACGAATGGGACTCCAAACTGAGTTTTGTCAATGTGATGAACATCATCAGCCATGGTCAGCACTTCGCTTTCGTCGATGTAGTCAACTTCGCACGCTTCAAGGATTTGGGCCTCAACGAAGTGCCCAATCCTGGCTTTCGCCATTACTGGGATGGTGACGGCGTTCTTGATTTCCTTGATCAAGGCTGGATCGGACATGCGAGCCACGCCACCATCCCTGCGAATGTCAGCGGGAATGCGCTCGAGCGCCATCACAGCAACAGCGCCGGCAGCTTCTGCAATTTTGGCCTGCTCAACGTTCATAACGTCCATCTAATGATCAAGAAGGCAAGTGTGAGCATTCGGCAACACGTTGACCGGTGAGGCACCTGGGGATAGGTGTCAGGTGTTTTTCCTCGAACGATGGCCATACAGTTGTTTGACCAACACTCCCCAAGCTCTGTGAGACAACAAAACTTACGATGACTCCGCCTTTCAACATCTGGGCTAGGCCTTGCTTCACAGTGCTCGTTCCTACACGAGCGCTTCCATTTCCGTTCCCGTTGTTTCCGTTGTTACCAGCCATCTTGAGGTTTAGCTTTTAATATCGAGTTTCTGGAGGGAATGAGTAAAGATGGAGATGGGGTTTTTGGTTGGTGGTCGTTGGTCGTCAGAGCGCACGTTTCTCGCGAATGAAGAAGAATGAATCATCGTGACCGATCATCACAAAATATCCAAATTGAAATCATCGACCGTACAGCGGTACCGGTTGTACTGGTACCGGCACAGTACCGGTACTGCACCGGTGCTACCCGTCTACTGTACCCAGGCACGAGTATCACACGTACCGTACCAGGTATACAAGCGAAGCGTTGTTTATTTGCAGTTTGCACCAGGTACGTATGAAGTACCGACCGACCATAACGAATATGCAAGATGTCGTTTCTACAGTTTGCGCGGTACTGGTACCAGATACTGTGACGCTCGGTAGTCACTACACGGACGCATCTCAATCCAAGACGTCATCATTCATTCTAAAATAATGTACCACCGGTGAGTACGAGTATTCTGCACCACCACGCGCGTGAAAAGAAAGAACCGATGACTCACCGAAGGGAGAATGAAGTGCAGAGAAGTGCGGGTTTGGGACATTTTAATTCTAATAAAAAAAAGGAAGAAAACGGTGAAAACAGAAAATTTTCATCCTTGATTGAACGGCATGCAAGACCGACGAGAGCGAGTGATCAGTGATCTCCCCTCGCAGGCGCGCCGATCCGAGACGTCTCGCTCGTGCGTCATTACATCGTATTATCGAAAAATTATTTGATGCCAAGCAAGCGGAAGAAAACGACGACGACCGCCACTCCTTTGGCTATCAGTGTGTGTCAACAACAACCATCTTAAAATCACAAGACTGCTCAACAAGGGTGTGTTGTTTGTCAATTTTTTCATACTGTACCGGTAGCAGCTTCGAGAATCCATCACATGGCGCGGGTTCCGGGTCTATTGTTGCCATTCGCCGCTTTGATGTGGCGCTCTTGCCTCAAAATGAATGGCTGCGCTGCTGCATTCTCATCATCCAGGCTCCAGTATCGTCGACTCCAAAAGTCGGCTCCAATGCATATGATGAGTGCTACTTTTTCTTCGGCCAGCAATGGCGTCGTTCGACGAGTAAAGGCAGCCGAGGCCACTGAACCAAGCGACGGACCAGTAACCGTAAAAGGATGGGTGAGAACAGTGCGAAAGCAGAAAACGCTAGCATTTGTGGAGGTCAATGATGGATCGAATCTAAGTGGAATTCAATGTGTGGCTTCTTTTGATGTTATCGACGATGCCACAAAAAAAGGTATGTTTGTCGATTGGTATTACCTTGGCGCTCGAGGTTGTTTACCTCACTCTGCATCGCCCTCTTTCAACGATAAGAGCTTGAAAAGTTGTCGACTGGCTGTTCCGTTGTTGTGGAGGGGACGCTTGTTGCATCTCAGGGTGGAAAACAGGCAGTCGAGGTTGCCGCTACTAGGCTCAAGGTCGTGGGAAGTTGTCCAGGGGATACCTATCCGCTGGCAAAGAAAAGACATTCCCTTGAGTTTCTACGCACAATTGCTCATCTCCGTCCTCGCACCAACACTATTGCGGCGGTGGCACGCGTCCGGTCTCACTTGGCTGGTGCAATCCATTCTTTTTTCCAGAAATCTGGCTTCGTATACGTACAGACTCCGCTTATAACTGCCAGCGACTGTGAAGGTGCGGGTGAGCTTTTCCGAGTGACAACACTTGATCTTGACAACGTCTCTTCTCTGCCGCTGGAGAAAAACGAAGAAGGGAAGGATTCGGCCGATAGAGTTGACTACAGCCAGGATTTTTTTGGAAAGCCTGCTTATTTGACAGTGAGCGGGCAGCTGGGTGGCGAAACTTACGCGTCCGCACTTGGTGATATCTACACATTTGGTCCAACATTCCGAGCAGAAAACTCTCAGACAACTCGTCATCTTGCTGAATTTCATATGGTTGAGCCAGAAATGGCATTTGCTGACTTGACTGAGGCCATGGAAAATGCGGAGAGCATGCTGAAGTATGTCGTATCACACGTGTTGGAAAACTGCAAAGAAGATTTGACGTTCTTTGCAAACTTTTACGACAAGAAGCTATTTAAGAGGCTCGAAAAACTCGTTTCAAAACCCTTTGCCCGCGTCTCGTACCGCGACGCTATTGCCTTTCTTCAGGCAGAAATCGCATTAGATCCATCGAAGTGGCAGTACCCAGAAGTGGAATTTGGTACAGATCTTGCGACAGAACATGAAAGATGGCTCGCGGAGACGAAATTTGAGAGTGCAGTTTTCGTTTATAATTATCCCAAGAAGATCAAGGCGTTTTATATGCGTGACAACGATGATGACGGTGGGGAGACGGTCAATGCGATGGACCTGCTCGTTCCTGGGGTTGGTGAGCTCGTTGGAGGTAGTCAGCGTGAAGAACGTCTCGATGTCCTTTTGGAAAAAATGAAGGAATCTAATTTGGATCCCGATGATTACTGGTGGTACCTTGATTTGCGACGCTTCGGATCGGTCCCCCATGCGGGATACGGACTTGGCTTTGAAAGGTTGGTGACGTATATCTGCGGAATCGAAAACATTCGCGAAGCCATCGCATACCCTAGGTATCCCGGACATGCTGAATTCTAGACAGACTCCTCAACGAATTTCTTTACAGCAGGAGAAAATCGTGTTGTGCTGGGCGTGCCTAAAGATTAGTCTTAACTTGCACGAGTATTATAGGTATCCACCCTCAATTTGAACTGCTTTGGTTTCTGACCCAACTAGTCTAGAGTACTTCGCAGTAGAATCCGGACTGTTTTTTTAATCGGGATTCACTGGAGATTCCGTCGGCTGACATCAGTCCCACCAGGCGCCGAAGATGTTAATCCCAGAGACGAAGATTGATCGAGCCAGGATCGAGCCCTTGCCACTATCCAACGCGTTCGGGATCTGAACGTGAGGAAGGATCTGACACGCCTTGGGGTTCTATCATGGGGGGTTTGCTACAATCGTTTGTTGATGCAACGCCGTCACGGCAAGGGCAGACATATCTAATGTCCGTTTACGACGACATTCACCACACTTCGGACTTGGTTGGGGAGGCTCTATACTACAGCAAATTCTCCCTCTCAGATCGCACGTTACAAGACCTATGCTGGTGTGAGGAGTTCCTCAGGGCCGATCCAGGCCACACGAGCTTTCGATAAGTGGAACCTCGGGACGGCGGCTCTGCTATGCTCCTGATGTACCATATAGCGAGTCTCCTCATGCAAGACCAAGACTCTACTATCTTGAGGGATCTTGGGCAAGACCAAGACTCCCTCTTCTCATCTTTCACTAGAGGCTGATCCGGATCAGAAAAAGCTCACTTTCTGGCCTCGCCGAACTTGTAAGCGGGCTAGTAATCCCTTTTGGTGAAATGGTTTGTCGAGCTAACAAGTGCAGACATACTTCCAGCAGGCGGCGGAAGGTGTTGTGAACGAGGAGGACAGCACGAAGGAAGAAGAATCATCACTTGATGTTGGATGCAAAGAAGATTTGATGCTCTTTGCAAACTTTTATGACAACAAGAAGCTACTGAAGAGGCTCGAAAAACTCGTTTCAAAACCCTTTGCCCGCGTCTCGTACCGCGACGCTATTGCCTTTTTTCAGGCAGAAATCGCAAAAGATCCGTCGAAGTGGCAGTACCCAGAGAGAGGATCACCGCCACGGCCCACCATTAGAATAAGTACAGTAGTGACTCCACGTATAAATAATAGGGGACACACGCAGGAGACAGTAGGACTTCGAGGTTCTGTTTTGAAGGCACTGCTGCGACAGCGGGAACTGTAAAGGATACTCTGGCCGGCGATGGGAAGGCAATCACCACCGACCAAGAAGTCGCATGGTCTTCTTCTTTCAATCGCCCATCAGTGCCCACGCAATCACCCTTCTCGCAACTTGGATCAGATTTTGGAACCGGATTGATGACATCATCAGTTATAGTTGACGCTCAATAGAATGGACACCTCGCACTGTCTCAGACGGGAAATAATATGGGTCCATGCAGAAGACAATACACTACTTCAGCCCGGGCAATGCTATTGGAACAGTTGTCGAATTCCAATCGGTTCGCTCTTTCAAGCACGAATGGCCACAGGAAGTTAGGCATAGGCTCTTGCCCGAAGACCAGGCGACGCCCACCGCGATTGAGTCGCACGAAATAGTGCAATAATTGCTGTTCTTTTTCAAAGTGCTGAGGGATTAGACAACTTTCCAATGTCGTGTTTGAAGTTTCAAGAGCATGTACCAAGGGAGTCGGATCGTTAATTGGATTTCCATCCAATATAATACGTAACAAAGGGAGCGCGTTGTTGCATAGTCGTTCGGCTAGACTTTCAACTGAAGTGATACAGTTGAGTGATAGATTGAGAGCGCGCAGCGACGTGGATGCTTGTGCCGCGTCCAGTAAAACTTCAAAGCCCACGTCGCAAATGTAATTTCGACAGATATGAAGATTCTCGAGTGTTGGGTGATTTCTGAGAGCATCATGAAGTATAGCAACGTCCAACCCATCCTCGCTGCCGCTCAAAAACGATAAATCCAGGGTTTGAAGCGACGAATTCTGTTGTAACAGGCGAACGACGGGTGACAAGCTGGATGCCAGACAACATCTCAAATCCAGCTGCTTAAGGAAGGTGTTCTCAGAAAAAGCCTGAAGCACTGTTCTGAGACGCTCTCCACATACTCCAGAAGCCACTAAAGCGAATTCCTGCAGGATCGTCGCGCGAGTCAGGCCTTCTGACAGAATCTCGGCGGCAGCTGCATCCACAGTACAATCCCACAGGCAGAAAGATCTGACACCCGCCAGATTTGATAGTCCCATTGATAGCCAGGTGGCACTTTCGGCCGTCAACGCTATACTCAAAATGAGTTTAATCAAGTGCTGATTGGATTGCATGCCCATTGCAACAGCAACCAGGCTCGACTTCGAGAGAGGCCCCAAGGCGACCGACGATATTCTGACTTTCGCCACCGGACAAGAAAGCACGACGGCGAGAAGCGGCTCGAAGGCTTCACCTATGCAGTCCTCCATTTCGATCGATTTCCACACCTTTTTCTGATGTGCTCCCAGTATGAATTGAGTGAGGGCTGCTGCTGTCGGCAAGTCGACTTCCATGCAATTCAAATAAATTTCATCGCAAGTATGGTTCTCCGACGAAACCTTATCCATGGCCTCGAAGACCTCTGGCAGATCCATCGAGGAATCCAGATTTAATCTTCCCATCGTGACGGTGAGACGTTTTGACTGCCATATGAGTAAAACCGGCAGTTCCTTTACGAGTTAGTACAAGTAAAAAAAGTGTATCGGAGCCGTAACGGTACGTAAGGCATGTTACTGTACCTACTGTAGTGCAAATGGAGGCAATTTTTTTACGTGTGTGCGTGGCCAAACATCTTTGATTAACCCGAGCGCAGCGAGGGTCGCCAAGTTTGAGCTCATAACCTGATGGTTATTATCTCGCAGTCGAGAATGTCCGTTGGCAACGCCCGCGCGCATTCTCGAACCTCTGTCCGTCTGTCTGAATTTTGACGAACAGAGGTTCGGATCTTTGCACGTATGTGCATGTGCGCGCGCCCCGGACTCGCACGATCCAAGATTCACTATCTATTGAAAGAGCTACTATCATCTCGTCTTTCAATGCAACTAACCATATCTGTATGCTCACCTACAAGAGAGCATTGATCGCTATACTACTCAACGCTCTGCCATCGCTTATTTGGCGACCGTTGAGACTCGCTGAGCGAGTTTCATCCAGTGGATCAACAGACATCATACTCTAGCTGACGAAAGATACCCAATTTAGCTGCTAGTAGAGGACGACTAGTAGTAGTAGTAGTAGTAGTAGATTGTCAACAAGGAGGTAGTATCTGCTCTACCAGCACCGTAGATGTCAGATACGAATTTCGTATCTGACATAAGAAGAATTTGTAGTACAGTTTACTGGTGCGAATATCACCCTGAAAAGAACTCCAAAACTCCGTAGTCTCCAATTTTCCGCCTTTTCCTTTCACTTTGTAGGACAAAGGAAGTTCTTGGTGATGGAGGAAAGCTCCCTCCGTTGGTGCTCTGCACTAGTGAAAACTGAAAACTAGGCCACCCAGCAGCACCGAGTGAGCCCATACTGTAGTAGATGTAAAAGAGAAGTCGGAGTTGATGGCAGCACTGATGCACATATGTAATGAGACGCAGGCCGGGTAGGAAGGACTAACTAACAAGGCACTTGCGTTAGCGCGTTAGCAAGGTTTATAAGAAACTCTCGGAGGTTGAGAGGAGGCCACTGGGTGCTCCGCACTTATCAGTTTGGCTTCTGCGATTTTGGGCGCGGCTCATTTGGTCTGTACCGACGGAGAAGACGCCGTGGTTGGGATGGGGTCACTTTGCGGGTATACCAAGGGGTTCGATACACCGCATGGCTTTTCTTTTTTAATTTTTTGAATTTTCGTCGTGCTGTATCACGTGGTTCTCAAGCAGGTTCTTGTGGAAGCGGTTCTTGAATAGGAGCGCTCCTGTACTGTACATACTCCTCGTCCGTTACTCGTCGGGTCCGTTACTCGTCCGCCTTCGGCGGCTCTTCCAAAAGGACGAGCCCCCCATACTAATCGTTACCAGTACCGCTGCGTACCAGGTACTGGTAGCCTCGCTCGGGCCGCCGCCGCGGGGAGATGGGAACAAAAATCTCATCAGGCGGGAGCTACGATCATCCCGGTACCTGGTAGTTATAGCGGTGTGTCCTCACGAAGGAACATACTCGCACCGATACGAATGAACAGTCGAGGGATGGCATCAACCGGTATTAATACGAGTAGGGGTACGACGCTTAATGATCCTTCCCCGGCTGCAAATTCCAAAGCCGATGAAAATGGAGGCGTTGCTTCTTCTTCGCCTACCCCCCACCCTACGGCCAAGGCTTTTTTTGATGCCCTAGACGCCAAGCGATCTTCTTCGAAACAGAGCGCGGCTTTGCAAAAGGCTGCGCAGTCTTTGGGGTGGCGAAATCGGTTTTCTCAAAACGACCGGTATCCGATCTCGATGCAATCACCCCATCGACTTGTCGAGTTTTCAGTCCAACAAATCCAACGGGGCGAGGTCGAAGGAACGTACGGAACTGGTGCGACTGTGTGGCCGGCCGCCATGGTCCTGTTGAAATACTTGGAACGAAACCCCCAGCTGCTTCTTGGAAAGCGGGTGGTTGACCTTGGAGCTGGAACAGGACTCATCAGTTTGGCTTCTGCGATTTTGGGCGCGGCTCATGTGGTCTGTACCGACGGAGAAGACGCCGTGGTCGACTTGGCGTCCAAGAATTGCCGTGCTGTTTCTGTGGGGGGATGTTCCATCAAGGTCCAGAAATATTGGTGGGGCACTCAGCCGCTCCCTGACGACCGCTGCGAAGTTGTCCTGGTGGCGGACTGTGTCTTGCCGAAACTGTACCCGATTGCTCCCCTGGTACAAGCCATCGATGAATTGTTGAGTTTGGATCCTAACCAGAACCGAAAGGGACAAGTTGCCATACTTTCCTATGAACATCGTTATTTCCCCGAGTATGATCCCCGAACCAAATTCCGATTGTTGGCTCAAGAACGAGGATTGTTGGTGGAAACCATTCCACCTGAGCAGCTAGATTCAGTCTACAGCGTCGATGATATTGAGGTTTGGCATGTGACGAGACGACCAAATGCGTAAAGAATCTGACTACCACATTGGGGTCATTTTTTCTACATGTTGCGGCTCATGCTGCTGAAATCCACCCTGTAGGTCGCTTGAGCTGATCTCGAGGGGGATGAGTATTTTAAGGATTGGCCCCCATGTTGACGACAAAGCTCTAAAGAAACTCATCCAAGCAATCTTCCATAGGGTAGTTTTGCTTTTATATACTACCATCTGAGAATGGACTTTCGCAACCTCCATCGGGGCTAATTTTTCACTTTCGCTGGAGAGGTGCCGCAGTTCGAAATATGACTGCTCGTACAGGAAAATATGACTGCTCGTACCGGTAGATTTTTCTTCGGCCATGAGTGCTTTAGAAAGCAGAGAGAGAGAGAGCTCTGTGCATGGAAAGTCAAGTAGACTCCCGTGTACTGATTGCCTGCAATGTAGTATGGTACGAATAATACGGAGATCTCTGGGGACTTTTTAAAATGTCAAGCTAATCCATACCGTTACCGTTACTGTACAGACAGACACTATCATACAGATGCTCCAGAAGCTGGCGGCAAAAATCTACAGCTACTACTGTACGTTCGTCGCTCTCTCTCTCTCTAGTGATAGATTAGAGTTCTTCTCTCTATCTCTCTATCTCTCTAGTAGTGGTAGATTAGAGTAGAGCTAAAGTAGTCTGCTCGTAGAGACGTGACGTATCAGATCAAACAATTTTGTTACAATATGCATTTGCTTATTATTCTTCATTCTTTTTTCACGTATGGTGCCAAAAAATGATGGACCACATCCAATCGAGAGTAGAAGATCTCTCCCAACATGGACATCTCCAACTTTTAATGGTCAATCTTTTCCAACGCCTTGACCGCAACCGCAGCTTGCGCCAACTTCTCAATCAAATTTGCAGCTTCCAGTTGCTCTCGAACTGTGACATCGTCTCGTAGCAAGGTGGCCTTAGCCGCGTCGATACGGTCCAAGATCGAATCGAGAGCATCTGTTGCAACTGACTCGGCACGACTCATTTCACCGAGGGAAGTCACATCGGAAGGCCCTCCCATAATAATGACTTTACCTTTGTGTGGCGACGATCGAGAAGTGGTGGAGCGTGGTGGTCTTTTGGGAGATCGAGCCGAGTCGGGACGCGGGGGCATGCCCTTGCTTCGCGATCGTCCCATCATTTCGGGGCTTGGGCGGTGTTTCTTGCTATTGTTGTCAGCTTCTTCAGAAGGGACCATATCGAATTTGAAGTTTTGCGGGGAGGGCACATCCTCCAAATGGATCACTTCATCACTGAGAGATCCAGGAGTGAACGCGCACTCCTCGAGTTTGCGTTGAAGGTTTTCAACTACCTCATCCTTAACTTCTTCACTGAGATTCCCAGAAAGGCTGGTTGCAACATAGATGTCAACAATATCCTTTACTTCTTCCTTCGACATGGACGCATTCAGCATGGTTTCGTGTCCAGTCGCAGTCCCCATTATCATTGCGGAAATTGTGCCAACAGATACCATCTCCTTAGTGCTGTACTTATCGTCCCCCATCAAGTCTTTATGGGAAAGGGAGGTCGTGACTGTATCAGGATCAATCGCCTTCTTGGCTGAAGTTGCAGGCTTCGACGATGCTGGAGGATCGCTTCGAGGTGCGGTAGTAGTAGAATTTGGCTGCTGACGCTGAACACTTTCGCGAATACTTTGGGTAAGATCATCACGAGTGTGCTGCTCCTTTTTGGTAAAGGTCGGAGCAGGTGGAAGGTCCTCACTTATCTCGCTATCCTTGGAGGACTCACTCACTGATTTGACAGTGGTAGCAGTATCGTGAACTGTAGGGAGGGTGGTGTACATGGTTTCGGCATCGTCTGTATACGATTTGGTTTGCGAATTGGAAGGCAACGTTGCGATCTCTGTTGCTTGGGCTTCCGTTGGTGTTGCCTTTCCAGCGGGAACTGTTTTGGTAGGAACATCGACTGTTTTGATCGTCGATCCATCGGTGTCCTGGATTGTGTTGACCAATCCACAGAGTACGCAAACATCTGTGTTTCCAGCAGGATCCATCATAAGGGGCATTACACAGTTAGGACAAGATGAGTCCAAAAGTGTCCAGCCCTCAATCATTCTCTTTCCAATTTCTTTGCTGACCATGTTTCGTTTGGTTTCAAAGTCTTGTTGAATCTCTTCGAAGGTATGGCCAGTAGTTGGCGAGACAGGTCTTGGTGTAGTTGGGGTGATTTCGTACCCAGCGCCGTCTTCTTCGTCGGGCATGACACCATTTTCGCGCATTGCCTGCAACTGCTCATCAGTAGGTACAACATCGTAATCTTCAACAGCAATATATGCGCCGTCCGTGCCATCTCCGCAGCCACCACAAACAACACACTCCTTCTTTCCATCCTTCGTGATTAGTGGAGTACTGTGGCATTCGACGCCCTGGCAAAACTGGGACAACAAAACCCAGCCTGCCATGACTCGCCTTGTCATGACGGAGCGTCCCTCCGTGCGAAGCGTTTCCCAGTTCTCGCGCTTGATCTCAGAGTTGCTGGGCAAAATTACCGGAGCTTTGTAGTCTTCGCGTTCTTTCTTGATAATACTTTCGGCTTCGGCAATGGCTTCCTGCTCAGCCATGGCAATTGTTTGTGCAATGACCTCACGACGAGCCGAATGAACGTGCTCAAGCGCTGCTTTAGCTTTCCGAATTGCTTCCTCTGCTGCCTTAGCCTTCTCTGCAGCTTCTTGCTCGAGAAGGGCAATCATTCGGGCTTCGTTTTCTGCGCGCTTTTCTTCGCTTACAGTCTTCGTCTCGAGCTCCTCGTTCATGATATTTTCTTCAAGGCGTGCAATTTGAAGGTCCAATTTCGCCTTTGCCTCCAGTCGCCTTCGGTGTTCTGCAACGAGGACGTCTCGGTTCATGCTCTCCAAGGCCGTGGCAAGTCCCATCCTTCGGCGATGTTCCATTTCTTCAAGGCGTTTCGAATCCTCCGAGATCTTGCTCTCCATTTCCTTGCGCTTCTGAGTGGCAGCGGCGTGCTCGTCCTCGATCGATAGGGCCTTGAATTTTCGGATCTCTTCAAGTTTCATCTGGTCTTTCTGCGCTCTCATCGCACTAGACTTTGCTTCTTCGGCGAGCTTTTGGGCTTCAAGCTCAGCTTGCATCCTGGCATCTTGCACCAATCGGGCCTGTTCAGCCTCCAAGGCAGCGACTCGACGCCTTTCGTTCTCAATTATCTCCAATCGGCGAGCTTGGTCGGCTTCCTTTTCCAGGAGCATTCTAAGCTCACGCTCCTTAGCTTCAATTTCCATTCTTTCCTTCTCGCGCTTCACTGCTTCTTCGTGACGCTTTTGTTCTGCAATGGTCTCAAATTCGATTTCCTTTGCTTTCACGGACCTCACGCGGTTGATTTCACTTTCCAGGCGACCGGTTTCCTTTTCGAGCTTCTTTTGGGCCTTAAGCTTCTTCTTGGCTTTCTTAAGCAAGGCGGGACAAACAGCACACTCAACCATTCCTTGGTATTCCATGGTCGGCATACCACATTTCTCGCACTGTTGCTCCATCAAAGAGTATCCCTGCAACATTTTCGCTCCAAGTACCTTGGTTGCGATTTCGCGGCTATGACAAAACTGTGAGAAAGAGAAAGCTCTGTAAAACTGGAAGGTCCCGATTCGCTCACTTACCGCACGCTGTATTCGATCAATGATTCTTCAACAAGTTCTGCATCGTTCTTGTCATACGTGCAAGCAGATTCGGACTCTTCAATCTGGGTGACATCAATAATCTCAGGTTCTTCTTTGACAGAAGGCTGTTCGTCATTCTGGCTTTTGACAGTCAGAGCAACACGAATCCCTCCCTTGGCCTTGAGCGAGCCACATTTTTCAAGAACGCTGATCTCGCATTCCTGAGTAATTACATGGGAAGTGCAAGCGACACAAAATGGAACACCCTGCACGGGGCGGAAGGGCTGTGTGAACGATCCCTTGGGTATCATGACGGGCTCGATCTCTTTTTCGACTGGTTCTTCCTCCTCATCCTCATCTTGATTCTTCACCAGAGGTGTGGAACAGACTGGGCATGACTTTTCCAGCAGAACATATCCCTCCATGAGCTTCTCGCTCAACAGCTGTTCAATGTGCGCTTCGTCCGCGTTGGACAGATTGCTGTCGATATTCTCAATTTCCATTGCCATTGTCTTTCGATGCGGCCAAGGTCCAAGGAGAAGACGCTGAAAATGGATTGAAAGAGATGTCACACAAAGGATGTAGGCGAGGCTTTCGTCCTTAGACAACGATCAGCCGTCCTGCATGCAGACAAGAAAAGCGATGGGCAAATCGCAAAAAATGGCCAGTTTGGCGATAGTTGATATTAAGTATATACGTCTTTGTATATATCAATTTGGTTTCCGGATGCTATTATAAATATGTTTCGTGTCACACGGAACATTAAAAATTATGCGAGATTCATTGATCAAGCGCGGCGGTCAGATTTTCGCCTTACCCGGCTCGGCCGGGCTTGGCACGAAATTTCAGAATGTTCCTGTAGACTAACAGTGCAAGTACAGTAGACTACCGGAGCATCCGGGGATCGGTGTGAAGGCCAGACCGTCCACATATTCTGGCCGAACTGCGACATCTCACCCCTTAAACAGGATGAAGTGGTGTTTCTGACTGTCAGAAGAAAAAATAATAATCTTCTGACGGTCAGAAGAAATCTTCTGATTCTTCGATTCCCGCAGGTCCTGTCAATGAACTTGCGGGAATGTTTTGTTTTTTACTAAGGCCCGGTCCGGACTACTTTTTGAAACATGAAAGTTCGGAGTTTCCGACTTTGTTGAATCTGTGAGGCCCTTTTCTATTTTCCGCGTTGTCTGCGCGTTCGATGGATTCCATGTGTTTGCAGAAATCCACGAATTCGGTGACAGTTGCGTCGACCGAGTCGAAGTCGTGTTCGATCATCTTTCGCTGCCACGAGCGAGGAATTCCGAATTCCATGAGATCGACAATTTCAACCCCTTTATCTGTGTGGTTGAAGTTTGGTCGTAGAATTCTTCTTGCAGCGCTACAGGATCATCCTGCAGCTAAAGTCTCGACTCCAACAGAGTTGGAGATTCAAGACTATATCGCTGCAATATCTGCTAAGTATCCCTCATTGAAGAAAAATATTCCCAAAATGGAAGATTCCCTTGATCTGGGTCGGCGACCCAGAAACTGCTGGTAGTGGTTCGGGAACCACTACCGGTTTTTGCTGACGTGGCGTACCCAGACCGTACCAGTCTGGGTACTCTGACAATTTCGGGAGCGGCCCACTACCGTTACGCCACGAGAAAACTCCTAGCTAAAGGCCTGGAGCGGCGAATCTAATGTATTTGCTTCTAACACTACGTAAGTGGCGTCAGCCACGGGTGACGACCAGACCAAAATGGTCGCCCCAGAACGCAGAACCCAGAACCCAGAACCAGTTGTGGTTGTGCAATGTCGGGGTGAAAGGTCACTCTCCCTCCTCCTTATCCAGAAACCTGTCCTTTTCCTTTTATTACCCATGGTCCTCGTCACTCGTAGAGTCCGAGTACAGGTACATTATCATTATTGATACCGGTACAGAATTTCATCACTGGAGTTCTACTGTATCTTCTAAACAGATCCTAAACCTAAGCAGCCCACTGCCCACAACACTGCACCAGGTACAGTCAAACAACTTTACCCGAAAGTTTTCATAGTGCACGATTGCAGTACTCGTACAGTACCGGTGCCGTCCATTCTCCTACAGTACCCGGTACCAGGTAGTCCGAGCACAGTACCTGTACGATGGACGAGACACAGGAAGAAGCAACGAGGAACCCCCCCTCCGCGCCCATTCCGATCGATCGACAGTGGATCGCCAAGCTCCTGAGGAAATATCCAAACCCCAACTCAATCAGACAAGATGGCAAGGCTTTGGTAGTGGCGCCGATGGTGGATCAATCAGATCTGCCCTTTCGACTGCTGGCACGAAGATACGGTGCCAACCTTTGTTTCACTCCGATGATTCACTCTCGCCTACTCGTCGACTCGCAGGCTTATCGGAGCAAATTCTTGGGTACCTGGTTGAGCGCCGATCGACCTCTCATCGCCCAATTGTGCGGGAGTGACCCCGATTATGTTCTTCAAGCGGCGCGATACTTGGAACCACACGTGGATGGCATCGACATCAATTGCGGATGCCCCCAGGGAATCGCTCGACGTGGAAATTACGGGGCGTTTCTGCTGGAACAGGAGGAGACTCTTTTGACTCTGGTCAGGCATCTGGTCAAACATTTGCATGTACCACTTTCGGTCAAAGTTAGACTATTGCCTCCGCCCAATGCCAGTCATCTGGGAGAAGATCCCCGCTGTCATTCGGAAAAATTCGACATTCCCAAGCACAGTTTGGATCTGTATGCTAAATTGATCGACGCGGGTATTCATCTACTGACGATTCATGGTCGGACGCGGCATCAAAAGTCTCGCTACACTGGGTCGACCGACTGGGAAACCATTCGGAAGGCAGTAGAGTTGTTTGGGGCAACCATTCCTATATTCGCAAATGGTAGCATTGGAACCTACGAAGACGTTGACGAATGTCTACAAATCACCAAGGCCGATGGTATCATGTCCAGCGAGTCGGTGTTAGAATATCCACCCATATTCTACGCCAAACCACAGATCCCAGTCCGTTCTATTGGAAGGATCCAGCTAGCCAAGGAATACATAGCTCTCGCGCGACAATATCCACCGCAACACGGTGGACAGGGTAAGTGCCCCCCCCCCCCCCCCATGCTTGTATTTTTAGGGGAACCTTTGAAACGCCGACTTGCTCATTCCCACTCGTTGCTCCATTCGAAGGGTCGGGCACCAAATGCATGCGAGTCCATGTGCACCGCTTCCTTCATTCCGATTTGCAGACTGATACAGATCTGAGAAAAGTATTGGTAGAGGCTAATTCGGTCGATGCCCTAGATGCGGCTATTGATTTGTGTCAAAAGTATCACGACGAACATGGTCTGATAGTTTCTGAGGAATCGTTGTCCTGGTACGGACGTCATCGACATCATGAAGACGGGGAAGAGACAACAACTGCAAACTCATCCTCGCAGAACAAGGAAGACGAGTACGAGGAAGAAAAGGCATTTTGTGGCTTGTTTGGAACAGACTATGCGGATTACTAGGCTTGTGTCACGTTTAAGGTTGCACTATTTCCTCTGAACTTTGGAGGTGAAGAGCAAAATAAACGCGCTTTTAATTTACTGTATGTCCCTAGTCGATTTTGATTTGCCTAGCAAAGTCGTCCTCTTTCGGGAATACCCTTGGGTACATCTCCTTGCCTCGTTCTTATCAAGGTGTGAAGGGATGACTTGATGATCTTATGAGGTGATTCATCAGTCATCTCTCTTTGGTATTGGTTGCTTTTGCTGGTCAGTGCTTGTAGAGTACTTTCCGGGTCCTCGAAAGAGAGCGTCAAGATTGGCTTGCCAGTCTGGGAGCTCGGGCAGGTGGGAAAGAGAGCGTCAAGATTGGCTCCTTGCCAGTCTTGCTTTTCCTCGAACTAGAACAGAGCAAACAGTTAGTACTACCTCCTTGTCGACAATCATCTACTATTGCTAGTCATCCTCTACTTCTAGTAGGTAGGGTAGAGTTTGTCAACAGTCTACTACGGTACTGGTAGAGCAGTTACTACCTCCTTGTTGGGCTTCTAGTAGTTTAGTACCACTACTACTACTAGTCGTCCTCTACTACTAACTACTAGAGTAAGCTAAGCTAAAGCAGCGTAAAAGTGCACTGTCTAAATTAACAATAGTCGTCGGCCTGACGTTGGGCCTCTTGGCCGGCGTCAGAGCCAACGTACTCTCCGAGGACCAAGAGAACGGCTGGATTCCTTGGGTCAGGTCCTCGGAACTCAAGCCTGCCCACTGCAGCCTTGCGATGCGCTTCACCAAGCTGGGCGTCGCGACCAACGACGCTGCCGTTGTTCGTTGATCTACCTCGTTGGGTAGAGAGTCCGTAAAGGTTGTGAGCGGTTGATGTCGTTGTTGTTGTTGCTGCTGCTGCTGCTTCCGGACTCAACCGCTCTGATGACCGCTCGTCTGGACGTCAACGACTCCGGGTCCCTAGCCTCCATTCGCCTCCCCAACTTCGACGTAGCGCGGGAAAAGCACGACAAAATAATATTATGTCTCCCTACTCCCTACCGGTATCACACCTGGTACATACCGGTGCGTACCGGTACCTGATACACACGCTCACATCGTATGAACGTGCAGGGCACGCGTGCTGGCGCGCCCCCAAAACGAAATAAAAGCATATAGCTACGAATATAACATAAAACAATGGAACTCAAACGGTTCACCATCTTCACGTAGAACCAATGCCACACCTTACACGAATGAGACGGCACGGCCGACGCTCCTCTAGGGTGGGTTGTTGGCGCGGTCCTTTCGCCGAAACAGATGGGTCAGTATCCAACACGGGAAAAGGCAAAACACACACCGTCGAAAATCGCGATTTTGCCCATGCAGATGAGACGGTAGTTTGTGTTGTTGCTACGGTACCGGTAGCTACAGTCAGTACAAGTAAAAGGATCGGTATAATAATACATCCTACGAGTTCGTAGTCCGGCATTATCACCATCACCACGAGCAAGTGTCGTCAAGCTCTGGACATTGACATCAGTGCAAGCAGTACTGTTTGCGCCGGCATTCAAACGATTCCTCGAGAACTTGACAATCCAATCTCTCCACCCCCCTTGCCGGAATCTTGAATATCGACACCTTTGCTTTCTGACAAACAGATATAGTCTTTGCACAGTACGCGGCAACGTGCTAAATCGAACATTATCGACGCAATGGCATCCCATGGAGCACCAATGGACACGAATCGGTCGTATGTAACGGCTCAGACGAATTTCACAAGTGACACAAAGCAATCGACCGCGCCCGCGCCCATGATGGCCCAACCGCAGCCCCCTCCTCTGCCCGCTTTTTACCGTGTCCTGGGGTGCATTGAATGCTACAAACCCTCTAGAGAGGTCCTTGAATATGACTACACATACGACGATGTCAACGGGAAGAAGCCGCCTCAGTCGTATCCTCGGATCAGAGAGCGCGGCGAGTACTACATAGATTCCTACAACGGCGAGCCGTGGTCTTGTAGCTTTGGGACTGCCGAGTCGGTAAGTGTTGAAGATCGGCTGGTCTTTTTTCTTTGTTTATTGGTTTCGGTTCGCCTCACCATAAAATGAAATTCTTGTTTCATCTTTGAAAGAACGGGATTTGGTTCAATAGCTCAGATCAAGCAGGTTCGATCATGTCCGCGCTCGTGTGGTTGCTCATGATGTACTCGGCAGTGACTGTGACTCTGTTGACCGTCACGGAAGGTATTCCTGTGTACCTGGGAATGATTTATAATTTGTTGGTGTTCATGGCGCTGGCGTGCCATGCCAAGACCAGCCTGACCGATCCGGGCAGTGTTCCTCTGGCCGCCATTCCATCAGAACGTCAACGACTGATGAAGGATTCTCACAGCATGTGTGGGCAGTGCCAAACCTTTAAACCGCCCATGTCCCACCACTGCCGTATCTGCAACCGTTGCATCAGCAGGATGGATCACCACTGCCCATGGATGAACAATTGTGTCGGCGCCAACAATCTAAGTAAGTGTTGTCGACGAACCTATCCTCGTTTTCATGAAGGTGCTAATATTGTTCGTCCGATTCCAGAACATTTTCTTCTTTTCCTTGTCTACACTTGGACGTGTGCTGCGTATTCCTTGGCACTGTTTGGGTGGAACTACTTTTTCTGCGCAGACGAGGATTGTACATTCCACCCCATTGTTGTGCATTTGGTGCGGGTGATGACGTTTTTGTGTGTGGGAGCGTTTCTGTTTACATCCAGTATGTTGATGAATGTCTGCTATGGCCTCATGACGGGTATCGGTACGATCGATCGTCTTAAAAAGAAAGCTACCAACACTATGGGGCAGTCGGACGAAGAACCCATTCCCCTTAAGGAAGTCTTTGGTATCCAAGGATGGCATACGTGGCCATTCCCCGTCGATCCGATTTTTGAGGATTTCGATGTTGCCACGGGATATTGCATGCCCCAGAGATTGGACAGGGAGCGACAGTTCATGGAGTACAAACGACCCATCCCAGATCTCACCCAAAACCAATCAATGGAACTCCCCAAGTGCCTCAATGATTTGCTGCCTGTTTAAATTAAAATCTACCAGTACAGTATGTTGAAACCATTCATGGAGAAATGCTGCTATCGGCAGGCCAAAATTTTATATCATTAACGGCCCCAAAAGACTGCATCATAGTACAGTGAGGCTGCGGGAACGTAATGTTCGTTCCCCCACCACGTGCATCTCCGTTCCGGCAGGCGCAGCTCACCCCTTAGGCCCAGTCCGGCCTACTTTTTGAAACATCAAAGTTCGGAGTTTCTGAGGGCTCAGTACCGGTTCTGAGCCGAAGAAAAGTCCGATGTTTCACTTGCCCGCCGGCTTGGATTTGAGTTGCCCATGACAAAAAGTAGGACTTTTCGGAATCCGATGCATCCGATCCTTTCCGATCAGTTGAATTTCCGGCTACTACTGTACTTTTTTGATAGCATCAAATTCAAACGATCGGTTCCAATCGTTTGAAACCATCGGTTCCAATCGTTTGAATTTGCCGCTGTAAGGCATTTCAGGGAACAATTGGCGGGATTGTAAGGTGCGAAATAGACGGTGGAACAAAGCGGAAACTCGGTAATAATTCATTGCTGCGTCGACGCCTAAAAGACGAAAACAGTCGCCAATCCTGCGATACGAAATTGACACGAGTTGAGGATTTTCATTTAGCGGGGAAACTTTTATTTTGCAGTTGTGGGACTGTGACGTAGCGGGTTGTGTATTGGCTGATAGTAATATGGTGTCACGTACACACTTATTGTCAACGTTCGGTATAAAGTGGCGTGTATAAGTAATTACTGTTTTAGGCCAATGTTTTCAGGTGTGACATGAGTTTGGGCCGCTATGGCCTTTTTTCAGGCCTCTAGATGTAGTCTGTCGGACGAAACGTAAAGATATGATACATGGGTGGCACAGCGAAGCGAAGTGATTCTGTCTGTCTGTCTGTCTGTCTGTCTGTCTGTCTGTCTGTCTGTCTGTCTGTGTAAAACCGCTTGCAAAAACCGCGCGCATGAAAAACGAAATCCCTTTACCCATTACTAAACCGCATGTCATGCGTACGTCTTTTGGCAGCCTTGCCTGACGATGTCCGTGGGCTCCGCGAGCCATGAGCGGCCATGAGGAGGTCGCCTCGAGCAACGCAATGGCTTGGTCCCTGCTCTCTTGTCGTAACACTTGTCTTCTTGCTTGCTAGCTTTCATTTAAACAAATACAATGGCGTGAGTATCTCCATCCCTCTACCCTCAATGTGATCGCAGTAATTTTTTTGTGTTGGCTGACCCTTCTGTTTCTTGTGTGCTCTCTTTTTCGGTTTCAGTGAAGAGGAAGCTCAGAAAATTGGTGGAGTCAAGCTCCTGGAGGGAGAAGAAGTATTCGGTGTTGCACACTTGTTTGCTTCTTTCAATGATACTTTCGTTCACGTGACAGACTTGTCTGGACGAGAGACGCTTGTGCGGGTGACGGGTGGAATGAAGGTCAAGGCCGACCGCGATGAATCCAGCCCGTACGCTGCTATGCTTGCCGCCCAGGACGTCGCGGCTCGTTGCAAGGAATTGGGCATCACCGCCCTTCACATCAAGGTTCGAGGAACCGGCGGAAACAAGTCCCGATCCCCAGGACCGGGTGCCCAATCGGCACTTCGTGCTCTTGCCAGAAATGGAATGAAGATTGGACGTATTGAGGATGTCACGCCCATTCCTTCGGATTGTACCCGACGCAAGTCTGGACGTCGCGGTCGTCGTCTATAAATCATTATACACTACTATAACAAAGAAGTCCAGAATTTGCTGCTGTTGTTTGATGATCGTCCTGCTCGTTCTGATGTGGTGTATGCAGCTCTCTGTTGTTCCAAGAGGGAATGAAGCTCGTCAGTCCCCAGGGCCTTGCATATACCTACGGTACAAGTATAGTAGTAGTACGGCAACTTGTACTTGGATTACGTCCGGGCTATCAATTGAATACCCTAGAGCAGATCTGCGTTTCTACGATAACTATGGTCAATTAGGTGTGCGCCGAGACTATCTGTCTATGAACTCTACTCGTCGAATCCATCAATGCGCTTGCTCAAGTATGGAATCACTTCATCCAGGGGTACGCGCACCTGTTCCGTAGTGTCCCGGTCTCGAATAGTTACACCAGCATCGTCTTCGATTGTTTCAAAGTCTACTGTGATACAAAAAGGGACACCAACTTCGTCTGCTCGTCGATAGCGTCGACCAATGGCACCCGATGCATCCCACATCACATTGTATCGCTTCTGCAGCCGTTCGAACAGCTCTCTGGCAACTCCTACCAAAGCTTCCTTGTTCTTTAGAAGTGGCAGAACGACGGCCTTGATAGGTGCGATTTTAGGGTCGAATTTCAGAAAGTTTCGTTTTTCTCCTCCGACCTCATCTTCGGCGTAGGCAGAGCAGATAATCGCTAGTGCAAGACGGTCCACACCCAAAGAAGGCTCGATCACATGAGGCAGGTACTTTTCCTTCGTTTGCTCATCAAAATACTCCAGAGCTGTGGGGAAGTAACGGAGCAAAATATGTTAGAAAACTGTCGCGAAAATGAAATTGTTCTTGAAACTCTTTCATTTAAGTCCAGAGGAAAACACGCGCAGTCGGCCTTACATTTCCCGGATCCTTCTGAGTGCTGGGTCAAATCGTAGTTTCCTCGTGCAGCAATCCCCATCAATTCTTGTTCGCCGAATGGGAATCGGAAAGTGATATCGGTGCACGCTCTGGCATAGTGTGCCAATCCATCCCCTTCATGGACGTCCCATCCCATCAAATCTTCACGGAGTCCAATCGAAAGGAGGAAATTCTTCGAATCATCAATCCATTTTTGTTGCTGCACGGGCCAGACATCATCGCCCCCTTCGATAAAGTATTCAACTTCCATTTGCTCGAATTCTCGTGATCGAAAGATAAAGTTCCGAGGAGTAATCTCGTTCCGGAATGCCTTACCGATTTGGGCAATTCCGAACGGGATCTTTTGTCTCGATGTACCCAATACGTTCTTGAAGTTGATGAAGATGCCCTGGGCGGTTTCAGGTCGAAGGTAAGCGATATTATCGGAATCAACGGCTGCTCCTACCCGGGTCTCAAACATGAGGTTGAAGTCACGGGGCATGGTGAGCGTGGGCTTCCCCGATGCTGGGGAGGGAATCTCCGCCATTTCCTCCTCGGTTGCTCCTACCAACTCCTTGAACGAGTACGCTTCCACGCTGGCTGGTTTCAAGTCTTTCTCTTTCAAGAGGACCTTGGTTTGTGCCTCGGCCTCTTTTACCATATCGTCGTCATTCCCTTCGTGGACGCAGATGTACCCAATTTTCTCTCCTGACTCTTTGAGAATTACCGGTGAGTAAAACAGCTGGTCGGCACGGAATCTAAGCTTTGTTTCTTTACAATCGACCATGGGATCGGAAAATCCATCGAGATGGCCTATTTCAAAAAAGAGCGGGGACAGAAAAGTGAAAAAGAATCGTTGAGATATTCTATTTGCTGCAAGACAGCAAAGATGCG
Organism: Nitzschia sp. pyKryTriq1; assembly: GCA_956465555.1. Taxonomy (NCBI): domain Eukaryota; phylum Bacillariophyta; class Bacillariophyceae; order Bacillariales; family Bacillariaceae; genus Nitzschia; species Nitzschia sp. pyKryTriq1. The sequence continues at coordinate 886,817 of OY101127.1, forward strand.
TAAAAAAGAACGTACCACTGGACTTCCACGTGGTCGGGTTATGGATAATACTTGAATCCAAACCAACAACATCCTCTCGCTGAGTCACAAACGTTTTCCACCATTGATCCTTAATGTTCTTTTTGAGCTCTGCTCCCAATGGGCCGTAGTCAAAGAATCCAGCAAACCCGTTGTAAATCTCAGAAGACGGAAAAATGATTCCGCGCCGTTTGCACAGAGAAACAATCTCTTCCATATCAGGTATGTTTGTGACCTCTGCTTCTCCTTTGGTCACATCCGACTCCACGGTGGCTGACAATTGATGGACTGCAGTCTGGGCAAGGTTCAATGTTCGTGGTTTTGTAGTGAAGGCATTGGCCGCGCGGCTGCCGCCCAAGAGCAAGAGGATCATTCCTGAAAACTTCATGTGTACACAGGGTTGCTAGTAGGAACTAAACTTGTACTCGTGTAAGGTATGAGTTTCTAAAGGTGACAGTGCGAAGTTTGAGAGATTGACACCAGACCAGTCACACAAGTTGCAAGGCGGATAGAGAGTAGAGAGGTGGAATCAACTCAACGTGGCGCCACCAGTCGCCTCTCTTCCAGCTTACCTCCTTCTCGTACAAATACAAACACCGTCACCAACCATCAACCATCAAGCTGGCACCAAGCAAGAAAAGAAAGAAGGAAAGGTGACTGAGTGCGATCGGGGAATGGGGGGATAAAAATAATAATTGTATAAAGGCTCGGACTTTTGGGCGAAAGGGGGGGAGAGTGAGTCACTAATCCTACCCTTGAATCGCACTGGCCGGCTTACACGTGAAATTTGGGCACACAAGCGAACCCTGGCCGTTATTCGCGAGATACGACATATCGAGACTACTTTAGTACATGGTGCTAGCATGTCATGTCGCGTCTTCTAGCTATCCACTCATCGAACTCCTTTCCGTTTCGCCCTTTTCTCCCGCAATTCTAGTACGCTGGTGGTATGGCATATTATCCCTTGGCAGAGCATATTGCTGGCCGCCTTGTGGGCCCCGCGCCAATCTGTAGTGCTTGCTGTAGCCCAACTAGTTTTTTTTTACTATTTGTAATAGAAGGTAAAAAGTAGCGAACCAGACGCGGCGGTGCTGAGGAAGTGGTCCCACTAGTCAAAGCGTCAGCTGACAACGTAGATACCGGTACAGACTACGGAGATTTCAACAGACTCCTCCTCCTCCTCCTCCTCCTCTCGTCGCTGTGCGTGATTTAGAGTGCTGGTTTCTTCTGGTTTGTTTATGGGTTCTCGATCTCTACTGTACCGGCGGTACGAGTACATACTGTACTGGTACGTACAGTACTTGTACTATTCTCAATCTCGACGAACGTCTTACCGTATGTCTTATTCATTTCTTCTGTTGGCTGCAGGTACACAACATCCATCACAACATCGTGAAAGGCGGTAGAGCAAAATCAAAGGCGCTCTCATCAATCATGATGAAATCCCTCCAATCCACTACTTTTCGAAAGGCGAAAGCTTTGGTAAGCATGCGAATATTGTGTTCGAGAGGAAACGAAGATCCGAGTCCTTGTTCCTTGTTCGATCGAGATTCTCTTTTTTCTCTTGGGTGTTGAACTTGAACTAATGATGACCTCTCACAAATCTTTATTCCAGGCTTCTTGTCGCCGTTTCTTTGCTTCAAAACAACTTATCATCAACGCCGTTGGGTCTGATCGACTCGGGATTGTCAGTGATCTGACGAAATATGTCACGGATGTGGGAGGCAATGTAGGGGAGTCGCAAGCTTCTAAGTTGGGTTCGAATTTTTCACTCATGATGTTGGTAAATGTGCCCGAGAACCAGGTCGTTGCTCTCGTCGATCAACTAGAAGAGATTGAGGATATCACTGCTAGTGTCCACATGGTCAAGGAGGATGCTGTAAAAGAACCCATTTCGAAGTCTGGTATTGGATGTAAGATATCGACTTTGTCAAGGTGTCTGGTTCAGGGAGTGGAACTCTCACCATGCTTTTCCGAACGTGATTTCTTCTCTTCGTTAGATACCGGTAAATTTTCGTTGAAAGGAGCTGACAATGCCGGCATCGTCCACAGAGTCGCCTCGATACTGGCAAACAACGGTATGAGCATTGACAAGATGGAAACGTCTGATGAAATCGCACCACATGGTGGTACAACATTGTTCAAAATGCGTGGAATTGCGCATGCGTATGAACCTATAGCAGCGGGCTTCGACGCGGAAAAGATCAAGATTCAATTGCGCAGTTTGGGAGATGAGCTCAATTGCGACATCGACATGGTCGACGGCAAACCTGGTGATATGGTCTCGACGACTACCTAGTAGGCTGTCCTTCGCGTTTCAGACGGCACTTCGTATCAATTATTTTATCATTATAAGGTCTAATGCAACGTACTGTAGCAATCGCTGACGAGATAACAACGTTTCCTTAGTCCAGTAAGAAAAAAGCTACATCCCACCGCCCTGCTGGTATTGGCTAGGGTCCTGATGGTAGAGTCTGGGATCAAGGCCCTGCTGACCACTAGCGTTGGATGTAGTCCCGTCAAATCCAGGAACCTGCTGCCGCATGCCGAACCCTCCAGCCTGAGAGAGACCAGCGGCAGAAATCATCATTGGTGTGCCATCAGCCGAAGTAACATAGTAGTAGCCCTGGTTTGCTTGTGCATACTGATTCGTCCCGCCGAAATGCTGGCCACCGTTCTGATTGGGCGCTGCCTGAGCGCCCATGCCCGGACTCAAACCGTAGGCGAGCTGCTGTTGCTGAAGCTGAAGAGAAAGTGCCGCCTGTTGCTGCTGTAAGAGTATTTGCTGTTGTTGCAACGCTGCATGTTGCTGCTGCAAGTATGCTTGCGCATTGCCATAGGCGAGCTGTTGCTGCAGATTGCTTGCCATCGACCTAGGATCATGCTGGAGCTGAGCTTGTAGCATCGGATCTTGTTCGAGCTCTTGCATCATCATGGCCTGTTGAGCAAACGAGTCAGTCGATGCACCAACAGTGTAACTTCCTTGACTGCCAAATGCAAATTGTTGGCCAAGAGATGAAGCAAAGTGCTGGTTCAATGAGTTCGGAGCTTGCTGCTCCAAAGCACCCGACATCTGCATCGACGAAGAGATTTGCTGTCCCAGCCCTCCCGGCACAGTGCCCAGGGAACCAGGCGCAAATCCAAGGTTGCTTCGCCGATCCACAGACGAATCCCCCGTGTCCCCATAAGACCGACTAGTCATATTCGAAGAAGCACGACGCTGAACTGTGCGTAGATGATTGCGATTGTTGCCACCCATTGATGCTATCAATTGCTGCTGTTGTAGCTGAGCTAGCCCAGCATTAGTCAAATCAACGGATGAAGAAACTGATTGATCTCCCATGGGTACAACACCGGGGCGCTGCAAGGCGTAAGCAAAGTCAACTTCGTTGAGGGAATTCTGAAGGAATCCAGAAGGATATCCTGCGTCGTTATAGCTAAGCGCCGCAGATGAGTATGGAAGTGGTCCTGATACGATTGACATATTATCGCCGCACACGCTACCATTGGCATAGTCCGTGAAGCTTGCCGAGAGTTGCCCGCCATGACCTTGGTTTGCCATCGCTGCACCCAATCCCTGCTGACGTACTTGACCAACACCGGTATGCTTGGGAGGCGATCGCCCAACACCCATTGGGCTCTCATGAGTGAGATTATTAGAACCATCGTGGCTATTGGCACTGGACGGTCGAGGGGGCGCGTTCCTTCCATTGAAGCCGCGCCGTGCAGCCTGTTGTTTTTCTCTCATCTTCTGTACGTTCAAAAGTTTCCTGCGGCAAATGTTTGGATCCCATGGTGCTTGCCAGTAAATATCGCATATTATGTTGGCTTGGTTTTCATCTTTACTAAACTGCAATGTCGCCGGCTTGTCACGTTTGTGCATGACAGGTCCTCCGACTAAAAATGGATGGTGAGATGCTTGCGTCGCCGTCCATCTCTTCCATGGATCCGGGTCCAGAATCCCTGAAAAGTCAAAGTGAGCAACGGCCGATTCAATGACAAGTGAACAGCTCATTGGCACATAATATATGCTTACCATACAGAAAGTGGATAAATAAATCCAGGCTGTCGTTGTCCTCAGGCGAACCGCTCTGGCCCTTGTGAGAAATAATTTCGGAGAGCCTTTTCCTCTTAAAATAGCGATTGCCAGGTTGTTTTTCCAGCTTTGCAAGGCCGCCCTTCTTTCGTATTTCACTCTGGGTCAAGGAAGCAATATATTCCTCTTGGGATCGTACTCTCCATTGAGGTAACATCTTCGGTGTTACGCGTCCCGCTTGCCCTTCGGGATCAGGTGTTGCACCGTCTCGTGGAACGTATTTGACAAAGTATTTTGATGCCTTCGACCCTTGGTCCAACATCCAATCCGATGGCCTCGAAATCATTTCACAAATCCGGCTTAGTTGATCGTGTTCGTGCACACCGGGAAGAATCGGTAATCCGAGAAAAAGCTCTGCTGCCACGCATCCAAGCGACCACATGTCGATGGCTGAGTCATATGGAAGGCCGACCAGAACTTCTGGACTACGATAGAATCGGGACTGGATGTACGTGTGTGATGTTTGTCCCTCAAAGCAAGCAGATCCAAAATCAATCAGCTTGATCCTTTGACCAACAAGAGAATAACCAATTGTATTTGTTGTCCCGGCCGTTCCCATAGAATTCGCTGGTGACTGAGATATTGCGTCCGCCATGACGGGCGTGTTGGGGCCGCCAGTCACCATTTTGTGCGTACCCGAAGCTGTCGTCGGTGGGTCTCCCATCCCTTGCTTCTTTTCGGAGGAGGACGTAAACTGACCACGGCTCTTGTGGGGAGAGCCTGTTTTCTTGTCAAAGGACGTGGATGTGACAGTCTTCGTGGAATTCAAAGTGCGTCGGCTCTCTCCCGCACTGACGACCGAGTCAAGGTCATCATCTGTCACAAGAAGAATGTTCTCTGGCTTCAAATCGCAGTGCACAATGTTCTTCTTCGAAAGTTCCTTGACGCCCACAACAGCCTGCTTCACCAGCGTTCTTACCACAGACAAAGGCAGCCCACGAAATTGTCGCTTCTTCAAAACTTCATAAAGATTTAGCCCGAGTAATTCAAAGACCAAACATAAATGATTTTGGTGCATAAAGTAGCATACAAGGTCCACCATGTGATCCCATTTGCTGCCTCCATTCTTCGACGTAACACTCGCGTCTACTGAATCGCCTGATGGTGACGTGGAAAGCTTTTGAGACTGGGAGGAGGACGGGACAGGTTTCTCGTTATTTCCCTTCACTAGCGCCCGAAAAACGTCGATTTCAACTGCAGCTTGTCTAGTATATGCTGGTTTGTTCTTGACGACTTTGATCGCCACCAGATTGCCCGTTTGAACATGAACACATTGGAATACTTGAGCGAAGGTGCCTTGCCCGAGCAAGCTTTGTATCCTGAAATCGGCTCGTTTTACATTCATTTTCTCCTTTGTAAGAACATGTATTTGTTTCCTGGACACGGATATGGCATCATTCTCGTGAGCAATCAGGTTTCCTTCCACATTGTCAAGCCCATTATTGGAAGCCGATTCGGAAGGTTGAGTCAGACATTTCCCTCGTGGAAGCGTTCGCAGAGACGTGCAGCTGGACTTTGACGGTATAGACGAAGAATCGCGGCTTTTGACTGACCCACTCCGACTGTTTGGTGTATTACTTTGGCTGGAGGTTTGTGAGGAGCTTTCAATGACCGCTGATAGACCAGTTCCGTCGGGCAGCCCTAACAGATTTGCCGGTAACTGGTCATGCGCATGCTGTGATGCGCTTTGTGGAATCCCTGAGCTATCCAAGGCAAGCTGTGAGAAGGCAAATCTATGGGGGGAAAGGTCGGATGGCGCAGAGCCAGGGATGTCTCCTTTCTCACTCTTGCTACTGCGTTTGTTGTTTTCGTTCTTCGGAGAGGACCGTTTTTTACTTCGCCGTGAGGAAGACGACGAGGCATCAGCCTGCCATAATCGGAATAATTCTGCTGCATTCATTGTCATCTTCCGTAATACGTTACTATTTCGAGACGGCGTCTTGTGATGATGGTGGTCCCCATGGTCCGAATAACCCGTTTTGGCCACCTTTGCTGTTCGATCCAAAAGGGAAGATCCGCTCTTGTTGCCCTAAAATGAAGAAAAAATGCTGCGATGAGAAACCATGCGATTCTGAAGTAGTTCGATTCGGCGTCTTGAAAGGAACCCATCACTCACGCTGCTGGCATCTTGTGCATCGTCACTACACCTGCTATCCTTCGAAAAGTCTTTTCCGTACGGTGTGAAATTGGACGATTGTGTCAGCCCTATCCGTGAAATCCGCACCGGCTGCCTGACTGGCCCATCCCCATGAGCTCGTATACTCAACCGCCGACCCAGCCTTCGGTAGGCTTCGTCCACCTGCGAACTTGCTGCACTTCCGGTAGAAGTCCTCGAATCTCTCGAAAAGTGACTGCCTACGGACATGTAGTCCTGGGCATGCCCGCCCCCGACGCTATTGTTAGAATTATAACCGGATCTCTGGCGGTATTGCTGATGCTGCTGCTGCTGCTGCTGCTGCTGCTGCTGCTGCTGATATTGTTGGTTTTGCATCTGGAGCTGCTGTTGGTGCTGAAAGGCAGCAGCGTGCCCCCTCAGAGACGACTCCATCGTGGCAAAGATTCTTCGCGATTCGCGCCCTCTAGTCTAACAACCCGGAAGAAGAAAGCAGTGGATCTACAAGCAAAAGCCAAAACCAGATCCAACGCGACCAACGGATCCGCTGTAACGGCAACCGGGTGATACAGAGAACTTCCTATCGGCGGAAGATTCTTCGCTTGACGCGAAGCCTTCTCTATTGCAAGTACAGTTACAAATATGGCTTTCGGACCAGTTTTCTTCCGTTTTTTCGACCCTTTATTTGGTCCAAAGCAATCTAGTGTTTTGGATGTCGGGATTGTCGACTCAGAGACCCGTGTTGCAAATGGATATAACAGGTGCTCAAGGATGTTACCCTACTGGTGGTACCGGTATACTGGTACTCTGCTACTGCGGGGTCTGGGGTGGTGGAGATTGGAGAGATTTGATGGAGATGCGATTGTTCTCCATCCATCTCTCATCCTCGCCGCGGCTCGCTCCCGCAGACCCGAGCGGGCGCGGGGGGGGGGGGGGGGCGACAGTACCAGGTACCAGGTACTGTACCGGTACCGAATCCTGTTCTAGTCCATTTAGTCTAAGAAAGTCGGACAAGTCAAAAAAACTTTCCATCCTCTGACGCTTTTTGACGCGCGGGACGGATGAAAATCGAACATTGCGGCCGGGCGGAACCGGGAGAACACGAAAGCGAAATAAAATCTGCATATCCCTTGTCATTGTTGGTACGAGCATCCAATCTGTGTCATGGTTTCCTCTCTATTGGCTACAATACGTTGTATCTGAGTCAAGCATTTAGCGATAGGCAATCCTGTCGAGTATTGTAGGCAACTTACCGGATTTGAATGAGATATTGGGCATCGTTGGAGTGGGGTTTGTATTCCGCTGGTTTGATTGTTTGGGTCGAATTCGTTGGAATGATCGGCTCTGGGTCGAATGTCGTTTTAGTCGTTGCGCAAACAGGAGGATAAGGGGTAAAGAGTACGGTGGACATTCATGGGACATTTTAGAACCGGTATGACCTTTGGATAATTTCATGTAATCCTATTTCGTGCATTGTCATTATTGTTTATTGCTAGTTCATGATCTGTGGTCCTGGTTCTTGGCGGCTGAGTTTCTTGTACGCATGTGTCTGGAAGGCACTTGGATTTTCGCAGTACTGGCATGTGCACGCAGAAGTGATTCGCAGTCCAATATGGGGTCTTTCCAGTCGGTATTTTCGATCCCAGGCTCCTTCTGCCACCCCTCGTGCAATGGAATCGTGGATTTCCTGTCGGCTCATAACGGGAGAGCAAGAAGGCGGCTTTGTGAAACGAGGGACGCGTTCCGTCGGAAGCTTCACGTTTTCCACCGTGGTTTCGTCTGCTTCGGTGGATGCTTCTAGAATTCCAAGGTTCCAGTTACGGGACATGGATTCTTGCATTAGGTCCTGTTCATGAAGGGGGACTAGCAGACTGGTTCGCAAAATACGATATCCCTTGTCATCCACCAAGTCTTCAATATCAATCTTGGACTCATTGCCAAAGAACCTCTTGGGCTCTTCGTAGTTTGTGAAAACCTTTTCTTTGAGGCGCATGACTCGACCCATGGCAGCGGCCTCGGTGACAATTCGAAGATTTAGAGATCGAATCAAGGTGACAGGTGCACCAGATGGATGCCAATCATCCTCATTTTTGTGAGGTGAGGCTCGGCCCATAGATTCCACTACATGTTCATTAAGCTTGGTTAATCGGGCCAAGCAGGCTGCCAACTCAGATACTGGTAAAAACCGTTTCTTGTGATCCTTGGGAACTTTTCGAAGCTTAAAGTCTGTGGCAGCTGCGGCAAGTACAGCCATCAAGATGTTCCTGGGAGTTCTTGGCGCAATCTCGGGAGGATCTTCGTCCTCTACCAACGCGCGCACCTCTTCTTGCTCTTGCCATGCAACAATAGCAGGGACAAAGGGAGTCTCGAATTGTGGGATGATTTCTTCTTCGATGTATGATTCATCGTCGTCGTGGCTCGTAAAACTGTATTCGCCGAAGACAGATTCTTCGTCTATCACATCGTATAACATGTCTTCTGTATCCTCTTTCTCCGAGAAGAGTTCTTCTTCCAATGCATAATGAAGTGGCTGATTACTACTGTGAGATTGGTCCGAATCACTTTGATCGTCGTCTTCTTCTTCAATGATGCCAAGGGTAGCTTCGAATTTACTATCCTGGTATTCTTCTTCTTCAATTATGTACTCTTCAAAATAATCCTCAGAATCTTCAATAAATTCCTCGATAATTTCTTCGTCCGAAAAGTAAAGTTCCTCCACAAATTCGTCGCCGATGGCGGGATCGTCTACGATAATTTCGTCGTATAAAATCTCATCATCACCATGGCTGTGCTCTTCTGCATTGGCTTCCTCGCTGTCTGAACACACTTCCTCGTAGTAACTGGCACTCGACTCAGAAATCTCGTCATCTAGACTGCTGTCAATCCTGGCTCGTTCCCGAATCGCTGACATGTTCTCTTCACATAGGCATTGGTGACGGGGGAGCTCAGCGGGGGATAGCTCTAAGCCCTCCCCTCCTCCCTTGCGATTGTTGCCGTTTGCACACGAGCATGATTCATCCTGTTCTCCTACACAGTCAAGTCCATTCTCTATGACACCAATATCATCACCATCACCAAGCAGAGATGCAAATGACGAGGTATGCTGTGAAGACGTATCGAAGCCAATGGAAGCAAAAGAAGTCATGTCCGTACAGCTTGTTGAGTCACTGTCAGTTAGACTGCTAGTATGGAGAGCCCTCAGAACTTCTTCCATCGGAGCATTTTGGTCGTCTGCAAGTGACGGCAACGAAGCGGCATCATGCACACTTTCCCTGCGGAACGGTGATGTTCTTTCTTTGATGCTCGTTGTGCCGTGATAAGAAGACGGGGAAATGGCCTTCTTGCTTTTGGACTTCCGTTTGTGCGTTGATTGTGACAGGTGCACAAAAGGACCCTGTATATTCGAGAAGTCGGGTAGCTCATAGGTCACATCGTCTAAAGAAGAGTCTAGAAGGCTCAGGATTTCCCCCCTGCGCTGCTGTTTCGCAGGAAGCCGTCTCGACTTAAGGTAAGAATTCGGATTTGGGTTTGCATATTTGTTGCTGCCGTCTCGTTTCAAAGAAGCACTGCGATTCGGGCTCGCAATGTCTCCGGTTTGCATAGTCATGCTCCAATGCGTAGTGCGTTTCGTTTACGAGTTCGTGAAATGTGAACCGAAGATGCTGGATGATTGATTGGAGAGATGAGTGATGTGGAGTCGTTGAGGCTGCTACTTGCCCAAATGTACTCGTTCTGAGACGACTCGGGCTCTACTAGTAGGAAAAGTCTACTTGTACCGGTAGGCCAGTTGTTGTCGTCTCGTGATCGATTAATTAGTTATGTTCAGTACCTGGTACCGGTTCTATTATACTAGTTATAGAGTACATGAATAGAGTGGGATTATTGATGATTATTCTTCAATCAATCGAGATCGAGATGCGAGATGCCTGGCGATCGCAAGTTCGCCATACGGTACGTACCGGTACGTACAGTAGATACACGCCAGAGGTACCAGTACAGGGGTAGCCCACCACTACATACCCTACTGTACCGTTACAAAATGAGTACACAGTACTCGTACTGAACTCGTACTACCGGTACGACAATCAATCACAGCTTATTACATATGGATGATGATCGATCTTGGCACGACTCACGAGCCATAAATAATATCACAGAATGTCTTCCAGAATTCTTAATATTTATTGTCCTGGTCATTTGTTGGCATAAATAATTTCAATAGCTATCATCGGACATTTTAGACACAAAAATAATATGCATGTCGATGAGGATGAGAGATGATGGTTTGCTCTTACTACCTGTAGTAGACTACTCTAGTATTGATTGACTGTCAGCCATTATTTCTGTGGTGTTATCCTTGGAATGAATCATCATCGCCACGATCATCATCATCCTTTTACTGTAGCACGGGGAACGAGGAACCCGCGATGAGTCTCTACTAGAGTGCTGGAAGCTCGGCCACAGATATCTCCACATCTTTCGGCAGAGGATAAAGCACCATGGATCGCTTGAACAAGGTTGGGTCCTCCACCATTATAACATCATCGGACACAGCGTCCTCGAGTTTCCCCGCATGCTGTTTTGCAAAGACCTGCACACTCAGCTTGCGCCGATAAGGAGCGGAAGCCGCAACATGTTTGTCATAGAACTGTAGGACCTTATCTTTGGTGATTGTTTTAACATATTCCGCAATGTTTTGTAGCCGCTGGAATTGATAGCTTTGATTCATCATGACATGCCAGTATCGTGAAGTTTCTTCTCCCAAGTTCTTGTTCTAAGAACAAAGCCGAAATGAGTAAGAGGTGAGAAAATCAAATCACGGACGTTTCAGGGCCAAAAAACAAACAAAAGAAACACACCTTTTCTAAAAAACTGGAGACAACTGCATGGACATTCGTTGCAAAGTCTTCCAGCGTCATATTTTGAATTCGTTGGCGGAATCTGGCAAGAAATTCTTCGACCCGACCTTCCACATAGATAGGATCAAAACCTTCCGACTGAATAAGAAAGATCAGTGCCTTGATATTGTCGCCGCTAGTCTTGACAGATGTGTGTACAATATACCCCAGTTGTTCTTCTGTCCTGAGTTGATTGAATGCGGGTTCCTTCATCAAATGATGAATGAAGGCCAAAGTCGCATTGTTCTCTAGGTCCATCGGGCCCATTTGCAAGACCAGTTGCAGGCAGGAATTAGTATTTGCAGGGTTGAATTCTTCAAATCGATACAAATACGAAGAGCCTGGGGCCAGCTGTACTACCCGACGGTCCAAAGGCGGCGAAAGTGCTGCGGAAAGGTCGTAGTCTTCTGACGATCCTCCGCGAAAGGCTTCCAGCTTTGTCCAAATGTTCTTCGTCATATCCTTGGCATGTTGTGGGGTGACATTACCATGAACCAAGGCAACTAGACGGCAGTCCTTCCAAAACCGTGTAGCATGTTCCACGATGACTTGTTTCGGTGAAGCGGAGTTGGCCAATTGCTTGAGAGCAGCCATTTTTTGCGGAATGCTAAAGGACCCGTCCTCCAAAACTTGATCAGCACCATAAATTGCATGGGAGTAGGGCTGGGCCACCATAAAACTTTGAAATTGCTGTTCCAGCTTGTATATGATGCGTCCAAATAATTCAGTATCGTGATCTTCATTTTTATCCGTCGCGGGTCGTTGGAGGGATTCTATCATGACACCCATGAGCTTTTCCACCAAAACGTTGGCCTTGTGATGATATCCCGACACTTGCAAATCAATCCCACTTGTTCCTTGTGCCGTCCCAATTTCACACTGCAATCCTGCCATGCTGGCCAAGTAGGTAAATTCATTGACTTGTTCCTGAATCCATTCGACAAAAAGTTGCGTCGCCACGACTGCTTGTGGTGTCACGTTGGCAATACGCGATGGGAAGCAAAACAGCAGATTTACCTTGGGCATTTGAAAGACGTTGTCAGGCTTGTACCACAACTGCAACAATGGCCTGGGCCAGGAAGACACTTTCGTCGAAAAAGTTCCTGCACTTGTAGTTGTCAATGCGATGCATTGAGGTGCGTCCTTGGGGACACAGGACTGCAGATCCTCTGACAACAATTCAAAGTCGGTAGCAATCATGTCGTTGATTTCCGGCAGCTTGAGTTCGGGGAAGTCGGAAGCCAAGGCCGTGCGCAATTGATTTTGCCGGGCGTCGTCCAATGGCACTCGTTCATATAGGGTGCCGTACCACTTTTCTGTTTTTGGATTCGCCAGGTTCTCTCCATAGGTTGGACTGGAGATCATCCACAAGACATTGTCTGGAGTGAGCGCTTTCAAGCATTCCTTGACGGCCTTGGGATCCCACTTGGAGACTTTATAGGGACCACTAAGATAATTAGATGGTGGGTATAGCTGCATCCATCCTGCTACACTGCAGGCATAATCCATTGGATTGCGTTGACTCAAGAATCGAAATTGCAAGTCGCCGACGGTCAGTAGTTCATTTTGGATCCATTCTTGAGGCTCTTGAGAATTTAGGAGCTCCACGTAAGAAAAAATGATTTGTACCACTTCATCAACATTTTGCAATCCTAAATCGGTCAGTTCCATACGAATAGTAAAAATGTTCCACGGGATACAGGATTTGCTGGCATCATCAGCGTACAATTCCAGCGCATAGTCTTTTTGTTTGAGAAGTGACAACAAGCTGCCTTGTCCTTCATGTCCAATCAAATGCGAAAGATAGCGAGTCGGTTTGCTTTGCCAATGATCCAGCTGCGGTGGCATGGGGAATTGCATCTCAAGGGAATTTTGTTGACCGACAGGAACCACATGCAATCGCTGAGGAACCTGCCACTGCGAGATGGGCGGGAACATATCCTTGAGCATTTCCTTCCGAGAGTCGCCAGCTTCGCCGTTTTTGGCAAATCGTAGGGCGAGTTCATTGAAATATCGTTCCGTCAAGCTCTGGAGGTCATCGAGAGGCTCCTTACCCAGAACTACCAGCTTGTACAAGGACAAGGATTTGCGATAGTATTTTTGGTAGAAATCCAAGAGTTGCTCTCGAATGTTGGCAATTGGAAGGGATTCTTGATTCCCGCTTCCGAAGGACGCATATGCGTGAGCGGCTTCGCCGTCACTGCTGGATGATAAGACCGATTTCGACAGCTGATACATGCGCCAGGGATCTTGCTGCAAATTCTTGTGGTGTTCGCTATCCACTGCCTGCACTTCGCGCTCCAGGGCACTTTGCGTGAACAAAGGCCCGATGAAACATTGCGCAAATCGGTCCAGTGCTCCTTCCAGATCCCCTGCCTGCACGTCGAAGTAGTAGCACGTATGTTCGAGATCCGTGAAGGCGTTGGAGGACCCCCCGTGCGTCGTTAGAAACTGGTCGTACGCATTCTCCGTGGGGTACTTGTTGGTGCCGATGAAAAGCATGTGCTCGCAAAAGTGCGCCAGCCCCGGCAAGTCGCCGTCGCAGAGCTGCCCCACGTGCACATCCATGGCGGCGCTGGCTTTGTCTGTGTCGGGGTCGCTGATCAACAACACATCCAGAGCAGCGCCTGCCGATCCTAGCTGCACATGGCGGTACTCACGCTTGTCCACGGAGGGTTGTTCAAACGAAGAAGCCATCGATGCCGCTTTGCTCGATAGCTATAGTGCCTATACTGGACCGGTACTGGTACTGCCTCCTTTATGCTCTTTGTAGTCTGCCACTATTAATACAACTAGACTAACTTTTACTCGTAAATCGACGAACAACGAACATCATCGTTCCACGTTCCATTTTCCTGTCTCTACTACTAGCTAGTTTTTCGGCATTTTTTTCGCCACTACGCGTAAATAGTGCCGTCTTACAACGGCTAGCTCACCGTCCCGTCCTACGTCATGGCGCATACTATTGAAAGAGATGGGGGATAGACCTTTTTGCACGGAAGACTGCCAGACGAACTGCGGATCGCTAGCTGGCGCAGGCGCCAACAAACCCTCAACTCTCTCGGACACTGTAGACCGATGGTATAGTACTGTTAGTGAAATAATTCGTTGGCCTATGCCCCTGATCGATTCCGATTTGCGTAGCAGGATCGTCCTCTCTCGGGGATACCCTTGGGTACATCTCCTTGCCTCGTCCTTGTCAAGGTGTGAAGGGATGGCGGGCGGGTTTTTAAAGCTAATTAATCTAGAATTCCAGTAATATCGTGAGTGATTTTGCTATGTAAAATGGGCCAAGCTCGCGATATTACTATGTAAACTAGGCCAAAGCTCTAAATGATCATAAACAGCTTTGTAGGTTGTAAATTCAAATTGTGTATGGATTCCGGCGTTGTGCCATACGCGTCAAGGTCCAACTTCAGGTCGGAGGATGTATCGATGAATATCTTGCGTCCTGCCTTGCTCGATCCTGCACGAGCAAGGTACTTCTCCTTCCAGGTCGGCCAATCGGTGGCCTTACCTTCAAAAAGGAGTATGTAGATTCTTGTTTCCTTCAAAAAGGAGTATGTAGATTCTTGTTTCCTTGTTGGTTGAGAATTCGTCGGTCTCGGCGTCGAGTAGCGACGCGTTCGTCATTTTCCTCATCAGAGATCCGAAAAATGCAATCAGACGGTTTCCAATGCGCAACGAATGTTTCGTTTTCCAAATCATGATCATATTTTATCTGTCTACTTTCTGCTTTTATGAATGTTCGAGGTGGCCCCATGGGCCTGTTACACATGGTTTCCATGGGCCTTTAACTCCTGCTTCGTTGGGCCTTTAAATCTTGCTTCGTTGGGCCCAGAGCTCTTGATCTATTGGACGTATAGTCCTCGGTCTCGTAATAGTATTGAGTAACGAGTCGAGTCCTATATCGTCCGTACGTCGTTCGTTGTACGTCATCATGAGAACGTTTCTCAACAGACGTGCAGAACGAAGTCGTCTGTCCTCCGACGGTTTGAAGGCTCATTTTTCTCATCACAGAAGACAAAATCCAAAATAAATCAAAGATATCTTCAAGAGATTGAGGAGTCGTCGTCGTCTACGGTACGAGTAGAAAGTCTATTGGTAGACTAGCTCTACTCTAGTAGCTATGTAGTAGAGAGACTATTCTATCTAGAATACGAGTAGAGTAGAGTTCCTAATGTATGCCACAAGTTAAGAGTACTGCGCTTACTACTACTACGTCTACGAGTATTGAGTCACAGTCAGCCGGAGGAATCCACAGCCACGGATAAATACTAAAAAGGAAACCACCTACTACAGTAGCAAATTTATCACTCCAAGATCATCATGAAGCAGTAGCTGATCAGCTAAGAAAAAGAACATCTCTCTGCTCAACACAATACGTCCCTCCAAACCTTACTCGGGCAAGAGAAGGATTCCTCCGAGTTGTAGCAATCCCCTGCCTAACGGGGATTCGCGTGGACACCCAGAGGCGGGAAACAATATAGCATGCACTCGCGCCATGTAGAGTGGGTTGTGGATATTGTGAAAGGAAATGCTGTGTGTAGCCGCAGCCGCAAGCCCATATTTGGGACCAACTCGTCCGCTGCCGATGGTGCTCGAAGAAGGATGCGGCAAATCCTCCCAAGCCATGGCCATACGGGCCAAGTACGACGACCCTCTTCCGTCACCGGCACGAAAGGTGTACAGCATAGCAGGAGAAGCATCATGAAAGCGCTGTTCTCCTCTCTCGTCCCTAGTGTCTGTGCGGTTTCCCAAAATCTGCAATGATGCCAAGCAGCGCGAGATGAGACGGTCCTCGTAGGAAGCCGCCGTCGTAGGAGAACAATTTGGGAGTCCCTCTAGGATTAGTCGTTGCAAGGCTAACTTGTTCAAGAGATAGCCAGCCCCCCCGGCAACCATGTCTCGTCCAGGAAGCCATTGACCAAGATGCTGTGGAATATTGCTATCCATTTGCTCTGCCAGTAACTGTCTCAGATTGTCGACCAATACATAGACATCATCACCTCCCAGATAAAAGTAATCAAACAAGTGATAGTATTCACGGTAGACGTAATTCCAAACGCTCCGCACTTTTTGCCACATGTTGGCGTACGATTCAGGGCCCACATGAGACAGATTGAAAATCCCCCACCCTGGGACTGTTTCATTCGAGAAGACCATCCATCCATCGCATTGGTGTCCCCACGTGGCGGCTTGAACTTGGACTTGAGTCCGTTTGCCACTGTAGGAATAAATCCCACAAAACAGTAGTGGAGCGTGACTCACAGGTGGAACAAGCCTGCTGGTGCGAATCTTTTCCACCAACAACTTGTAGCCGGCGTCTTCTTCCATTCCCTGGCCGGGTCCAAAGGCGCAGACGGACTCTGGAGTCAGAATGTGAGCCAAGTGAGGATTGTCAAATAAAAATTCATCGTTCTCCCATTCCCCTGCTAGAGGTGGCGGTTGATGCGGCTTCTGGTGGAGAATTCTTTCTCGAAAGCGTCGCAAAGTTGTGGTCGGATTCTGGGTGTCTACTAGGTTCGGTTGTCGTGAGGACGTTGTTTTAGTGCTGCTTCTTGTCTGGCTCCAATGATCGCTGTAGTTGTACCTGTACTTGTAGCTGTCGTAGCTGACACTATCACCGACAGACATCAGTGATGGAGGTGTCAAGGTGACCACGAACCTGTTCTTATAATGAGAAAACTGATACGCAGAACGACTGCTGAAGACAGCCACTAGAAAAACAATTGCCCACAAACGAAGCCGCCTCCATCGTCGCTGGTCAAATTTGAGTTGAAATAATGACGTACTCGTATGCAGTATCAACAGTCCAGTGCGTTGTAGAATCATGGGTCCCAGGATTAGGGTAGTTCTTCCAAATGAAAGACTACATGTAGACTACCGGGGCTGAATTCAGTATTCGGTTCCTGGTGCTAATGTCAGAATGTGAAAAGAATAGGTCCTCAATCTCTCTTCTTGGCGTCATTGGTCATTGTCACTTGTCACCTCAAAAATTCAAATTTTTTCCTGGACCAAACCGACCATGTACCAGAGGTACCTACCGGTGTGAACACACCGGTTATGTACGGGTACGTACTGTACCGGTACCGTACCAGGTACTTATGTTACCGTGTACCTGGTACCGTACAGAACCACCAGTATGCAGTTCCGCTGATGATGTGATGTTGATGGTGAATGACGATGATGATTATTCAACATTCAACAAAACATCCCGTCAAAATAATCACAACACAGGATGAACGATGATATCTCGACCGGTGCAAATTTCCTCATATTTTAACCTGCGTTGTGCCGGCACTGTACACGTACTCTCTTGTTTCTAGCTAAAACCTACAAACAGCTAGTACTGACTGTCGACTGTCTGTAGAGGTAGAATGGGATCTCTTATAAGAATGAAAAGAGGGCTTGCCGCCCTTTTGCTCTGCTGGATGTCCTCGGGAGATGAGCATACTCGTACCGGTACCTTTTTTCATGGCGTCCATTGTTGGCATCAGTCGTCGTCGTTTCGCTCAGGGCGTCGTCGAGGGTTGCCCTTGGTCGAAGCTGGTCCCAAGGGTTTCCTCGCCGGGTCGACGAGACCTAAAGTACGTGGACAGCGACCTTGGTCTACAACAGCCTTCGACTCTCGACTCCAAGTGGCCACTCCCGCAACTGCACCCACAGACTTGGAGGAGATGATTCTGAGGGAACTCTATCCTCCTACCGGAGCGATCGCCAACGGCAGTTTACCAGTGGATGAGACCCACACATTGAGTTATCAAGTACACGGAAGCGGTCCTTTAAAGGCACTATTTTTGCATGGAGGGCCGGGGGCAGGATGTTTTCCCAACCATGCGCGATTCTTTGATCTTCAGCACTATCAAGTGATTTTGCTGGACCAACGCGGGTGTGGACAAAGTACACCGAGAGGGTGCCTGGTCAATCAAACGTTAGATCACCTGGTGGACGACTGTGAAGCACTCCGCCAGCACCTGCAATTTTCCACTTGGCATGTGGTCTTGGGAGGAAGCTGGGGAACGACGGTGGCAACTGCCTATGCACAAAAGTTTCCGGCATCCATCAAATCCGTTATCTTGCGTGGAGTCTGCATGTTGCGTTCCCAGGAGGTGGATTGGTTGTTTGCAAGCGATGGGGGTGCTGCTTTGCAACATACGCAAGCCTGGGAGTCATTCGCCAAGGCGGTCAACGTGGACACCATCGAATATCCTCGACAAGTATTACACGAAAGCTATCGAAGGCTGGTGTTGGGTAGCAACGACACGGAACGGTGGAATGCCGCACGCGCCTGGATGAAGTGGGAATTCTTCAATTCCGTGGCGTATCAAATTCCAGAAGGAACCAATGTTTCGGATCCCAATGCTACCATGCAGGCCCTTCAATCCTGGAACACCGAACGACGACCCACTACATCTATTGTGGCTATCTTTCAAAAGGGATCCGAGTCCTACCAAACAGCCAATGGGAACGAAATTATGCCTAATCAGCTCCCTGTAGACCTCGCTTCAGATGAAGCGTCCTTGCAAACCCGATTCCGACGAGGAATCTCATCGCCTCCGTCGACTCCGACATCACCAGAACCATGGCCCTTCCCCGACATCCCAGAAGGAAACTCCAGTTTTTTTCCCATACAGGCGATGTTGACGTGTTTCTACTCGACTAATGATGATTATTGTCGCAATGGTAGAAATTTGTTGGATGGGGGGTTCTCCAGGATTCCTTGTATTGCCATTCACGGCGGGGCGGATGCAATTTGCCCTCCCGATACCGCATTTGATCTATTGGAGGCGTGGCCTGGTATGGAATTGCGAATGCCGGTCCATGCGGGGCATTCCATGTACGATCCTTATATTACGCATGAGATTATTCAGGCGACCGATCGAATGGCCAGAATGCTACTGCCCAAACAGGAGGGCTGAAAACAGCGAAATGCCCAAAAGTCGTGACGGCAACGACTCCTTCACGAGATCAACTAATACTCTAAATATTCTTCACGTAATCATCAAGACGACTTCCGAGCTCCCTCTAGACTAAACCCGGCGTCAGAAAAGCGCACTCGCGAAGAGCTGTCTATTAAATTTGCAAGGCTGTAAATGCACGCGTCATACGGAGTAGATCGGCGAAAATCCCGGCAGCTGCAAGGTCAGGGCCAGCGGCGGCTCCCTTAACAATGAGAGGTGATACTTTGTACCGATCAGTCTCGAACGCGACAAGGTTCTCGTTGGCCTTGAGCCTGTAAAGAGGATCTTTCTTGTGAACGGCCTCAAGCACAACCTTACACTTGGTAGTCTTGGCGTCGATGGTAAACTTATAACGGAGAGCGCAACCTCCGGCCTCGGCTAACTTGATTTTTTCCAATATCTTACCATTCACAACCTGAATGTCCTCAAGGAGTCCCTCTTTGAGTCCTTCCTTTCCACCCCCATAGGTCTTGGCGAGAATTTCATCTGGAATGAGTGATTCAACCTCAACATCTCCAAGATTGACATCTAGACCAAGCTTGCGAGCCATGATCACAACCTTGCGAGCCATGTCACGTCCAGATAAGTCCTCGCGAAAATCAGTTTCGGTATAGTCCTTGACAACAGCTCGGCGGACAGCGTCGGAGAAAGACAAATCATCGGATACATGAGAAAAAACGTATGCCAGTGTACCGCTTACGGAACCCTGGATAGTGTGGACGGTGTCCCCAGTTTCAAGAAGGTCCTGCAGAGTGGTCAGAATGGGCAGTGCCGATCCAACACTACTTTCATATCCCCAATTCACAGAGTTTTCCCTTTGCGCTTCAATGACGCTCTTGTAGTAGTCCAACGACCCAGCGCCAACATTACGGTTAGGACCAACAATATTGATGCCTGAGGATAACCATTTGCTGTAGTACTTTGATACAGCTTCGTTATCAGTACAGTCAATAATAACGCGGTGTGGATTGACATCAGCCTCCATGCATTCGGTAATGAGATCGAGATCAAAGTCCACAGCGCCATCACTGGAAATAAGATCTTGAAGCTTTTCAATATCTAAACCTTTTGAATCCTTTCCGATTGCAATCTTCTTTGAATTGGCGGCGGCACTCACGCAACATGCTACTCCGAGCTTATCAGCGAGGAACTCTTTCTGTGCGGCAATCTGCTTGACCAAGGCCGAGCCAATGTACCCAGTGCTACCAAGTACGGCAACGCTGACAACTGTCTCTGACAAAGTAAACGCCATATGCGCGGCACGGAGAGCACGGGTCGCGTCCTTGGCATCGACTACGACGGCCACTTGTCTCTCCGAAGATCCCTGAGCGATAAGACGAATGTTGACATTGGCTCTGGAGAGACTCGACATGAAAGTAGCGCTAACACCAGAATTCATGGCCATACCTTCGCCAACGATGGCAACAATGGACATGCCCGGAATGAGCGATATCGAACCGATTTTCGATCGAGACATTTCAAGCTCGAATTCAGCCTCCAGCGCGGCGACGGCTCGTTTACCTTCTTTCTCGGGCACAACAATTGTGATGCTACTCTCAGAACTGGCTTGGGTGATGATGAGGACATTGATCCCAGCGTTCGCCATCGCGCCCATGAAGCGCTCGGCTACATTGGCGCCTCCAATTACCGATGCCCCCTCGAGCGTTACAAGTGCAGTCTTGTCGACGGATGTAATGCCCTTGATGGGTACTTCGCCACGTTTGGAACGCCAATTCTTGACCTTGCCGCTTTCAGCCACCTCCTTTAGACTCTGACATCTACCCTGAATGATCGTACCCTCAAAGCTTGGATTGAAGATATTACGCACGTAGACAGGAATATTGTCATCAATGCAGGGGACCATGGCACTAGGATGAAGCACTGTGTCGTTGGGGAATAATGCGAAAAAGAGACAAACGAGGGTGAGTATATGATATCCTGTTCCATGTAGACAGTTCCGCAATTCCATTGATTTTTCAAAAAGTGGTCAAAAAATGACCAGCGATGACGCAAAACCCAACTCGACCAATCGAAGCTTGGATTGTTGATCCCAGTGCAGCCAGGGCCAAATTATCAAATCAACTTCACCTTGTGCTCCAAAGTACGCCAATTCGGCGGCCTCGTCATACTTGAGAGATCGAATAGGAAATGCTTCGGGAACACGTCTTGGGTCGGCAGTGTATACACCATCCGTATTTTTCCACATGGTCACACGACTAGCGCCTGTCAGTTTGGCAAACACGGTAGCAGAGTAATCAGATCCAGATCTCTTTAAAGTAGTCGGGACGCCATCAATGGTGGTAGCAACGAATCCAGTAACGACAACAATGGGGCTTTGTTTCGTGTAGTCGAGATCGAGAAATCCTTGATCTTTACCATTTGCATTCCACCAAGTGGCCATGCGACTTGCCGTCTCAGCCCAGAGGGGTGTGACACCACCAGTCGATGCTGCGCCCTTTTCACCAAGTCCAGCGTTGCCTCCCTCTGACTTGACGACTAGAATCTCTCTTGCATCAATCCAATCGCATGGAACGCCCTGTGTTTGAAGATACGCATGCAATGTCTGTGCACTCCAAATTTCACCAAATCCAGTAACAACTTCCATGGTAACTGGCGGCACGGTGTGGATCATGCGCAAACTCTGAACAACGGAAAGAATATCCTTTGCATCGGAACGGAAACGAGCTTCGATGGGATCAGTTATTTCAGGTGGAGCCAATTCTTTGAGCAGTTTAATGGCGGATTCGACTGCCTCATTGAGATTACCCGCGGCTTCGTCAAAATTGATAAGGGCAGAATCAACAACATTGACCAACAAGTCGGTCATTCCACCTCGAGCAGATACGATGCTGTTATTTGGGTGAGATGAGTTTAAAGCTCGAATGAGACGGAGTACATGCAAATATGAATATACCATAGTATTTCACGTTGAAGATTGAAGCACTTACGCCATGGTGGGGACACTGCCCTCGCCACGTCCCTGTGCCTCTCGAATCAACAAATCTCCGACAGTACGGTAGAGATCGGCTGTTGCCAGTGACGCGCCACCAAACTTATGGACCTCCCAATCATTTGTGGCACCACGAGGCGTGGAGATACATTCTGGATCAGGCTCATCACAACCAGGAACTGGGACAATACCGGTATCGACTTCTTCAGCCACCACAGAGTAGGTTGGCACGGAAGTCCAGCCTGTATTGGACGATGTCTTGGCAAAGAACGACGACGTCTTGCGCGTGACAAAAGCTGAACATTGTTTGGAGGGTAGACCTGCCACTAAGAGCGCCCAAAATACAGAGTTTCTTGCAACCATCTTGCTTCCCTTCTAATTCATTTTTTCCGAGGGACCGACGTAGTCTACTCTTATCTATTCGTCAAAATAAAAATAAAGAACAAGGGCTGTCAACCTCTGCCTCTAGTAGAGCGCCTATGACGTACAACTCCGCGAGATCCAATAGATGATGATGATAAATTATTATTATCTTCGTAAATAATGATATCGCAGATCGAAGATGTCGCTCTGTAGGACTGGTACTGTACCGGTACAGTACCGGGTATGATGGGTACCTGAAGGTATGGGCTGCTACCCCCGCCCGTAACTTGCAGTTAAGGCTGGGTTCGATAGAGGGGTTAGTTGGTTCGATAGAGGGGTTACTAGTTGGTACCAATCAAGGGGATAAACCATACCCTCTCGACCCTCAAAAGTGTTAACACCTAAATGCACCGCCCCCAAAACACCCCATTTGGTTCGATCACTAGGAATAAATGCTAGGTTCGATCACTAGGATTCAATGCTTGGTTCGATCGATTCGACTGAAATCCTTGGTTCGATCACTAGGATTCAATGCTTGGTTCGATCGATTCGACTGAAATCCTTGAAAAAGAGTGGTCTGGCACCGGTCCTAATGATACAGTAAGAAAAGGACCGGTGCTCCGAATGACTCATCAGAATCCAAAATTTCATGGGCGCGCATCACATCATGGTGGCATGTAAGTACCCCATTGAACCGCAATGGGGCAAGCACCCCATTGAACCTTTCCGCGCGATATTACGTGTTGTTGATCGTGGATAGCCGGCCGGCGTGCGTCGGCATCAAATAATAATCAAAACACCGGCGACGACCGAGCAATCCCGCATGTCCTTGCGACACGACGCACCTCATCAAATTCCGTGTCCGAGCGAAATTATTCAGCCAATCCAATCATGCACAACATGCCGGAAACGAACACTGTGACAAAAGTGCGCACAGATCTCGGCCAATCAAAATCGAGAACGCCCGAAATCCGAAAATAGACCCCCCGAATGGGATTTTCAACCAAAAATCTCGCGCATTACATCCACGGCTACGCCGACTAGATAGCTACGCCCCCTGTGATTTTGTAGGGGGGGGGTAGCAGATTATACTGGAGCATTCGGGGAAACGTACGAAGCCAGACGTTCCACGTATTCTGGCGCGCATTGCGCCACTCACCCCTTAGGTAATTCTGTCGTCTGTGCGTCAGAAGATTCGTCTACGGTGGTAACCTTGATCTCCAAGCACGACCATCCCTCCATCAACCAAACTAACAACGTCTTCAGGGTATTCTCGATGATCCCCGAGCACCCTCCACTCATCAATCCAACCAACCGCCAATGGCGGGGCTTCTTCTTCATCTGAGGCGCAGAATCTCCAGGATGGCGGATCTGTTCTCCAGGGGATTCTCCAGGGGATTCTCCAGGGGATTCTCCATGGTCTCCTTAGAGATTCTCCTAGGAGAAAGGTCATACGTTCTTCCTTTACATCCAATTGCCGAATTCACCTGCCGAATTCACCTGCCGAACCCACCTGACTGAATTTGCGCAGAAAAATTCTCCAGACAAATTCTCCAGACAAGGACAGAACTGGAATCGATGGTAGACTCAAGAATGGAATAGGCCACATCACACCAAACTCGTTCAGTAGTTGACTCTTATCTGTTGCCATGTTCTTATTCGCTTTTCAACCAGGAACCGACGAGCTGTCTGATCGCTTTGATATTCCAGCTTGGTTTTACGCAATGGTGGGATCATTGAAGGGACGCGAGCCATGCGATCTCACTATCGCCATCGACAAGGCGATCGGGGAAATGATGCACGTCGAGGATACGTTTTTCAACGACAAGCTCCCTAAGCATTTGTTGAAGGAGTTTGTGTTTAAAATTGTCGCTTGCTATCTGGATGATGATGCTGTCTTGCTATTCATGGAAGACTTTCCTTTCCGATTCTGGCACGTTGGGATTTGGAAAGACGCATATTTCGGATGGCATCGTAGTTCTGTACCTGTACTGAAGGCGTGGCAGGACCCGCTGCACAAAATGTTTCACTTGCGGAAAATCACGCTCGCCCACGGCATACCCACGCGATAACACGTGTTGTCGTAACTACCTGTCTGTCAATGTATCACTAGTCCATCTCAAATTAAATGTTGGACGTTTCGAATCGTCTAAGTATCTTCAGGTGGAGTGTGCTGTGCAAAAGCATGCTGACCTTCAGAGCTGATTATGATCATAGAGAGCTCTGGCCTATTTTACATAGTAATATCGCGTGCTTCGCCTATTTTACATTGGCCAAAATCCGAAATCATCTCAATCCGAATTCAAGCCAATAGGGCATATTAATGTATAATGTATAAATGAAATCCACAAATAATAGACCTTCATACATGTATATATTATTCAAGTTGAATAAAAATTGGTGTTGTGTGGATATACGTTTGTGTATATTTTTTTGTATACCGGTATTATTTTTTTCGCGCCCAACGACGGCATGTCTTTGTACCCGCCCGTACAAGTACCTGTTCTTCATACATCATACTCCGAGAGGCGGACATTGACTGTGACACGATTTCTCACTGTATTTATTTTTGTGGATGACATTTTTGGCCACATTTTTGGAGCCGAAAAGTTGACGGCGGAACCGCCGCCGCCGCGCCTGTACTAGTACTGTACAAGTACCGTACCGGTGGTACAGTACGAACAGTACCAGGTCTCCTTGCCGGTACCCACTCCACCGGTACCGTACCTGGTACTGTACAAGTACCGGTAGTACCAGGTACTACCGGTACCAGTACCGGTAGATACTTGCTACCCCGGTACCAGGTAGACGGGTAATACCGGTACCAGGTACTGTAGGTACCGGTACGGTACGGTACGCGTTACCGGTGCGGTACGCTCATTGTCTTGTCTCGCTCTCGGAGTTCAATGATTATTATTTGATCATCATTATCATTGTAAACTCACTCTCTGACTAGTAGACTCTCCGACCTTTCATCTTTGACATCAACTGCCAACAATACACAATACCAGTATAAGTGCGAACGAGTTGCAGAGCACTTACTTTATATTTAGGTTTGAACATGGCTTCCAATGCGAAGATCGTCGAAGTCACCGGCCTGAAGTTGCAAGGGGAGGGCACTTTCACGGGCCTTGTCCACGCCGACACTCTGGTGCCGCATGGATTGGGCCGTATGGAGTATTTTTCAGCTGCCAATGGCACCGAGCAGGAAGAAGTCAAGTCGTACGAAGGAGAGTGGGACTGGGGTCAGTGGCATGGCTCCGATGGCGTGTTGCAGTTTCGAAACGGCGACAGCTACATTGGCGCCTTTTCCCAGAATGCGCGTCACGGACCAGGTCTGTATCTCTGGGCGGATGGACGGTGCTACGAAGGAGACTTCCAGCACAACCAGCGACATGGGCAGGGCACCTTTACCTTTTCAGACGGTGCCGTGTACCATGGAGGCTTCGTCAAGGGGCGTCGGCAAGGCCAAGGGACCTATCGCTTTCCGAATGGAAATTCTTACGAAGGGGAATGGGTCGCTGGCGAATATGAGGGATACGGGTGAGTGCGGGTTCGCTACGCTCTATTTGCAGTGGAATAGTGGGGAGTTCGTTTCATTTCCGTCCTCACGCTGATTGTTACTCTTGTGCGCCGCAGTGTCTTTGCTTGGAACGACGGCCGTGTGTATCGAGGAGAATGGAAAAAGTCGAAACACCACGGGCACGGAGTAGAGCTAGATGAGTTTGGTAAGGTTGTGTACAATGGCATCTGGGTCGATAACAAACGATCGGCAGTGGCACATTCGGCCAACGAGCGAGAGCCGATGTGCCACACTCCTGCTTACCCCCACGAGATCGTCATCTCCAGCAATAGTACAATCAACGATGATTGCAGTGAGCTTGGAATGAGTGTGGTCGAAGCATCGGAGCAACCTTTGCCGCTTCGGCGGTTAGTGACCCCGCCCTCCGAGTACTCGTACTCCCAGCCAGCGCGGGAAATGACCCCACCGCTTGTATTGGATTCTGATTTTGACCTCAGGCCAAGGAAAAACAGCGTTAATCGTGGACCCAACCGTACCCAGGAAAGCCACCAGTTTGCATTGAAGGCTACCGGTCAGCAGCAGCCTCGCGCAAGACCATACTCGGCTTCGACGGAACGACCTGTGACGATTGGGCAGCACCACAAACGGATATCCCGGGGCGAAGAGCCAGCTCTGGCGTCATTCGAAAGTCTTCCTCAGATTTCGGCCTTGATGCAGGATCAACGGGAGGCACTGACGAAGTGCAATGCTAGTCACCGCCGACAAGACGAGCATCAGCACAAAAGTCAACGCCTAAATTATGTCGACGCTATTAATTTTCCGGAATTTCGGTAACTACAAGTATACATGCGGCAAGATTGTCGTGCCACTTGAGTGCGAAGATCGTTCTTGAGATCTTGTTGAGATAGTATATAGGTACAGCCCATGTACGGAGTTAGATTCTGAAGACCTTGTTACTTTCCGGCCGTGCCAAAACCTTTCGCACCGTCGTGAATCAAGCTATACGAACGCTATCCCGTCTTTTTTGTCGTTTAAATTAAATCTTGAACTTTGTGATAGAAGAAGAATGACGCAAATCCTATGTATGGATAATTTGAATCAGCAATCCGAGGCAAGCGTGTTTTCTGAGCTACTGGTAGTATCAGTGATAGCGACGACCGCTTCATCAGGGGGGGGTAGGAAGGAATGACTCTTGGTGAGTCGGATCCGGTCCAGAATAAATTTAGCATTCACATACGATGCCACTTCTTCCGCAAGTCGTCCGGGGATGGCAGCAGCATTGAATTTCGTTCCTTGACTGCGTACACCGATCGGATGAACTCCGCCCTTGTAGGGGCATCGATGGTCGCACCGAAATTTCGAAAGAGTGGCAGCAAGGCCGAAATCCTGAACAAGAAACAACGGATCATCAAAGATTGTTAGATTGCCTCAACTCTACGAGATACTTTGCAGCAGCCATTAGCCAGAAACTTACATTAGTCCATAGATGCGTTGGCTTCTGGTCACCCCGACCAAAGGCACAATAGTGCACTTCTACTTTCTCAAGCTCCATGGAGCTTTCCAACTCCTTCATCAACGGCATATTTTGCAAAAGTCCCCGGGGATTCTCAATCACCACGATTAAATGCGGATGCACCGCCTTCGCTTCATGCATGATGCGTACCATTCTTGTGAAGAGATGGTTTTGCTCCAGTGCCTCCTTGGTCTTCTCGTACTCTTTCTCGGATGACCGATGTCTTCCGCCTGAAATTGAAAGCAATGTTATGTGGGATAAAACAATGCGCATCGATGCATAGATATATTCATCTCTCTTACCTGCCATGTTAGAATACGTGAAGCAGGGTGGTGATGCCCAAATGAAGTCGGGCACAAACCCAATATTCTTCAGCTCAAAATTCATAAAGTCAACCTTATCGGTGGCGTTGGATGCCCGCTCGTTGTCGACGCTGCGAATTCTCCACATTCGTTGGGCAAATTGCTGAGAAACCATACCGCACCCACTGAATAACTCGAGACTATCAAGAGGGCGACCACGGTGAGGGTGTATCCGCGTTGGTCGATTTGCCCAAGCCTGTAATAGTTGACTGTGGGTCATGTCATCAATACCGCCGTCTTCGTACGTCACTTCCCACATTTCGACCTCTCCGTCTTCCACCTCTTTCATTCTTGCTCCTGACGTGACTTCGCCCAAGTACTGCTCTCCATATGCCGAATATCGGATTTTCATACCAATACAGGGCTGAAATGCTCTGACTTCTTCGTATTTGTTTGGGCAAAGACGTCCCCCATATATGTGTGCCAATGCTTCATTGGAACTATGCGAGGGACCGGTTTCCTTCAAAGCAGCTTCAACTTCTGACTCAGTAATCCCCGGTATCGATAACAGTGAATTCAAGTTTTTTTCATAGTTGGTGCGAGACGCTGATCTTGCCTTTCGAGCTGCTTCAAGTCTCACTGTTGGATCATCTCGTGGACAATTCAAAATTTCATCGTATGTCATGTCCTCGTGGTCACCGTCACTGTACTGAACACAAAAAATGGAAACTACACATCCCTGCTTTTCATCCCTCACCCTCTCAGGGCCTTTGATAACACGACCCTCGTAGAACTTGTCACCCTCAAATCTCTTAAAGAAAACGTAGCCGATTTGTATAGGCACTTCAACCTTAACCTCAGGGGAACGTGCAGGGTGGTCTTTTGGGCAGCTGAAAATCTCGTCTGCCGACATGTCCTCCTCAAGGCCATCCTGATAAATCACACGGTAATTCGGGACCACTTCGCCAGTGTCTTCTATCACTGGTTCTGGTCCACCAATGACTCGTCCATCGTAAAACTTGCCATCATCGAATTGTTTGGCAAACGTGAATCCAGTTGAAATTTCATGTTGCTCGAGATTATAAGTGCGTGCTGGAACTACTATCCCTAAAGATGACTCTTCACAATACATCATTGGCCTGGTGTGGCGTATGCGGTCCAAAATGAATTTAGAGTTCACGTACTCTACTATCTCTTCAATGAGAGCATCAGGAATAAATGTTTCATGGATCTGCCTATCATCACCGCGAATATTACTGGGATGGGGGGCGTCCTTGAAAGGGCAGATGTAGTCACATCGAAACTCGGAAAGGGTCGAAGCGAGGCCGAAATCCTAAAAAGAGCGAGAGTGAGAAATATGAAAGTACTCGTATGCGACGCTGGCACCCAAACCACGAATATCCCGCATTTGACGTACGTTAGTCCAGAGATAGGTTGGCCTATGGTTGCATTGACCAAATCCACAATAGTTCAACGTGATCCTCCGGAGTCCAAAGGACTTTTCTAGTGCCTTCATTATAGGAATGTCATACAAAAGTCCAAAGGGATTTTCAATGACAGCAATCAAATGCTTATGATTTCTCTTTGACTGGTGAAGGATTTGTACCATTCCTTTGAAGAGCTGGTTTTGTTCGTCTCTGGAATAGGAAAAGCAAGGGGGGCACGCCCAAATAAAATCGGGCGTCCACTTGTTGCTGGTATCAGCCGTAGATATCGGCAAGGTGTCTGCGCCTCGAGTTGTCCACATTCGCTGGGCAAATTGTTGCGACACGATGCCACGTCCACTGAATATTTCAAGGCATTCCAAAGGACGGCCAGAGAGATTCTGCGTCGTTCGTCTCGGTCGATCCGCCCGCGCCTCGAAGAGTTGGCGCCAATCGAGCTCCTCCTTCTCACCGTCTTCGTACGTTACTTCCCACATCCTTAGTTTTCCGCCGTCAATTTCTTTCATTCGACCTTCAGATGTAACTTGACCCAAACACTGTGTCCTGCCGTCACCGACTCGAACACCCATACCGGCATGAGGCATAAACTTCGCTCTATTCGTGTAGGTATCTGTTTTGCCGCGTTTTTCTCGGATGTAAGCCATCGCAGAATTGAGACCATACGGGTGACCAACAGCTTGCAGAGCCTCTTGCGCCTCTTCCTCGCTGATACCCGGCATAAACAGAAGAGAGGCCTTGGCGGTTTTGAACAAATCGACTGACGCCACCTGTGTTTTCTTGGCTCGTTGGCTCTCTCGAGATTGCATGAAAGATTCTTCGATGAATGCAGCTGGCGGACGAATAGTTCTCTTGGAGGAACGCACAGGTCTATGTTGTTCCGAATCATACCTTCTTTTCAAATCACCCGGCCGGGAATCATCAGTGATGGGGTCATCATCGTCAGAGGGATCCTTGTCTTCATCGAATTTTTCGGTCGAGAATCTCAAGATCTCCTGAACTGTCAGATCTTGTTGCCTGCCACTTACGTACTGGACTATCCATGCTGTAGAGAATTCACCACTGTCGAGCTCTACTTCTATAGGGCCTTTGATGACCGTGCCTTCTTCGAAGCCACCGCCGACAACACTCGCCAAGAATTTGTAGCCTATTTTCACATCCGGTACATCATTCCCTTCGCTGCTTTTCCTGGCAGAAGGGGGCGGTGTCACCTCCGCAGTACTCGAAGAAGTAGTGCATTTGGAAGGAGTGCGATCCATAACGGTACTATAATATCTCTGCTGTAGTACTACATACAGTATGATTGCACGGAAGTCAGAAGTGAAAGAGAGGAGAGGAAAATTAGTCGTCTACTTCGTCATCGTCAAACGTCAAATCTCAGGCGAACCATACCCTCGAATTACCGCTCGAATTACCGCTCGCCTCCAACGACTTTGTTAGCTTAAGACCCCACCGAGCGAAATGCCCGTCAATTTCGCGCGATTTTTCGCACAAATTTTTTTCTCACTTTCTGGAAAACGTACAATTAATTGTGCGCATCCCCAAATTCATTTTCCTTATTCTTTTGCGAGTTCGAATATGCAATTAAAAATCTCGTAGAGGGGGTCGAAGCAGCAGAAATCAAGGGACTAAATTAGTGTTTACTGGATGCCATCACGCGGTTTATCGCGTACAACGGAAACGAAATGGAGAAGCTGCCAGAAACAAAGCACGGTGTAATCAAGCGATAAACCTAAACACTAATTTAGTCCCTTGATTTCTGCTGCTTCGACCACCTCTACGAGATTTTTAATTGCATATTCGAAATCGCAAAAGAATAAGGAAAATGAATTTGGGGATGCGCACACGGCATCGGAGGTGTCATCGAAGGGTGTATTGTAACCTAATGTAGTGGTTTCGTTGCTGCTGCCTTCGATTAAGGGTTCATCATCGTATCCCCTGTTCCCTGTGTCGTACATTGTGTCTTCCTGAACTTGGTGGGCGGTCCATCTCGATAGTGTCCACCTCGGAACATGGCGGCCATGTTTTTTTATTTTTTTAAAGAAGCTAATAAAGGAGAAGGAAAGGAAAGGGCGAAAAAGAAGGTTCTGGGTTTCGAATCCAGTGCAGGATACCATGTAACGTAGAATAGCCCCTTGGTGGATTGTTGTGTGTTGTTTGGTTGGGTGTTTGGTGAGAAGAGGTGTCAGTCGTTGTTCTGTTCCTGTAAGCGATGCGTTGCATGTTGTGATCGCTGCTCGGATATTATTATTTGGATCCTTGGATATTGTCATATTATCGCTCGCGCGTATGCGCATGTCACATTATCATGACTGTATAATAACACTGCGTATGGCTATGCTAGCGCTCACGTTACAACGTGTGCGTTGCGACATTGTCTAACGACGACGGGCAGATTATGGTCGTACGAGTCGCGTAGACCGTGTGTATTGCAAGATGGCAGAGAAGATACCAGGTACAGTACCAGTACTAACTGTACTTGCTTGTACTAGCAGGTATCGGTAGAGAGGCACCCTGCGCTGGCCTTTGTCATAAATGTTGGGGGAAGTATTTGATCATGACATTTCCACTTTTAGTAAATATAAGCCTCCAGATCAAAAAGGGCTTTAATATTTTGAATATATATAAAAAATGCCGCAAAAATATTTTGATATACATACATATCATGTTGCGAGTCTTGCCGAAAAGAGTAGACTACTAGAGTAGTCGTCAAGGCTGTAGTAAGTGAAGGTACCAGGTATTCATACCGGTTCTACAGTCCCGGTACGACCGGGGTACCAGTACGAGTACAGTTTTAGAGGTTGTTCATTTGTCTTGTTGAGAGTCCAGAATCAACTCACAAAAATCACAACCTCGAAAAAGCTCTTGTATGCAACGATGCCACCTCGTATTTCCCCCACAATGCCTACAACAACAATAGTAACGTATCAAAGAATTGATGATACCTCTCTATGGAACGCCAACATCGATGATGATTCCTCCGTAGACTCCAAATCGTCGGATGGTGCTTCGTCATCGGTCCCACTTCATCAAAGCCAACCCCACGTACATTTTTCAGAAAATGAAATTCACCACCCAATCATGAGCTTGAGTGAATTTTCCAATGCTGAGATCAGAGCCTCGTGGTACTCCTCAGAGGAAAAACAGCAAGCGAAAGCTGAACGGCAAAAGGTCGTATCCCGCCTGGAGCGAGGCAAACCCTGCAAACCCGAGAAAGAAATGACGTACCGTGGTCTGGAATGCTGGACAAACGATGGTGCTAGGAATCTGGATGATAGCATCAACAAAGTCATAGCCATCGTCCTGGATGAGCAAGAGAAACAGTGGAACAACTGTTTTGACGATTATGGACTTATTGCATCCAAGAGTCTCGCGGTGACTGCAAATAGCAAGCAGCGAGCCTGGGAGATCGCCGAAGGAGACCAACTAGAAGCTCGATCTGTCGTGGAGAGCGACACTGAAGGTTCTTTCATTGAACTTATCTCGTGGTATCGTCCCCAGAAACGCGGGGGGCGTCGTTTGAAGAAGAAAGCTGCGACGAATGGGCGAAGTCTATCCAAGGAGAACAAGTCGTGGTGGTCCACCACGGATCGTCACAATAAGTCTCGCCCATAGTCACCGGTACTTCCACAGTAGACACCAGCAACTACAAATCCCCACTGGCCTTCTACTCTACAGATTCTCAAGCTGAGATCTCGAGACGCAGAAATCGGACCGTGCAGACCAGCAGTATTCCAGTTTTCGGCGATCGTAGCATAGTAGCATCGTGCTAGTTGAAAGTAATATGCTCGAAGTACTAAAATAAAGCTTGTCAACACGAGTCTTTGCCTGAGTATTGTGACAGAGGATATCTACAGCGCTAATACTACATTAAACTTGATGTTTATGAAGCTTTCAGCTTACCGGTAGTTCCTGGTGTGTGTGTGTGTGTGTGTGTGTTGTGTACGTATACCTGTAGGCTCCAGGCTCCAGCTCTTTCTTTGGATACTGCAAGTACAAATACAGGGATTCCACTCACTACGAAGTACTCTCTCTCTAGATATCACGAACACCATATTACTCATGCTTCGGGTATTCGTACAGTACTGTACTTGTGGCCTTCAAAATCAGGACCGTACTCATATCACACATACTATTCTTGTTATCTGGAAACAACTATGATGAACTGTGGCAAGAATGCGCTCTTTGGCTGTGGAACAATGTATCCTCCTATGCTTGTGCTCTTCCTTGCAAAGCAACCTCTTTCACATTCACGATTTTCACGGCATAATTCGAACCCTTACTCGTCATTTCTAACCAAACAAGTGTTCACCAATCCCTTTGTGATCTACGGCTTCTTGTGCCATAATCCCGATCATTGCAATCATAGCCAACCTTCCATTAGAAAGTTCCTTTGTTTGCATTACTTTGAATTCAAGAGGGTCACGGGGGGCAATTCCAAGGGGATCAAAACCCAAATTCCCAGGAACGTAGTTGGCTCTCAACAGACCAGGTTGATCCATGGGAACCTTTTCGGGTTCTACAAAGCCAATTTGGGCTCGAATCAATTCAATAAAAGACACCGAGAATAAAAGAAAGACCCACAGGACCTTGGGCGTTTGCGAAAGATGCGAGATGACTGGGCCTTCATGGAGGCTCTCCCCGGCAAAGGCGCCGGCGGTAGCCAACATCGCCACTCGCCCGTGGACGATTTCGGCCTCTCGGTACCTTTTGAGGGTATTCAGATCAGCACTAGCGGAGAAGCCGAGAGGATCGAAGAACCCAAGTGGCGCTACGGCGCCGGCCATGAATTGCGCCCCATTGCTGGTTGGAGCGGGAGAAGCAGGAGTATCAGGCGTCGGGGTAAACTCGGAAAAAGCCGAGACGGAGGTAGAGCTTGCCAGGAAGGTAAGAATGATGAAGCACCTCATGATCATTGTAGTACTGGTGAAACAACCGCTATCGATCGACGTATTAATTGACTCTTTACTCGACGATGAATATAATTAAACCCCAGAGATGATGGTGGGTGATGGTGGGTGATGGTGGGTGATTACTGTGGTCTCTACCGTACCGGTAGTACTGTACTGGTACTGTATATGGGTGATGGACGCGCTCAAATACCATACTGTACCAAGTATGTACCGGTACCTGTACTGTACAAGGACAGTACCAGTACCGTACTGTTCGTACGCATCATGCAGGCACCGCGCTGCTACTGTACAGTGAGTACTGTGTTCTCCCCAAAATTATTCGCGTCTGTCCTCCAACCGATGGCTACAGAGTGCCCCCCGCGCGCGTCTTTTGCATATCCAATGGATAAGCGAACATTCAGAATTCTCCATATCCGAATAATTTTTATGATATATCCAATCGATAGTGTCTGTCGTGTCTGCGGCGTCTGTTTGTTCTTCTCCTCCCTTTTCGTCCTTTTTCCGTCTGTCATCCCTTTCCTCGGTAAAATGTGACCGATCCGATCACTTCGTCTCAACTCCAAGATAACGTGATCGATGGGACCGAATTATTTTTTCATGCCGCCACGAGGAATTTCATTCGGATGGCAAGTCGTATTACAACCGATGCAACCGACCGTGATCTTTCACAACCTAGCGTTGTGTCAGTTTACGTTTGATGACAGAAACAAAAAATCAATTGTACTACTACCTGTGAATCACGTTTTATTTTGTTGCTGGCGTGCCAGAGTCGCATAGGACATAGAATCGTTAAGTAATTTTATCGCAATGGATTGGATTTGCCTATTTTATCCATTGCATATGTATGGGGTGCCCCCCGCCCCGCCCAGCGCCCCGCCCCGCCCCGAGGTCGGTGTGTACGCTCGTCGTCCGTGTGAACAATCGAATCGCTCGACCCAAATGAAACAACGTTCCTTCTTGTCCGTCTCGAAGGAATACTACTCGTAATCAGAATAATCATCAGAAAAATCATCTCGAAGCTTGTTGCTCCCTGCAAATATGGTATCATACGAAAAGGACGTTATCTCGTGGAGCGAGCACCAGCATCTACGAAGGGAAACTTCCATATGGGTTCTCTTGATGAGAGAAAGGCGGACGATCATTAGTACTAGCTAGCGGCGATAGTAGGGTCTGGGCAGGTTGCCAACGGGGGAATAAACATTCTTA
Source organism: Nitzschia sp. pyKryTriq1 (assembly GCA_956465555.1). Taxonomy (NCBI): domain Eukaryota; phylum Bacillariophyta; class Bacillariophyceae; order Bacillariales; family Bacillariaceae; genus Nitzschia; species Nitzschia sp. pyKryTriq1. The sequence goes on from OY101127.1 coordinate 922,118, forward strand.
CTGCTAGGTAGTCTCCTACCGGTAGTAGAGTCATGATGATAATTATTCTTTTTTCTTCGTGCTTTTGACGGATTCAAACAAAGACGTTTATTGATGTATGTGCGACAGAAGTTCCTCTAATGATTTCTCTGTTGCCCGCGCGGTTATCTTCTTCTGACTGCACCTCTAACCAACCTAAACCCTGATTGCTGAACTGGGAGAATTTCCCGCTTCAAGGAATAGGCTTCGGAAAGTATGAGCCGATGCAGATTCTTTTTCACTTGCCGCGCCAGAGTGCATCGACTTGAGCTTGGCTCCAAGCTGCAAAATGATAGCATCCTTCTCAGCGATTTCAGCCTTGTGCTTATCAGCCAGATCTTGAAGACGTTTGGACAACAGCGAAATTTCATTCATGAAATTCAATTCGTTTTTGGCCTGACTTTCCATGAGTTCTTGAGAGTATAGCTTCATGTCTCGAATCTCGTCGTCTTTGGCAATCAAGTCTTGTTCGTGGCAACGTTCCATTTCTGTTTGCGCCAAGACTAGGTCACATTTGGTCTCAACAGCGCGCCGAAGTTGTTCCGACATTGCTTCAGCTTGATACTTCATTGCATTAATGGTCTCTCTGAGTTTCTTGACTTCATCATTGTGCTGTTGGTACTGAATACGCTCATCAGCCATGCGAAGAAGACGTTTGGAGCTTTCGACAATGTCTTCTTCTTCGTCTTCTTCTTCTTCGTCCTCCTCTTCCTCTTCTGGTGGAGCTTCAAGAGAAGAAGTTTCAGACTCAGCTTGTTCCTCCTCAGTTGTATCAGTAGGCTGGCGTTTCAAGTCCTCGTTGACCTTGGAAGAAGCTTTGTCCGATATGCTTTGAGAAAACAAACGGGGTTTCTCCTCTTCAACGTCAAGAGCCGCGGAATCGGCAACAGATTCGTCCTCGAATGGATTATTCCCAGATTCTGCGGGATGGTCAGTATTGGGCTTGCCTTCTTGAACCTCGAACGGATTCGAAGCCGCGGCTGAAAACTTCTTGTTCACTGGGCCTCCATGCAGCAAGGCGTTGTACCTCTCCTTGTTGAGCTCTTCACCGTCCACATCTTCTCCCTCCTCTTCCGAGTCATCGAAAGGGTTTGAGCTACCACGATTCACAGCACAATTAGAGTCGCCATCCTCGGCACCAAAGGACCCTTCACGAACCTGAGGCATTTTTGGGCCCAGGTTATCAAGGTCATCTCCAAGAATGTCGTCCAACATGCTGTCTGCTTTGGAGCTCATTTCCGAGTACTCCTCCTCTGTCATTCGGTGCTTGTGGCTCCGACTTCGCGTCTTTTTATTCTTGCGTCGCTTGCGTTCTTCTTTCCGTTCACGGCGAAGCTTTTCCTCGCCGGTTTCAAAGGGATTGCTCCAACCCTTGGTTTTCTCCCATGGCTTGGCTTCATCAAAGTCAGCCACCTCCGATTTCTTTGCTCGCAGAAAGATTTCAACCATGCTTATTTCTTTGAATGTTTCAGATCTGTTGGCGTGTTGGAAATTCAGTTCTGTTCGACTCGCACTCCTTGGCAACGATGCGAATAAGGATCAATATAATGCAGCAATCGAAAACACTTCTCAGTGGTAGTGCCTAAAGCGTAGGGGACGATTCAGTGTCCCTTTGAAGCTCGTACTCCTAAATAGGAATATCACGAGGGCCACACGACCCAGATTCCATTTGGAAATTTGCTACTCAACGCATTTTGTGAGCAAATTGAGCCTTTTATTTCGACATCGCGCACCGACAACCACTGCGACATGCATGCGACATACCAAAAACTGCCTTCAACGAATTCAGAGCGTACCGGTAGTACTTGTACAGTATGGTACCGGTACCGGTACAGTACCAGTACTACACGTGGACGAAGTTTGTGAGGATGGAATTAGGAATTTTACTATTCAAATTGCAACGACGACGACTCCTCGAAGCCTCCTCCATCGCTCCCCGCCCCGGCGGGTGAGCGCGCGGGGTGTGCAGTGTGGTCGGTGGCCGGTGGCCAATGGCCCCTGTCCCAGCCAGACCCCTACAGTAGCCTCCACAGCCGCGCGAAATCGAAAGAAAAAAAAGACCAAATCTTTCTTCCCATCATTCGAGGCCTGTAGACTCTACCGGTAGTACTGTACCGGTACAGTACAAGTACCGGTACAAGGTATCGGTCGACTGTTATTGTATAACAAGGCCTTCATTTCATTTCAACGAGACTCCAAGCTATCAACAATGTTCCGAACACGTGTAAGTATCGCGTTATTGGTAGTTTTCGTTACTTTCGTAGTCCAGGATCAGGCGATACTTGCCAGGTTGCATGTCGCCGCTGCGGACGGGGACAAGGGTTTGGCACGGGGATGCCAGCTTTCTCAAAAGTTTTAGCTTTTTGACTCACCCTATCTCTTTTCTCTTTGTCTCCGTGTTGATTTCGGTCATTCTCACTGCCGACGATATTCGCGCTGTGGTCGTGATGGTGCCTTTTTTGCATATGATCTTGGTTTACCAATACAACAAAATCTTCTGATCGGTCTCATCTTCGCTTGAAACGGGCTACCATCACGTCTGAATTTTATTCTACCCGGTTTATTAGGCTTTGTTCCGTAAACTAACTCCTCTTGGCGACCGAGTCTTGGTCAAGCGAGCACCCAAGGAAGTGCAAACCGCTTCGGGAATCTACTTGCCGACGGGTACGAAGGATCCCAACGAAGGCGAAGTGGTGGCTGTTGGTCCCGGAGAACGAGATGTGACGGGAACGCTTCATGCAACAACTCTTGCAACTGGTGATAAGGTTTTGTTGCCCGAATATGGAGGTACCAAGGTAAAAATGGGTGATGACGAAGTGTTCATCTTCCGAGAATCCGATATTTTGGGTAAATTTGATTAAATCTTAGACCACACCAGTCACCATTCATCAACGTCGATACCGGCAACACAGTGTAGAAGAAATCGAGGCCTTTTGTTTGTCATGCCGCAGTGTAGCGGTAGATTCTGTGTTTATGCTTCTCCGATATAACGGGGACGAAGTAGTCTTGTTGCTCCTTGTCTGACGCATTGCGCATGATCATTGTTGACCTCGAATCATTCCCACCCAAGCCGTTCTACTCTACATAGCTTCCCCGGGGCAGTGAGTAGATCTGCTGCACTGGGCAGTAAGTATCCCTATGCGCATTTAATAACTGAGGGATCTGCCACATCGGATGTGCTATAGTGGAAGGCCATGGGGTGTTTTGATGAGAACAGCCGGAGATCAGAAATTTCTCCTCCACATGCAGAGCTAGCTACACTCAGCATCTGGTACTGTAGACTAATCCTAGAGAGATTACGATGGACCACGATCCTAGTAACACCACACAATCACGTTTTGTGTTCATATACAGTAGCGTTTTGAAAATATGGGAGATTAATAACAACACGAAAACTTAGATGCATTCTTGTCTTGGAACTGTGGTTAGTGCTTGTAGCCCGAAGCAATTCGAGTCGTCGACCGAAAGTATAATATGCTTCCACCGTTTTTCTTTCTGACTAACGGTACATATTGATAAGACTTTCCCCCTGAGTCGTCTTATGCCACAGGTGTCGGTGCCTCTCCTGTTTCTTCCTCGTCTTTGCCGTCCATCGGCGTAACCACGACATCTTGCTTGAAGTGAAGGAGCAGTAACGCCATGAATGCTAAGACCGCGAACAGTGTGAACCCAAGGCTAGCGAAGACATGGTTCGTTTGAGCCGAGCCTTGACCATAAGACGAGAAGGTACTAAACAAAATCAAATTCTGGTTCGCCAAGACCACCAGCACGCCCAACAAGAATCCAACAGAGAAGCTCGTGGGGAATCGCTTCAATACAAAGGTACCCAAAACACCCAATCCCAGGTGCACAATACCAGTCCACACAGCCGCGATTATCAAAGCAATTGAACCGTCATTTTGGTGCAGCTTGAGCACTGTCAATTTTCAACAGGAATCAAGCAAGTGGCGTCGGGAAGCGAAACCGAGCAGGGCAAGCAATGAACATTTCGAGTTAGAGAGTGAGTTGAGCCATGGGTTGAGCCGATTACTCGGCACTGTACTGAGACACATCATCAATCATAGGCACTCACTTTCAATAACTGCCAAAACAAAGTAGAGAACCACAAAGAGGAGAGAAATTCCCCATGCTCGATGGACGGATCCTCGCGGATCAGGTGCACAGGATGAAAAAAGTTTTGCCAGTATTCCGCTCTTTCGAGGTCCAATTGTTGACGCATCTTCCATTTCCGTTGCCATGGTTTAAAGAGTGGGTTTGGTCTTTAGTTTAAAGAGGTTGAAAATCCAAGGGAAGAATTACAACACACTTCTTCACTTGACCTCCCTGATATGCTTGCATCATTGTTGGTTGTTGCCGAACGATTGATTGCGTTGTACAATCACTTCAGTTTTTACTTGCACCAACGGAGCGGAGGAGAGGAAGCCAGCCTCTCCCCACATACCGGTACCGTACTGGTGTACAGTACGTACAGTACCGGTACGTACAGTACCGGCCCTGCCCAGGGGCGGGAAGAATCCGCTCAATCAAACCGGCTGGCGTTCCCTTGGGGACGGCATCAACGGATAAAAGAAGGACAATGCATGTCACACCTCTTAGTCGCATCGGTTTGAAATCTCGCTAAATAATATTGTGAGTCTGGGCGGGCTTGCGCGCAAATAATGAAATCTAGCCTGTTTGACTAAGTCGAGCAGATCTCTACTATCGTTCCGGCGGAAGCGAGATTAATTGCTCTCGACCATCAAGGTAGTAACTAAATTGTAGACAGCACTTTTTCGCTGCTTTACGATAATATATATATATATATATATATATATAATAAAGCAGTGAAAAAGCGCACTGTCTAATTTAGTTACTACAAGAGCATATATATATAATATCGTAAAGCAGCGAAAAAGTGCTCTGTCTACAATTTAGTTACTACAAGAGCCTGCAAGTGCCCAATGTTGGGCTGAGCTCCTGCTTCGTTTGGTCCTGTCTCGACCCCTTCCCATTGTAATTTTATGTACTTTTGCTTTTTGTGAGTGGTTTGGGTTTTGTGAACACAGGCTTCTATCCTTCAAATACTATTCTGCTAGCTACCCCCCCTACAAAATCACAGGGGGGGTAGCTATCTACTCGGCGTAGCTGTGGATGTAATGCGGGAGACTTTTGGTTGAAAATCCCATCATGGGGGTCTATTTTTCGGATTTCGTGCGTTCTTGATTCTGATTGGCCGAGATCTGTGCGCACTTTTGTCACACTGTTCGCTTTCCACTAGTTATTCAATATTTGAAGAGGACAGTACCAGAACTTGTACCTGGTACTGAACTACGCTTTGCTGGGTTCTGTACCGGTAAGGCAGAGTAGAGTATTCGCAGAGTAGAGTATATTTGGCTGTTGAAGTAGACAGCATTGGTGGTTTGGCTAATCCGTGTTGTTTGGTGATCGGCGGCAGCATTCCGCTCGACACAATTGAGAGCGCCAAAACAAAGGGCACTTTTCGTAAAATTGAAGCATTCATGCCCATTTTCACTCATAATATTGAGTTTTGACTGATAATGTTTAGTTTTGACACTGCGCTTACACTTTTATTGCATCCGCTTACACTTTTATTTCATTTATTCTGTCCAGATCGAGATATTTTAGTCGATAATGTGCTCTTTTTGTAAAAAGCTTACACTACGCTACCTACGTGGCCGGGGTATCCCCACCGACGCTCGATCGCAAGAACAAGTACAGTCGAATCGATCGAACCAAGCATTGAATCCTAGTGATCGAACCTAGCATTGATTCCTAGTGATCGAACCAAATGGGGTGTTTTGGGGGCGGTGCATTTAGGTGTTAACCCTTTTGAGGGTCTAGGGTATGGTTTATCCCCTTGATGGGTACCAACTAACCCCTCTATTGAACCAACTACCACCCCTCTATCGAACCAACTAACCCCTCTATCGAACCTAGCCTTAACTGCAAGTTACGGGCGGGGGTAGCAGCCCATACCTTCAGGTACCCATCATATTTTGCATTGGTCGTTGGTCGTTGATCCATCGTCGGCCTCTCGTCTTTTCACAGCACAAAATTGGCGCGAAACATTACCTGGTAGGACCGACCTCGCCTATTTTCCGCCCCGAGGACTTGAAATTGGGACGAAGATAAGTCTAAATAGAGCTTTGTGATTGGATAGAAAGCCTCTGAAGGACTATATTAAGTCCTTTTGGTGAATGCTGATTGGTCGTTGGATGAACTTACTGCTTCTTCCAGTAGAGCCGTACAGTTGCCCGTTATGGCAATTGCCCGTTATTCATGGGTTTTTGGAATGTACACTAGTTTATTCCTACTACCGGACATCGAAGTTCTATGGAAGAAGAGGTAGTGCTTGTATTCCTTGAAATCGTGTTATTTCAAGCTTCTTTCTTCAGAAGTAGGAGTCGTGCCTGAAGGAGAAGAGAGGACATAACGTGTACCGGTAGGATAGACTCCCGTCAGTCGTGCTGTCCAAGGAGTCCAAGCGAAGGACATGTCGCCTTGGATCCATGTTCCGATCAGTGATGACCGGAGACCATGACAGCACCTGTGTTCTGACACCACACAACAATCCACCATGAACGATCTAGAAGACGATTACCTTACCAATCTAGTCGATAGGTCGGCACATTCGCCGTCAAGACCCTGTCTCCACTTGCGTCTACCCGGGGTACTTCGTATTCTGCTACTAGTAGGTACAGATTTGATACTCATACCCCTAATTAGCCATGCGTACTGCTAGCTTTTTCCTCTGCTTCCGTAGTGAGTAGGTCTACATTGCTGAATGTTTGTGTACTAGCAATGACGACTGGATGGATTACTTCTTGGAAATGCAGTAATCTACTAAAGGCGCGATTGAAGCAGTACCTCAGTATTTACAATTCGTTCGTTTCCTTTTCTTGTTCCGTTCCGAGCAGGTGTTTCACGATATTAGCGCGACGCCGGGCCCAATCACGAAGGTCGTCGGACATTGGGTTTTGCAAGATATTGAAGAGCCTTCCGATTTCCGATTGTCGTTTCTCCGGCGTCCACCCTTTGACCTTGACTATGTATTTTTGTTCCTTTTCATCACAATCTGTCATGTCTTTGTCACTGGGGTCGCACTTGATGGCCGGAACCGTGTCACCCATTACTAAAACGTCCAACAACCGAACGGGCGGCGGTGAGACGATTGATGATTGATGAACAAGCTAACAGCAAGAGGGCACATGGCCGTAACTTATTCCTCTCTAGACTCGCTAGTCATGGTATTAGTACTTACTCGAAATGATTTCCATTTGAAAGATCAAAACGTCTCCTCCTCCAATTTTTGGCGGACTTCCTCGATCTCCATAGGCAAGTTCGCTCGGAATGTACAGCTCCCACTTGTCGCCCGCCACCATGAGCTGCATGGCTTCCGTCCAGCCCTTGATGACTTGATTCGGTGCAAAGGTGGTCGGTTCGCCCCGCCCATACGACGAGTCAAAGACAGTTCCATCCAATAGTTTTCCTTCGTAGTGACACGAACAGGGACTATCCACAGTTGGATGGGCTGGCCCTTTACCCTTTTTCAAGACCTTGTACTGCAATCCGGACTCCAGCTCTATGACACCAGGTTTGAGTTTGTTTTCCGCCAAAAAGGCCAGGCCTTCCTCGTTGGTGCCGGCCGAAACCGCAAGGATCAGCGCCAGGAAAAGGTATGAAATCATCGTCATGGTATCTGTATGCCGTACAGGTACAGGTAAGAGTACAGTAGTAGTGCCAGGTGTGGTTGCTTCTTGCCGCTACAAGAAGTACCGGCACGGTACTGTACCAGGTACTAGTCTAAAAACTGTATCATCATACTCCATCGTCGCTCGGGCGAAAGCGAATGAATGATGATGCCCTGGAACGGTTGACAAACTCACAAAAACGGAATCAGTCACGTCTGTCCGTCACGCACGTTTCTTCACTGTGGGCATATATATAATTTGATACGACATCATCAGGACACACGACGGATTGCAAGCAGTGCGAGGTCTGTCATCCGTCACGAGGTTTGTGAAGCGTCGCGAATACATCGCAACGCGTCGCGACGCGTCGCCACCGTACACGGGTACGACTATGTACTGTCGAATACCGGGGTCGTCATGTCGTGCTCCTGGAGACGTAGACGAAATTTTTAGATAAAGGATATTACGTAAGTGACCAATTTAGCCATACAATTTATCAGACAAAATACGTAGACGAGATATTTAGCTTCATGCGAAATTTCCGTGGAATGGTGTGGCCATCGCGGATTCCCGCCATGACGACCACCCATTATCATCATCATCATCGTATTATCTTGCAAGAGACAAAAGACAATGAAGGGGCCATGAAGAATCATGGTGGAAGGCGGAAAGGCTCTGGTCGCCCGACCAAGGCAGCAAGCCATGGTCCCCCATCACGGAATGGGAAGAAAATCCGTGACTTTTTCCCACACACGGTTCTCCTGTCAACCGGGAAACTTTCCACGACCTCACCATGACGTGGAACCAAGATTATATCATCGTTCCTACTTCAAAAGAGGACACAGTTCATGTGTTTCCAAAGTATGTTTCCCATATGATATTCCACTACAAGAAGTGGCGAATCAGCACTAAGAAAAAAGACGCAATAGACGATGCCAAGGGGAATCCAATCATCAAAGCATTGGCGCATAACAGTGGGATCCAGGTCGAAGGGGCGGGGGCATCATTCGTCCCACAGCCACTGCAGCCCCAGCCGGCGCCAACAGCACCCACACAACATTTTCCACCAAGAACGTTGCCTCCACCACCGCCGTTGCCACTACCACAAACACAGCCACAACATTTTCCTGTCCCGATGATTCCAGCACCAATCATCTTTCCTCTACCCACATTTGCCATAGGACCAACTGATGATCGAAAGCGCAAGGGACAAATTTGTCAGCATTGTTCCTCGCCCAATTGCAGGCGTCCCTGGAACAGGAAGGGTGTGTGCAATGAGTTTATGAAATAATGTCTATTACTATCGCTATCGCGTGATATTGTATGAAATAATGTCTATTACTAGCGCTATCGCATGATATTGTATGAAATAATGTCGATTACTAGCGCCATCGCGCGATATTGTATGAAATAATGTCGATTACTAGCGCTATCGCGTGATATTGTATGAAATAATGTCTATTACTAGCGCTATCGCGTGATATTGTATGAAATAATGTCTATTACTAGCGCTATCGCTTGATATTGTATGAAATAATGTCGATTACTACTAGCGCTATCGCGTGATATTGTATGAAATAATGTCTATTACTAGCGCTATCGCGTGATATTGTATGAAATAATGTCGATTACTAGCGCTATCGCGTGAAATAATGGCATAAAATATTTTTCCTCGCGTGCTATCGCGTGAAAGATTTCTATTACGAGTGCCATCGCAGGAAATGGGTGTCGTCGGCAAGAATTTCAATAGGTTATGAGCCTGAAAAAAAATTTCCGTCCAGGAACACGGAATTTTCGCCAATACCGGTACATAGGAACATCCAAGGATCGAGCGATCACGCGCGCTCCACCTTCCTCCACTGAACTCAAAAGCGCGATAAATCGAAAACGCGGTGTCTGCTTCGCAGCGTGGCCCACGGTTCTTGGCCTGGGCCAAGAATTCTTGGCCCAGGCCAAGAATTCTTAGCGATACGAGTACAAAAGGAGAAAGGAGAGGAAATGCGGCGACGGTGTGAATGTTCGCTTATCCATTGGATATGCAAAAGACGCCTGGTCTGCTCCCCGACCGTCCGGCTACCGATGCAACATCGCGTGGTGACGCGCCTGTCCCCGCGGAAATAAGCGGCACTACTTTATTCATTCATATCCTCTTGTGGTCTTTTCTATTATTGTACCGGGTACCGGAACCATCTTCTATCTACTACTACTACTAGAGAGTATTTTAATTCGTAACAGAGAGACGAGAGTCGTAAGCGGAGAGCGAGAATCTTTGCGTATAATCGTTGATCGTTGCACATCATTAGCGTCATCGGCACATGCACATACTTAGTACACACTGTTCGCCTCTCGTTCCTACTTCCAAGGCTTCCAAATTTCAAATGATAGTTTTTTCCTCGCGTCGAAGTGCTGTGTCCGTGTGTGCATAAAGAAGCTGCAGCAAGCGACAAAAATAGTACCATGTCACATCCAGTCATTCGCCGGCGGAGCCCTCGGAGCCAAAGACGACGCGATGGGCTCATTCAGTATGCCCGCAGTGTGCACAGCCAAAACGGCGAAGATGGAATTCTGGCGCGTCTGTTTACTCTGCTACCACCACCGCCACCATCTACACATCGGTGGTGCGTGGATGTGGGTGCCTGGGATGGCCAACATTTGAGCAACACCCATGAACTTTTCTTTTCGAGCGGCGAGGAATGGAGAGGAGTCTTGCTGGAGGCGGACACTGAAAGATTTGCTCACCTAGAGGAACGACATAAGAATACTGGAAACATCTGTCTCAACGTGACAATATCCGCTGCAAGCCCGGAAGATCCCCAGAATCTTTGCAATTTATTACGCCAGGACAGTTGGCCTCTTCCAAAAGTCTTTGACTTTTTGTGCATTGACATCGACGGCGCTGACTACTGGGTTTGGCACGATTTACTGGCACAGCAGATCTACAATGCCAAAGTGGTATGTATTGAGTTTAATCCTACCATGCCAGACGACTTGGTGTATGTCCCACCGCGTGGCGAACAACGGCATGGCGCCAGCTTGGCAGCGTTGGTCGAATTGGCGCAAGCCCATGCATACACCTTGGTGGAAACTACCCTGTACAATGCGTTTTTCGTCCAATATCCACTCTATGAGCATTTTCTCCGGGAACAAGTTCCTGACACGAGCATCGAAGCTCTGCATGAGTCTACCATGGTAACGTCACTGTATCAACTATATGATGGAACCATCAAATTGTGGGGTTGCAAGAAGCTTTTGTGGCATCGTATTGCGCTGGATGAGAATAAACTGCAAGTCTTGCCCGAAAACAAGCGAAATTTCCCATTTGCGCCCAGCGCTGTTTTTGACGAGGATATGTCCAAGTGGTCCGATCAAGCAGTGGATTTTCGCCCCTATCGAACCGACAGCGAGGATATGATTGCTCAACGTGGATTGACTTCTCAAAAGCTTTTGAACCAACTGAAGACTGATGGTTTCGCTCTGGTTCGTGGTACGGGAATGGACCCTCAAATCTGCCGAGAAGCTTTGAAAGCAACCCAATCGTTCTTGCAAGATGCGGATGAAAGCGTGCGGCATTCCTGTCTCTCTCCTACCGATCGTGCCCGTCGAGGGTACGCTCCAATGAATGTGGAAAATTTTGCCTCCTTGCTTGGGCAGCACGGGGCACCGAATGATTTGGTTCGTAAATTTCGCATGGGGCCTGTCGACAGCGGCCAATCAAACAACAATCATAATTCGTTGCTGCAACCCAACATTTGGCCCGTAGGATGGGACGAGTCGGATACTTTTCGAACCGCGGTCGAAACGTACTATCAGTCTGCGTGTGAAGTAGCCGGCATGGTCATGCGTGCTATTTGTCAGGGATTAGTTCAAAAGCATCCCGAATTAGAATCTGCACTTGAGCCACTGGGTTCATCACCGTCGGTGGTCATAGGTGAGAGCGGGGGCGCGCAAGAAACAACGACTTCTATTTTGACCTTGTTGGGATATCGAACGGGGACACGGCACAAGGGCAAAAATAAGGGTCCCTTAGTAGCCGCTCATACCGATGTGGGTGTCATAACCATCTTGCTCTTTGACGGTGGCAATCAAACATGCGCAGGGTTGCAACGGAGCGACGGGAATGGTGGGTGGGTCGATGTAGAACTTCCCACTCGCATCACCCAAGATCCTATTTTTGTCGTCAATGTGGCCGATTGCTTGTCTGATCTGAGTGGTGGAAGAGTTTCCTCCACCGTGCACCGAGTGATTGCCAAGCGCGGCCAACAATCGTCAAAAGTTCCACGAAATTGCTTGGCTCTGTTTGTGGGCTTGGACCCTCAATGTCTACTTTCCATTGATGGGGAACAAATATCTTATGAAGAATGGAGACGACGACGCATCGAGCGGTCGCAAGAAGTTTTGAAATCAACTCAGCCATTGACATGACAGCGGAGCTAAAATGGAATTGAAGATTTCTCAAGAAGAGTCGTTTCCAGTTTAAAAACTAGCTAGGTAGATTCAAAATGAAGGCAAGTTATCTGATTTTTTCTGTATCAAACGATTACAATCAGTCCTCCGCGATTCCTCTAGAGGAGCAAAATCATTCAAAAATGCAACATTCGTTACTCCTCTTTTTCCGTTACTGGGACAAGCCGCGGCTTTGGTTGTCCACTGGCAGTCGAAGAGGAATACCGCGGAGCCTTGACCGTGAGCGTATCCTGAGACGAAGAAATGGAAGCTGATAATTTCGAGCAATCAATGGCTTCCCCCAATCGAGCTCGGTCCCTAAACTCACGCCCACCCTCCTTCGGTGACGCGTTTCTCCATTGAACAACGCAGGGAGACTCTTGCAACACCTCCACAGCCACAGTTTCAGCGTTAATGGCTCGCGGAAATTGAACATCAATCTGGACCCCATTTTGATTCTCCTTGCGCATCATTTGATAGTGACCACCCTGCCCGCGGAACGACGAGGAGGACGACGAGGAAGAAGAAGAAGTCCACTGAGGAGGCGGACTCGCAAGGCCGCCCAACCCAGCTGATTCGAAAAACTCTTCCATTTCTTGTTGAATACTGCTAGTAGTGGGCTGGTGTCCTCGCCCAGCGACGCGATTCGCAGCACCACTACCCGTGAAAAAAGGATTGTGCCTTTCATATCGACGTTGATAGTCGTCAAACTCGTTCAACTTGTGATGGATTTCTTGCTTCAAGTTGGAGTTGTCATTCTCAAACCAGGAAGAAAACCACGAAGACGACTCCTTTTTGGACGACTCGCTGCTGCGTTTAGCGTTGTTGGGATAAGGTGACGGCATACCGGTATTGTCTTATCGCAGCGAAAGGCAGTTGCTTTCGATACGTACAGACAGTACTGAAGGAGTCTGGTACTCTTAGACCTAGACCTACCTATAGTGGTAGCACAGCAATGGTTCTGATGATGAGATTCTTCGACAGGGATGCAGGCATGCAGGGTGGAGGGGCCCCTCTACCGTACGATACATTCGAACAACGCCTCAATCAGCCAAGCGGCAAGAACAAACATAATGATACCGGTACAAGTACCAGCCAGGTACCGGTAATACCGGTAGGGCAATCTTTATCCTACGGTAGCTGTACTGTACTTGTACCGTACTGAGAGCGTACGCCACGTAGGCCCAGTACAAAAATGAACTGGTCCGACGAAAATTTTGTGTTTGATGTGACGTGGTGACCGCGATGGAGGGAGAGAAAAGAGAAACCGCACAGCAAACAATCGATCATCAAAACACCAAGCAACGCAAGCAGGCACCCATCCGCCCGTCCGGGCTATCAACTACCGATACTCGTTACTCGTTACTCGTACCGGTACAGTACCAGTTGTCTGCCAGCATGTACCGGAATGTATCTGGAAGGTTCCGTTGTCTCATCTTCCAGACCGACCAGTACTACAAAAAGAAACTGACAGGCACCGAGGACTAATCTTGGCATGCTTCTAAAAGTTCTTGCTCGCTTTGCCCTGCTTTGGCTCTCTCTGTTTCCATCTCCAAGTTTTTCGTGGGTCTCTTCTGCTCCTTCGCCGCCGCCCATGCTCCGACAAGTCGCCCGTTTCTCGTCTCGAGCGGTTAACAATTATTCCCGTCGTATTCCTACTTCGTCTCGATTATTCATGTCGAACGAAAGTCGAAAGCCCGGTGTGGCCAGTCCCGAAGAACTCAAGTCCTTCGTCGAGAAAGCGGGTGACAAACTCATCGTCGTGGATGTCCGAAATCCGGATGCCGAGGCCGAGCCAGGAGATCAAAAAAGTTTGGCCGTGGCCCCGCTGCCGTCTGACGGTGTCCGTCCGATGGGCGTACATTTGATTTGGGATCGAGATACAAAATCAATGCCGCTTCCTCCTACTACCGATTTGGAAACCCCAATCATCACACACTGTGGAGGAGGGGGTCGAGGACAAAAGGCCAAGGATTTCTTGATTTCGAAGGGATTTACAAATGTCTTGAATGGTGGTGGCCCCAAAGAAACCGACTGCTGGGCAGAATTCGGTGACAAATAGGCAATAAGGAAAATCGTGTCGTTTTTTTACGAATGTTATTATATTATTGTGGTACTGGTATTGACTGTCGGGAGGGAACTACACTACTCTTAGTCTATTCGCATCTTTCGTGCGCTGCAACAACATATTTCCGGCTATGCGTGGCGCTTTTTGGTTGGTGCAACACCCCAATATGACGCCATCTACCATTGTGATACGTAAAGGAGTGTACAATGGGGCATGCCATCAATATCAGTAGAAAGGCAAAGGCGACAGGTAGATAGTTGTCGTCATATTTTAGTCGTTGATTAGATGTGGAGCGGCAGCTCTGTGCCCTTCCAACTTCAAGAGCACTACAGTCGCCTGTGTTCGTTACAAAAGTGCTAACGTCTGAAGCCTTTGAAACCCCCAAGTCGCATATCCAGTCTCCAACCCACACTGAATCAGCTTGTTGCCGCTGTACAGAAAGTAGAAACGGCTGGAAACGAAGCCGGGTTCTCAAAGTGGCAATGTCCGTAGCGAGTGATCACACCGTGTCTTGAACAAGCGAAGACTTTTCAATCGCTTTTACACAGCAATCCGGAATACAATAGACCCGTTTATACCATGACTTTTTGGTAGATTTTCGCCACACCCGGTCCCCAACTCATTTGAATCTGTACTTCTCGTTCCTCCCAGAAGTTGAGACGACGGAGCACATCCAACCGATTTAAAGCCGCCACGACTTGTATCTTTGGAATGTTCAGAACCATCATTTGTAATGACTCCAATACATGTTTGGGGAAGCAGAGGGATGACATAAAGACGTGTGTCGCGTCTTTACTCCAGTCGACATTCAATGCATCTCCCTGAAGCAAGACAATCGGAAAGGAAGCATCCTCCACTGAAAACCCGACATCGATCAAGCCATCCACGAGCTCCATGCTTTGAATATCCATGAGTGCTTGCTTAGCAATCTCATGCCGATCGAGTGCCAATTCTACACCTATCGCCTGGCGTATTCTCCGTGGTTGATCGAAATACATTTGCGTCACCAGGCGTCCAACGCCCGAGCCCAAATCGTAGAAAACTACATCCTTCGTTGAACTTGCGCTGCACTCCTCGCTTGCAATTCCCATTTCATAGGCTAACTGACGGACCCCCAGCGGAGTGACTTCACCGTACGTAAAAGCGTGTCGGTCGTCGCCGCGTTTGGAAAAGCCTGCGTTTTCGTTCCAGAAAAGTGAGAGGTACCAGTCCGATCGAGTCCAGTCGTCTCTGTAGCATTCGGCACTCGCCGTCGGCGGGGAAATATCCGCGAGATAAGTCACGGGTTGCCACCGACGATGGAGCGGCACATCGTCTTCCGCGACGTCGTTCGGGCCATCACTGAACGATGCTGTGGAGCCCGAGGTACCAGCACCCAAATCCTCATCAACGATGTGATCCGCGAAGCGATAGGCGCAGAAGCACTGGAGCGGTATCAACAGGAAGAGCAGCCAGCTTCTCGACACAAACAACATCGCCAAAAGAGACTGGAGTACTCGCCCTCGAATAAGCCAAGAAAGATGCAAGGGATCGGGCGGAATTTCGTACTGGTATATGATGCCAGATGCCACAAAATCAAATAATTTTATGGTGTTTCACGTGTTTTGTGTTTTGTGCATACAGTATGTGCAAGTTGTGCCGCATCGGATTTCCACAATACTTTACTTGTACCAGGTACCGGTACCGGATACACCGGTATATTGCTAGTTGATGCGTAACGTACGAACACAGCGTCTCACTGCGCACACATTCATTCGATCTGTATTTTTACTCTACCGGTAGTCTATAGTAGTGTACAGTAGGAAATACGAGTATCTAAGGCCGACCCTTATGCGCCGTTCTGCCCCTGCCCCATTCGTCGCTGACGTCATTTTTTGTCACGCTACTTATGGTGCGACACGGATTTCTCACAGAATGAGGATTTCTCATTCTGTGAGAGGCCCTCCCACAGAACGAGCCCGGACGTCATTCTGGGAGATTTTTAGCTCGGCTCAACATGTGTATCGGATTTTTTTTTTGAACACATCAACAAAGCGACGATGGCAACACAATATCATCACAAAGCAAACCACACACTAGAGCCAACAACAAACTACCACAGCCATTCTTATAGAGACACTATAACCGGCCCTACACGTGGCAAGTGTAGCAGCTTTAATTTTTGCCAATACTACTAAGGCTACACCTTAGACACTTCCTACACTTGTTACTGTCATTGTAACAAGAACATTTGTGAAGAGTAGGTAGTCTAAGAACGCACTTCTTAGTAGTCTAGTCTAAGTGCCTGCGAGCCTCTGGTGGGATTGATATCCCGTTCTAACCACGCTCAATGGGACTAGAGACAGTTAACAACAACAACAACAACAGAGACACTATAAAGAATTAAAACGCCGCTTCTCCGGTTGAAATGAGCTATTTCCATGACGAGATACCAATAAAGGTAGTTGTATGATGCAAAACACCAACCACAACAAATGATTTCATGCTACAGGACGATGCAGAGAGCTCAGAGCGAATGATTTTGCCTACAATACACATATAAAATAGTGTAATAAATTAAATCTATATTTGTATGTTATTGGGTGGCTTTCAGATGCTCTCTCTAGAGTGTCCAAGGTAGTTGGGAGTGTCCACGAACAACAATACTTGTTGTTTTCACTCGATGGGCGACGGAACGATTGCGTTCGCGATTAAATCGACTCTTTCAAGTGCGTTACACGACGGTTATCGACTCCCTCCAGCAGACTGTGTTTTCATTGGACGAGAAGAGATTTACGAAGGTCGGGCGGAGAATGACGGTAAGCCCCGTGCGAAAAACGTCATTCTGCCCCGTTGTCGGGCCGAATGGGGCAGGGGCAGATCGGCGCATAAGGGTCGGCCTAAGCACTGTATGTCGACTGGATGATTCGTGACTTCGGGCGCAGACGTCATCGTCATTTTTCTCTTTTTTTTTGGTTATTGACCAAAAAAGTAGAAACGAAAGCGACGGGCGACGAAGCGGCGATGGCCGATGGAACTTAAAAAACGACCACGCAAGCTTCTTTCTCAAGAACGAAGTCTCCCAGATCCAATAGGCAAGAACGCCACCGTGCCAGAAATACTACCATACTCCTTTACTAAAGTCCTGTTCTATGTAGTTGTACAGTAAACCCATAGATACGGTAATCAGACTCAATCAATCTCACTGGGGTCTGCTCGCATTCTCTTTCAGTTAAACACATCCGTTCGACCAGCATTCACATCGTTCTTTGCCTGTTCAGCATGGGAAATTTCCCCACATACATTCTCGCCCTTTCGTTGGTCTCTCGCATCACTCTTCCCTCTGTAAAAGCGCTGACAACTGGTCAGGGACCGACCCAAACAGGGACGTCAAAGTACACCGAGGGTTTTGGACGACGAGAGTGGATTCAGCAAGGATTAGTTTCGGCAGGAATTGCAGTAGTGGTATCAGATTGCCACCCGGCCAGAGCCGAATCTGTGTCATCTCCCGAACGAGAAGCACTGTTGCACGCCATTTATTCCCGATCGGACGATGAGACTATATTGAAATGCATTGATAACTTGATTGCATCAAAATCAGGAAAATCCAGTGCCTCGTCATCGTTGACGGATCGAATTGACGGAAAATGGAAATTAGTGTGGTCAATCAAGGATGACAAGTTTTCTCCTTTGCTCCAGCTTCCTGGACCTTTGAAACCTACATCCTATCAGTTTGCAGGCTTGGCAGCAGCACCCATTGTTGGAGAAGGACGAATCGCCCAAATGCTTACCAATGGAGTATTGGGTCCGACCAAGACGTGGTTGTCTTCAGGGGTCGTGGAATACGAAAATGACTCTTCTTCCAGTACACTGCAGATTCGACCACCATTTCGTTTAGAATTCGAAACTCCCTTTACGCCGAACCGACAAGTTTTAGTGGAGGCGGGTAGTGATTCTGATTTTCGAGCCGCCAACGCTCGATCGTTTGAGGCGCAATCAGCGCCACCGAATCTCTACCAGCAGCTCTACCTAGAAGGGATCGATAAAGGAAGCGTGCGCATCAGCAAGATTATTGAGGGAGATCCGGTCATTGTAGGTGCAACATTTGTGCATGTCAAAGAATAATTTTAGCCTATTTGTATTGGTGATCATTGTTCCATATTACCTCTTTTCCTCCCTCGGCTCTTCTCGAGCAATTATCTCAACTCAAGAAGCATACTAGTGGCACTCGACTAGTGTCCCAACGCCGAACTCGTTGACGTGTGATGGAGACACCGCCCCCACTCTACAGTATATCATATACAGTATTACCGGTACATATGTAATTCTTTCAGTCCCCCGCTGACTTTGATCCGTATTCTTCTTCTAAAAGCGCCCATGCATTGTTTTTTTGAGTCCATCCACGAAGGCTTTCTTTTCAGCGTCACTCAGCATTTGATACATGTAAATCAATTTGGGCACACTGACCGTCGCCAATTTTACAAATGTATTGTAGTGAACCCAAGTGCAAAGTGCCATCAGGAACTGACAGTCCAATCGATCCGTTACCCCGCCATGACCTGGAATGACTGAGTCAAAGTCTTTTAAATCATAAGCTCGTTTGATGGCACTCGCTAAAAAGCCCCCAAAAGGAGCGACCACACTCGCAAAGAATCCTAACCATAGTGCATGAATCTGAACCGGATAAACATTTTTCAATACTAGTTCCACGTGATGAAATGTGTGCGAGGCTTCTCCCGAGATGCACCGTTCCGGAGTCGTGCCGACAACGCCGGTTGCCATATTTTTAACGGAACAGTACTCGACCACCCCCGGAATCATCTTGACCAGATGAATGGGGAAAATTTCAAAGATTTGTGGAGGAATGACGGATTGGGCTTCTAGAAAGATATGATGATTCTCGCAGTCCAGTCTTGGAGGTGCCAGACGGAATTCGTTGGTCGGACAAGTCATCCAAGAATACTGGGCCAAAGCTCGACTCAAATACCACGCGGCGATCATGGTGAAGATCCCTCCACCCATAAAGCCTTCCCATGTCTTGTTGGGAGAAAACTTGATAAAGGGACGTTGAATGAACTTGCGTCCACAAGTGATCCCCGCCACATATGCCATAATGTCATTGACGACCACCAGCAAAAAGGGAAACGTGAACCAGAATAAGCCATTGAAGATGTTGTGCATGATATACTTCATTTGACCGACAGTCAAGCACAGCACTACAATCGTCCAGCAAAGCTGGTTGAGCTGGAACTTAATGTGGCCAGTCTGCATCGTCGCGATGGTCGTAACGAATGTGCCGCTGTAGAGCCCGAACGCGCAATAGGTGGAGAAATATTGCGCGTAGGGGGCCAGATAGTGCAAATGCGCATTGTTTTGAATGACTTCGTTGACGAAGTCTCCGTACGTGTAAAAGATGGCGACGAAAAACCACATCCACTGCGTCGTTCGAAAGAGCGGAATCGTATCTTGAATCGTGGTGTAGTAGGCGTTGTAGCGAACCTTGACCAGCTCCCGGAACAGCAGAAACTCGGACAGCGCCACGATCATGCACACATACAGGTGCCCGCTGTACACACAAGCGCAAA
Organism: Nitzschia sp. pyKryTriq1; assembly: GCA_956465555.1. Lineage (NCBI taxonomy): Eukaryota > Bacillariophyta > Bacillariophyceae > Bacillariales > Bacillariaceae > Nitzschia > Nitzschia sp. pyKryTriq1. The sequence continues at coordinate 941,902 of OY101127.1, forward strand.
AGACGCCGATCATCCCAGCGCCACTGATGATGCGCGTCATCATTTTTCGGAGACGAGATTCGTCCTTGGAGACAGACGTGCCACAGGCACCGCTACCGCTACAACCAGAGGCATCCTCGCTGCTGCTGCTCTCAGATGGAAGTCTTCGCTTTTGCTTGGGCATTTCCGAGGTGGAGTCCGCGGTCGGGATAGGAGTCACTTCTTCCATGCTTTTGCCGCTGATCGAATCCATGATCGGCAGTTCGGTCACCGATTCGTGGCAGGACTGAGAGTGCTCCTCGTCAACCGCATCCATCGCACGGGGCCGCCGTTGCCTGAGCCCTTTGTTGTTCGACGAGGATGCCATGGTCGTGGTCGATGGGTGCAAACTGTGCTTGTGAGCTGTGAGAGATGGGAGCTGCTGTACTCTCTCTCTCTAGAGAGCTTGCATCGCAGTATTTTACAGTATGTAACTGATGCGGTGTCCTAACGGGTGTACATACCGTATGTACCTCGCAAATTTGGGCGTTGACTAATACTGCGCGATGCTGGCCGAGGCTTGGCCGAGGGCGCCCGCATCACCATCGCGGAGAGAAAAGTGAGGGAAAGCAGATGAGAGGGGAAGCCTAGTATGATACAGAATTACGAATGGATGGGTTTGGATTTGGATTTGGATTTGGGGGGCATCGCATGTGTTTTATTGCCACCCCCTCTTTTTGACGGAGCGTGAACAGACCACCAGATAACAGATAACTACAGTATTACCTGACTATGGTACCTCGAACCGGTACGCACCGTACTATTCGTATCTCTACTCTAGTAGTAGTAGAGTAGTTGTTACTCTTTCTGTAGCATGGGTACCTGGCAACGCAATCCAAGCTCAGTCCTACTCGTGCACTACTAGTCGGCGAGAGCTGCTCTATTATACGAATACAGAAAAGTAGCTAATACGTGGTGTACTGGAATGGACGAGCACGAATAAGCTTCGTACGCTGGCTCAGCTACTATAGCTCTAGTACCAGCTCCCTATACTCGACTACTAGTAGAGAGAGGGGCAAGCAAGCAAAAACTTGACTTCGTTTCTCTAATCTACTAGAGGTCTCTAGATCTAGCTACTCAACTCTAGAGTTGGTAGAAGTCAAGAGGACGCCCGTCGTCCTCCTTATGCATTGCACTCCTACGGTATCATGTTGCAGACGGTTGCAATGTATGTTGAGGAGACTCGTGACACAAGTCGGAAACAAGTTGGATTCGCATCTAATCTTCGCTATTTGTCACCACGTCGCCTGTCCAAAGAAGTCTACTTGGATGATCGCCGAAGCATCGTGTATGCTCCCCCCAAGAAAAATAGATTCAGGAGCGCACAGACAAAAATGTTGAAAAAGTAATTGGCAAAGACACCATCAATGCCAATACTTTCGTACACAAATTCTCCGGGTAGAGGGCACTCCTCGGATCCCCCCACGGAAATAGCAACCTCGTCGTCCGCACATGGAATGTTGCGATCTGCAAATTCATTCACCAGTAGTGCCCCGTAGCCGTAGCGGCAAAAGGATATGTAACTCATCCACTTGATTCCCCAATGCACTATATCGCACAAAAAAAGGAAAGCGGCATATTAGTCTTGACTTCGGACTTGCTGGTGGTACAAACAAAAAAGCTCAACGGTACTCACTGTTAGCCAAAGGAATATAAAAACCTCCAACAATAAAGAAGAAAAGCGTGATCGACGGTGCCAGTAGCAAGGCCATTTGCATATTCGGAATGAGGATACTCATGAAAAATCCCATACTCTGAGCACAACTAAGCGTGAGATAATAGGCCAAAACAAACTTGAAGAAAGCTGCGGCCTCCAATCGAAGCCCTGCTGTGAAGTAGACAATGATGCCGTAGCATAACGGCAGCGCGATATTTGTAGTCATATCAGAGGCTGTTTTGGCCAAGAAGAAAGGCAAGACACCATAAAGTTTCTTGGCCCGTTCCCGTCTCAGCAAAGCACGATCGCGCTGAAAGACAGAGATACTCCCCACCACAATGCTGTTGCCCTGTGCGATCAGCATGAAGAAAAGAAGAGAATTTCGCTGGAAGACCCACGAGGTATTATTCGGCATTTGCCACCAGAAAAAGGATGTAAAGAAAATATATGCGAACGTCAACATAATCGAAACACGTGTGAACTTTTCTCCTCGTCGTTGCTTGAGAGTGCGACTAGCCAAAAGACGCAGTTGTTGAATGAATGGCGCTTCGTACTTTTTGGGGCGTTCCTTTAGTTCCGACAATGTAGACATTTCCCGAACCAACTTTGGGTGAGAAGAGTTTTTATTCATATCCCCATGCGAGCTCATGTAGCTAGCACCATACTGACTCCAGTGTTTGGTAAGCACTGCATCTTCTTGTTTCGACTGATCACGAATGATGCTGTCCATGATCCAGTCGGCGATTCCGGTTTCGGGCGGGAGCTCTCCGACAGACGGAATGAGCTCTAAATAATTTCTAGCGGATACTGCAGGTCCATTATAGACCACTTTTCCTTGGCTGAGAAGTAGCAAGTGATCCAGAAGCTTGAAAATATCAGTACGTGGTTGGTGAATGACAACCGAAATGGCATGGCCAAGAGAAGCCAATTGCTTAAGTGTTCCCATAAGAGAATAGGCAGTGGTAGCGTCTAGACCACTCGTCGGCTCATCTAGCAAGAGCAAGCTCGGACGAACAACCAGCTCGGCAGCGACAGCCGTCCGCTTTCGTTCTCCACCCGAAATTCCAGGCTGATTCGCCAAGGAGGAGCCGATCAAGTTGTCTCGAATGTGAGATAGCCCTAGGATAGCCATGACATCCTCCACAAGCTCACGGACTTCTTGGTCAGGAGTCTCATGTGGAGTTTTCAACCGTGCGGCAAAATAGATAGTTTCCTCAACTGTCAAATTGCTCAGCAGCAAGTCGTCTTGCCACACTACGCCCACCATTTGTTTAGGAAGTCGGCCTTCCTCCCCATTTACAATGATGGAACCGGCAATGTCGGTAGGTTTCACAAGACCAGCGACCACGCTCGTCAAGGAGGTCTTTCCGCTTCCACTTGGCCCGATCCAAGCGGTCAATTTGTATGGTGAAATCTTGGTCGAAACTCTATCCAAGATCACTGAGCGTTCCTTAACCTTGGCGTTCTGCGCCTTGGCTGTTGCAGTCGATGTGACGGGCTGATACGTCAGCTCTTGCAATTCAACCTCGACTATGGACACGCTTCTCGACTGGTTCATGAGCATCGTGGAGGCTTTCTTACCAGCTTCCAAGTGAGGTCTTGCGCTTTTCCCCGCCGTTTCTTCGTTGCTCGACGGCATCTCGGTGGAGGGAGCACCGTCCACTTCTTCGTTGTGCCCATCGTCGGCGGACATGGGGCCGTTTCTGGATATATCTTGTAATATTGGAGGCTTCGAGATAGCCTGATGGAGAAATTCAAGGATTGGCTATAATACTGGTACCAGTAAGTTTCGATGATGGATGAGCGTGAGAGGCAGAGAGGATTATTATACAATATAGGCAATCGACAAGCAACCCGTAATGATGATGTGATGTGATATTTTTTATTGTCTAATATATTGTCTTCATTCTTTAGCATGGTTCATTCGTGCGTGCGATGATGATGATGATGATGATGATAACTTCACGCGGGATGATGCTGTCTGACGTTAGACGCGTTCAACGTGGACACGTTGCTGGCTTATTTTGCGCGCGCCGCACGCTATTTTGTTCGTACACCGTCGAACTTCGTAGAACGTCGAACGTGGTCGTCGAATAGCCATCTTTTTGGCGCTAATCAATCCATCATTATTATTATCTATTATTTCTTCGCCCTCTTCTTCCAAGTTCATTTAACGACATTCAATGACGACATCACTATACTTAGCAGCAAGTGAATGTCATATAAGCCTTGTCTGGTGCCACTCCGCCAGTATACCGTTAATACTGTACGGTATGTACAGTTAGTAGAGAGAAACCATGGCAAGTCCTGACGACGCAACAACGCCACGACGCGCCGCTGCTCTGTCAGATCTTCAGAATGAAAGTTCGTACAGTACCGGTACCAGTACGTGTACATGGTGGTAGTCTCGGGTAAGAGAGATACCACAGCGAATTATTGAACTGCGAAACGTGCGGGTACCTTCAATCTTCAACTCCACTACAAGTACTGTACTATTACTGCTACAATACTATTGCGCAAATAGACAGCAAGAGCAACAAGTCAGGTCGAGCAGTTGTTCACAGCGACAGTCACACTGAATCAAAGTCCAAGCAAGACATGACAGAACCCAGTATATCAAGTAACAATAGTGGCAGCAGTCCCAGTCCGAATGGCTCTGTAGACGAAGACGTTTCAAGAAAAACTGGGCTCTTTCTCCGTTGGAGCCGCCTGGTCAAGACCGTTCAGGTAAAAGAGAGTAATGCCGGATTGCTGCGAGGATCCATTGCCGCTCCGAGTCCGGAAGCCATGCGGGAGTTCAGCAAGACGGGTCCCACCACAAAGATAATCTTGGATGAAGTCTCGGGATGTGCCGAGCCAGGACAAGTCTTGTGCATGATGGGCCCCTCGGGGTCAGGAAAGACATCACTTCTCAACTGCTTGAGTGGACGTACATCGTACGAGTCGGGAATTATCACCATCAACGGACAGCCATTGACATCCAACGCCATGAAAAAACGTCTTATGGCCCAGATTGCCTATGTGAAACAAAATGATGTCTTTTTTGAACATCTAACCGTCCGAGATCAACTCGGATACACTGCGTTTCTCAGGCTACCGCAAGCTTGGAGCAAAGCTCGCAAATTAGACGAAGTGGAGCGGATTATCAAATTATTACGCCTCAATAAAGTTGCGGATTCCAAAATCAGCCTGTTGTCGGGTGGAGAAAAGAAACGCGTAAACATCGGAACAGAGCTTTTGACTGACCCTTCGTGTATCCTTTTGGATGAACCCACCAGGTATGTTCGTTGAAGACAAATAGAAATCCAGAGCAGGATATTGGTACCTCATATCTCACTCTTGTTTTGCTTCTTGTCGTCCTCGTGTGTTGCAGTGGACTGGATTCAACTAGTGCTGTAGCCTTGATGCAAATGCTTCAGCAGTTCGCCCGAGCTCAGAGCAAGACGGTCATCACCTCCATCCACCAGCCGAACTCAGCGCTTTTCTTTTCTTTTGATAAATTGATCATGCTGGCGGAAGGAAATGTAGTGTTCTTTGGGAGCCCACGTGACTCTTTGACGTATCTTCGAAATGTCGACCTTGCTTGTCCGGATGGGTACAATGCAGCCGATCACTGGATGGACTTGCTGGTTCAAGATACTTCTATTGAGGAATCTTCGAGAAACATACTTGAACGAACCGAACGAACGGCCGGTGAAAACTCGGATGGAACCGGTCGCACTATCGTCGCCTTGGAGTCGTTGACGGAAGATGTGCAAACACATGTCGACAGAAACTCTACCGAATTGGTGAATCGAAACAAAAATGCGGGCCGCATTCGCCGGGACACTATCAAGGCACTGAACCTGACCACGCGAGAACGATTGGTTCAGGCTTGGGACAACGAGTTGATTGCAGACCAGATGGACGTGGCTACCTTGGATCAGAAAGAAGAAGATGCCGTCAACAACGTGGGATCTTTTAAAAAGTACAACACTTCTTGGGGACTGCAGTATCGAGTTTTGGTCCATCGATCTCTGAAGAACAGCCGATCCGCAATCTTTACGCCTATCAACTTGATCAAGAGTGCAGCACTAGGCGTTGTGTCGGGGGCTCTCTGGTTCCAAATGGACTACACGGAGTCGAATGTCTTTGATATGAGCTCGTTCTTTTTTTTTACCATGACATATTGGGTGGTGAGATGAATACTATGTTGTTTGAATCTTTCATGAAAATCAAAACGGTTGCGTTTACTCACACTCGTAAACTTCTCCTGTTTCAGTTTGACAGCATGTTTACTGCGTTGATGGCTTTCCCATCCGAACGAGAAGTCATCTTGAAAGAAAGATCGAGTGGTTCGTATCATCTAGGCGCCTACTTTTTGGCCAAGTCAACTTCCGAGATGCCCACCCGTTTGGTGCTTCCCTTTATCTACATGATTATTTCTTTCTGGATGGCTGGAGTCAGCAACCGATTTGGCATTTTCGTCTTAACTACTCTTATTTCGCTACTAAGCGTTGTGGCTGGAGAAGCCCTTGGCTTGATGATTGGTGCATCCATATACGACATGGAAAAGGCAATGACTGTCATGACTGTTGTTTCGTTAGCACTCATGCTCCTTGGAGGATTCTTTGTTGACAATGTGCCATCTTGGTTGGGATGGGGGAAGTTCCTTTCTCCATTCAAGTATTCCTTTGATGCTTCAAGGCAATTGATCTTCGACCGGAACGTCCCTTGCGATGGAAGCGGTGCGCTGGAGAGTCTATGTGGCGGCTCCAGTGAAGGGAGTGTGCCCCCGGAGGAGGTGATCGAATTTCTTAATATCCAAGGAAGCGTCGGATTCAACGTCGGCCTTCTCTTGGTCATTGGCGTGATTCCCCGATATATTGCGTATCTCGCATTGCGCTCAAAGAAAGAAGGGGGGCGATAACAATAAAAGTAAGCATTTACTACCCACTAAAACCTGTCCATAGTACTATGTAAAGTGACATGATTACTTTGGCAGTCACTAGTCTGTCGGAGTCGTCGGGGCTCTAAAGCTTGAAGTGATTGGCTTTAATTGCGTATACCAGTTCCCTTCGACGGTACCGGTACATTCATAACATGGCGAGCGAAGTTTGTGCTATGTAGAATCATGTTTAAAAATTACTCGATGTTAGAAATTTACTGCGCACTTTCGGTTTGAGTGGCTGCGAGTTCAGAGCCCTCGGCGGTGTCCTTTCCGGCTTGTTCCTGTCCGTACGTGGGGAAATCGGTGTAACCTTTTGCACCTGTGTGGCCCCACCAGGTATCATACGCGGCTGATTCGGCGAGAGGCCAGTTATTGGCAAAACGCTCCGGCAAATCAGGGTTGCTCATGTACAGCCGCCCGAAACAGGCCATGTCGGCTGCACCGGATCGGATCATACCCTCTGCAACTTCCTTGGTAAGACCGACGTTGCACATGATGATGCCATCGTAGTACTTTCGCAGTTGGGCGCAGGTCACTGGCTTTGTCTTTCCGTGATATCCGAAACCAAGACCATCCATCACGTGCATGTACGCGAGATTGTATTTGTTCATCTCCTTGGCGACATATGAGAACATTTCAACATTGTCTTCGGATCCCATACCTCCAAAGCCACCGTTTGGCGAGATGCGGAAACCGATTCGATTCGCAGGGTATGCACCACTGGCAATAATACCTTCTACAATTTCTTTCAAGAATCGAATTCGATTCTCCATGCTTCCCCCGTATTCGTCGGTTCGTACGTTGGAGCAAGATTGGAGAAATTGGTCGACGAGGTAGCCGTTGGCACCATGGACTTCAACGCCATCGAAACCGGCTTCCTTACACCTCTTGGCTGCCTCAACAAAATCTAGGATCGTCATTTTGATCTCTTCAGTGGTCAAGGCATGTGGAACCTCCGGCTCGGTATCGTCCATGTTGAGCGTCTTCACCTTTCCAGTCATGCGAATATTGGAAGCAGAAACAGTGCGATTTGTGGTGGGATGAAATGTTGAGTGGGCTTGACGTCCGAGGTGCCAGAGCTGCAAGAAGATCTTCCCACCTTTAGCATGGACACGGTCCACCACCTTTTTCCATCCCTCAACTTGCTCCGCAGTGCAAATCTGGGGTGCGTTGCGCCAACCGTAACCCTCCTCCGAGACCGCCGTCGCTTCGGTGATCACAAGGCCGGCGGACGCACGTTGTTCGTAATATTCTGCCTGGATGTCGTTGGGAATACGGCAGGCAGGATCGAACGGATCGTCGGTGGGCGTTCCTCTATACGTCAAAAGAAACAAGATTTTGTTAGCCCAAACTGGTGTCAACTTCGACAACCAAGACAAATTTCATGCACCAAGAACAACTTACCTCGCCCTAGTCAATGGAGCCAATGCCAGCCTATTCGAGAGCTCAAGGTCTCCGACCGTGATCTTAGAAAGAAGCTGAAGTTCGCCCATGATGTATGTTTGTGTTTGTCGGTTGAGTTGTTTGCTTTTACTTTTACGGAGAACGACTACTTTTTTATGGGTACAAGCTTTTGACTTGTTGTTTCGAGGAGATGAAATAATAATGCACAACTATTTTTGCTGATGGGCCAACCACGCACGCAAAAGATGCGACCAGTTTTCCGCACAGTTCTTCGAAGTTCGTGTGTGCGCGTTTCGTTGGAGACGCAACAACTGATCAACTTCGAAGGTCTTCGAATGTCAAGCGGGCATATATTACGCAGTGAATGAACAGCGCAGCGGCGTGCAGTACTGAGTGCTGTACTGGTACGTACTGGGACGTTTGGGATGACGCGACGACTAGACTAGTACGTACGAAGACTACCGGTACACACATCCTATACCGGTATGATACGTACAGTACAGTTCGTACCGGGGTGTACAGTTCCGGTCCAGATGAGTACCGGTAGTACAGCCCGGTGCGCGCCTCTCAGTCGTCGGCAACTAGTAGTCGACGTGGCGCATGAGAGGGAGACCAAGTGAATAATCATAGCTGGAATTTCCCGCCATTTCAGAGGCACCCTGCTAGCCACATATTTAATTTTTCACAGTTTTCTCTCCATTTTTGGAAAGATCTCAAAAGTCTGAACATTTTCATATGCTTTTCGACTTGAAAGCGTGAATTTTGAAGGAAAAATGAAATAATTAAATTCTCCCGCGATACACCGTGTTAAAAAGTCGAAATCTGGAAAGCCCATAAGTCAGGCCCGCCAATTGATTCAGCCAGGTGTCTTCTAAGGTAGTTACTATAAAGACCTACCAATATTTTAGGTACCATATGGTAATCGTACCTGTCGGGATGACCACTAGAGTAGTAGTGGAGTATTAGAGCTAGTGGAGAGGGACGACCAGGTACATTAACTCTCGTCTACTAGCTAAAGAGTACTGGTTCTCTCTCTACTCTAAGAGTAGTAGTAGAGTATTAGAGCTAGTAGTAGGACGTAGAGAGATAGTGGAGAGGGACGACCAGGTACATTAACTCTTGTCCTTCCAAATATTTAAGATTGCTATTCGATTAAGAACGCCGGAAGATTATCTTTTGTTAGAACCTTGGTCCTCCGCAATACCCCCCATATCAATGAACCTTCTCTTAAGAGACGCAGAAGAGCCAGATCCTGAGTTACCCAGAGAGCCGGAAGCATCACGCATCATGTTTCCAAAGGAACGAGAGGCAAGGGCGTTGGCGAGCTGTGAATTGCCCGTGGCTTGGGCCAAGAGCCGTTGTTGCGCCAGCATGGCAGCAGCGTCGTTTCCACCACCACCACAGTTGTTGTCGTTCCCTTGGCCCCCGTTTTGCTGATGGTGCATAAGCGGAACACTCAGCAACGAAGGATCCTGATGCGGAATGTAACCATCTGCTACCAAGTTCAAGAAGTCTTCGACACTCGAATTTCTCTGGTTCAAGCCATCCTGCATACGCAAAGCCGACAAACCGGTAGAAGAGTTCTCTCTGAGAAGATTGGCCAGAGACGCCGCACTGGCTGCATTGTTGCCCGAACCCGGGCCGAGTAGACTGCTCATGCTATTTCCATTCTGCATGTTTTGCAGCAAAAACTGAAGATTTGCGTTGGATGTTCCTCCATTGTCATTCCCCCCCTTGCCATTTTTCACATTGTTACTTGAGAGACTACGCAATAGCGACTCCATGTTTCCGGCACTTGCCAGCCTGCGGGCGGCGTTGGAGAGACTGCCCGATGATTCATTTCGAGATTGCTCCGCAGACCAGTTTTTCATTCCACTCGATGGCATGTTTCCAGAACTACCACCAGACTGGACCAGATTGGCGAGGTTATCAATCGATTGTAAGCTCTGGAAGTTGAGGCCCATTAGAGCGTCGAAACTACCTTTGCGTTCAATCATGTTCGACAACGAAGTAGATGAGAGACCCCGATCCCTAGCCAACTGACTTAACTGATCCCTGGAGAGTCCCTTCATGAGATTATTGATGGAATTTCCACCGCTTCCTCCAAGTCCTGCCATTCGAGCAGCTTAGATGCAAACGAAGAGGTAAGCAGGTGAGAAAAAGGATGCTCTGCTAAAAAACCGAACCACGCCAACAGATATGAGAAAATAAAACTCACCAGAAGCAGTGCGTGCCATTTGTGCCATGGATGATCCCTGTGATGCAAAGAAGTTTTGTGATCCTCCCATACTCTGCAGCAAGCTCTGTTGACTGGCGCGGCGCTGAAGCTCCGCCATGGCAAGGAGTCCAGTACTTTCATGCGAGTTCACGTTCATGCCGGAAGAATTTTTGCGGCTGCTGGAACCGAATCCCTCGAGTAGGGCTCTTCCAGCGGCTGCGGCACGATTATTGATGCCTCCTCCAGCCAAGTTGGCAGCAGCCATTGCTGCTCCGCCTCCCTGTTTGTATCCGAGCGGAGGCTGCAGCCACGGTGGGCTCGGAGGATTCATGGTATTCGCAAAGTCATCGCCCTTCATCAGACCCTCAGGGACGGCTGGTCCTGCTCCTGTGGGAGGACCTGCCCCACCAACACCGGACGATTTGACGCGGTTCGTCTGGGCGACGCGTTCGAGGAACCGCCGTTCCAACTCGCTGAGCTCGGCCCGAGATTTTTGAATTTGTTCCGGTGTCAGGCGGTTGAGGTCCGCAGTACGTCGGCGAAATACCTGCTTTCCGATACAGTTACTGCCCACGAACTTCTTTGAAATACGCATCGGGTCACAATTCAAAAGCTTGGACAAGAAAGTACGAAGTGTCGTTCCGTCGGTAAGCGGCAAGAGTCCTGCTTTGAATTCCTGGATCAAGCGATTAGCGTAGGCTTCTTCCTCCGGGGTCCACTTTCCACGCCGAAGAGGGGGGCCCTTTTTCTTTCCTCCGCCGCCGGCAGTAGCCTGTTTCGCCTTGTTTTGCTGCATCACTTGCTGTTGCTGCATCATTTGGGCAGTCATGCCGCCGCCGTTCGGGGAATCTCCGGTGGCGACACCATCAGCTTGGGCCGCTGATTGGGCAGCTTGCATCAGCAAGGAAGGCACACTGCAAGTGGTTCATCACAAAAGAAAGAAATCGTGAGAACGAATTCAATTACACCTCCAGATTCTAGGAAGAGGTCGACAAAAGCAATGTCCGAAAAAACTGACACATGACAAACATTAACATGCACATCGAGCCAAGCGTGGTCGCCACCGGTTCCGCTAGACTACGAGTATAAATACTCTTAACGCCAGTAGCCAGCAATCGTTTCTGTGTCAAAAAAGAAAGAATCGTTTTTCACTTAGCCAATACTTTATCAACTTGATCTGGCAACTTACCCGTCGTTCATGGTGTTGGTGCAGTTGTTTTGTCGACCTGGTTCAACCAGAGTCACGTGTGTAATTGAAGATGACTTTGTGATAGCTCCAGCTTCAACAGGAAGAATTTGTGTGTTGCCCTTCCTTGAATTTATCTCTTTCAGATTTCGCCGTGGTTCAAGGAGGCGATTGATCCTTTTGATAACGATGCTGCATGCGCAGACGAAGACGGTTGGGCCTGGTCGTCTGCCGCGCCGGCACTTTCTCTTTGTACTAGAGGTGGGGGTGTACAAGTACCATTCGCTGTAGAATTTTACGTCGGGTATGGTGGTGAGTGCTCTGGCGGGCGGATAATCTAAAATTTAATTCTCCGGTGGTCGAAAACGCGAAAGCGGTTCCTCTAAATCAAGAACTTTCAAATCGTATATAAACAAAAGTCTAAGGCAATATCATTGTGTAGAATTTGAATAACGAATTAGAATAGAACTGTTCCTTCGAATGGAAGCGATCGAATCTATCATCCTTGGGGATCGCAAGCGGACGTGCGTCAGTGATTTCTCTTTTGAAAGGCACATATAATCGGGAATTCCCACTTTCATCCACTTATATAAAATAAATGGAGATCATTAATCAATCGTTCTTTCATTACATAATAGTTTTGGTACTTCGCTATGAACACAACAAGAACAACAACGTTTGTGCGTGTGTTCTGATCATTTCCCAGGCGGACGAAATCGGACACTATTGAATGAACTCGAACTCGAACACTGATACTCTCAGGGATCTGGTACAGGTACAGGGGTACAGGGGTACAGGGGTACAGGGGTACAGGGGTACAGGGGTACAGGGGTACAGGGGTACAGCGGTACAGCGGTACAGCGGTACAGCGGTACAGCGGTACAGCGGTACAGCGGTACAGCGGTACAGCGGTACAGCGGTACAGCGGTACAGCGGTACAGCGGTACAGGTACAGGTAGAGGAAACTCCAAGGATCGAGCGATCACGCGCGCTCCACCTTCCTCCACTGAACTCTAAAGCGCGTTAAATCGAAACCGCGGTGTCTGCTTCGCAGCGTGGCCCACGGTTCTTGGCCTGGGCCAAGATTCTTGGCCTTCGGAACGGACTTTATTGAATGAATGTTGATTTAGCAATTCTGAATCCTATGATCTCTTGTATACTTCTAGTACACGTCAAGAATGCTATAGTCTAGTGACTTGATTCGGTTTTAGATAGATGTTGATTATATACTGTGTAGACTAAGATTCATTCAATAAAGTGAGCTTTTCTCTCATGTTGTTCATGTTCGTTGTTTGTTGTTTTTGGATACTCTTCGAAAGGAAGGAAGTCATAATGACTTTTGATTAATAGGACTAATGCGTGGAAATATTTCATCCAACAGTACCGTACCTCTACTACGACGACCAACGCAACACGCAACCCCACCAACACCCAAAACACCTCCAGAGGGTCTTTCTTTTGGAAATTCAAAATACAACATTGCGCTTCTATTGGGGTTCTTGCGGCGAGAGAATGGAAGGCGGACTCCGGAAGCGACAAACAGCGGCAACGCTTACGACGGTTTCTTCATCTTCGGATGGGCCGGCGACACGACAACCGATGCAGAATGAAACGGCTCCAGCTCTTCCATCTCGGCGGAGAGCCGCATTTTTCTTTTGGTCGGCTCTGCGCTTGCTGGGGAGTGGACTCTATATTGCCGGTTTTGCCTGGAGAATTTCGTTGCACACTGGCACCGAATGTGAAATGACTTACTCGTATCGGAATTTCTTGGAGATCCAAACCAAGTTTCAAAGTCCCTCCAAGGCCACGGAATTTTATAAACTGTACAAGTTTGTCGACGGAAGGGATCCACGATACCAACGATTATTGCGGGATCCACAGCCTCTGGTAGGAAACTCCCACTGTAGCGGTACGAGTACGAAGCATTCAGCGTCGAATACAACATTGGTCTTGTATGTGCCGGGTCATTGGGGGTCGCACGGCCAGGCTCGATCCGTTGGAGCACATGGAACTCAGTGGACAAGGTCACGAGAAAATTCTCAAAGGGGTCAGAGGGAATTGATGGATGGAACTTGGTCGGGAAAGGCCGAACGCATTGAAGACTTTATCTACGAAGTGTATGCCGTGGACTTTGCCGAGCAAGGAGGAGCTTTGCATGGCCGCTTTTTGGAATTGCAGAGCGATTTTGTTGCACATGTCGTCCAGTCGCTAGCGGTGAGTATATACTTCGTACTGTAATACATGGGAGCGGTGGCGCGTTCTATTTCAATCGAATTTGGTTTCCTCAAACAGCATATGTGTAATCTCTGCTCTTTTTGGGAAGGAAACATGCTCAGTGAACACTATCATGATCGTGGCCCATTCCATGGGTGGTTATGTGGCGAGATTAGCTCCGATTCGACACCCTCATGTTCAACAGTATTTGCCCAACATCGTGACACTAGCTACGCCTCATGACAACCCACTGTATGCTTTTGATGAGACCATGCATCGGGTTCACCAATCCTTATCGACTAAACAGGATGCGAACACGTACGTGGTGTCCATATCCGGTGGGCTTCGCGATGAAATGATTGACCCCAGAGCGTGTGAAATAGCACATGGGGATTCTCCTTCGGTAGGTCAACGACTTGCTTCATCTTGCGAACAACAACGGGTGTTTCTGTAATTCTAATTATCGCTATCGGAACCGTTGAACCGTTGAAGTATCTGTCCTCGACTCTTATGCGGACTGGATTGTTGGGAATGGATCATAGAGCTATTGTCTGGTGTCACGGTATCCTCGAACAGGTTCGCAAAGTCATTTGGGCTCTCTCTAAAGATGATTCAATTAATGCTATTGACAAGCGTTCAGATAGTGTTTCAAAAATCCTTGGAATGCCTTCGTATCAGAAGGATCTGGCAAAACTGGTATTATCCCTGACGGTAAGATAGACCGGGGTTGTCATTTTCTGAATCCGATCAATTGAAATTCTTAACGATGATTATTCTCCTTTGACAGATAGAGTATGGCCCGTTGAAAGCCTGGATCATGGAATCTGCCATGCTCTACAATCTACCGATGTTGTATGGACTATATGCGATTGGAGCGGGACTATATTGTGCCCTTGCTCCGTGGATTGAGAGTGTTGGGTTGCCGCTCGATGCGTTGGGAGCAGCATTGCTGTGTATGAGATCTGATCTTCCCATTTTGCCCCTGTTGATCCTTACCGTGGTGGCAAACTCTATTCATCGACTCATCGTTTCCTTGTTGCGCTGGGCGTCTCCTTGTATCGCCTCCCACCAAGAATCATTTCGTTTCTGGGTGGTGACGTTCGTGATCATTTTGATTGTTATCCTATCTCCATTGGTGGCTTTGGCTATTGTGGATCACCGGCTCGAGCATTGGACGAGACCGTGCCTTGCAAGTTGCCTTGTGTATACGGCAGGACTTGTGGCAATGTATCTTGCCTGCCTTTGGTTAATCGGACGACGAGACTGCTGCATTCCCTTCGTCGCATTGGTTATGTTGCTGGCTCCCGGAATCATGGCCGGAGCCGTGACCTTGATGGTGTGGGAACAAGATGTCGAAGCACGCTCTTGGTGGCTGTGGGCCAGACTGGTTGTTCCCGTGATGAGTGTGTGTTGGCTCAAGGGGACGCGACAAAAACAGTCCAATACTTATTCTAGGATCGGGACGACGACGACTCTTCTCTTGCTATTACGAGTATTGGTTGTAGTATCAATGAGTCGAATGATATTATTAAGAGGAAATGCATACCGAGTGGGGCACTTGGTCTTTGCCGTGGCGGTATCCGAACTTTTCTTGGAAGCGGGGTATCGAAAATTGAGAGCTTTCGATTTCATAGCCAACAATTAGGCTACTCGTTTCTACAAGCGCACGCACTGTTCTCCTATCGATACCATACTCCATACTGCATAACATTTCCGTTACTAATGTATACTGTGTGAATCACGATAACTGCACATCTTACGGAAAACCCCCCACTAGTAGTTGAAACTCAACCCCTTCCGTTCCCCATGCAATACAATCCCCATATTACTGACTCCATAACAAACTCTTGGCCATGGCAAAGATTCCCCTCGACTCAGGTTCGACGAAGAATTCCCGTTTCTTCTTCATCGCCAACTTGCTGGGCGGCGTCCCCGACGACGAATTCGTGGTGGCGTCTGTTGCAAAGGAAAGGCTGGTATCATCCATTTCGCATTCATCCATGGAGGAACTCGGCGACAGCTTGGTAGAAGAAAAGTTGCCTGCACAAGCCGACATGACATCGTCACGATTGACGGTATCGAGACCATCGGAGAACGACAAATGTTCCAAACCCCGGAATCGATCGACCTCGTCCTCTTCGTCGGATGAGTCATGATCGGACGCGCTAAATACAAGAAGAGGGTCGTCGTCACTGGATCCCACGTTTAGTAGATCCAGATCGGGCTCCGATGCCTGGGGCGTTTCGGATTTAGAGCTCATTCCGGAATCCGAGATGAATTCCAGGTGAGCATCTTCGCTAGTGCTAGAATTTGTGCTGGACACAAAAGCTGATGAGAGAACCTGTTCGGATGCGACTTCGGTAGATACCACCCTCGACTGACTTTGTCTGACTGAACGGTCCAATCGGAAGAGCCGCTGTAGCTTCTTCTTGGTATATCGCAACAGGCGAGCGGGTGCCGTGCGAGTCTTGGGTGCGGCGACGTGTGTCTCGGACGACTGACGCGCAAAGGATTCCGCCTCTTCCAGACGACGCAAGAGATCTTCTTCTCGCTCCCGTACAGCCTGCAGCTCCTCCATGGCGCGAGCCAATGCTTCGTGAGAGTCTTGTTCGGCACGCCTGGACGCCTCCAGCTCCCGCTGAAGTGCCTCGACCTTGGCCTTGCTTGGAAAGGCCTCGACGATTTCCACCAACTTTTCTAACTGATCACGAGCTCGCTGGGCGGCTTCCGCGGCCTCTACTCCCGTCGGATTCAACGCCTTCATAGTATCGATCCGGACATGTAACCGTTCCAGATCAGTTTGACATGCATGTATTTGACTTTCGTGCTGTTCATTGAGCTGTTCAAAGGTCATTTGCCACTCGACAATACACTGTTCCATATCCCCCAAGAGCCCTACCCCCAGCGATTTGGATTTGGTGGGAACAATCATCATGATTTCTTCCTCTAGGTTGTCTTCTGGGTGAGGAATATCCAGCTGCGAGTCTTCCCCGTCTCCATCATTACAGTCGCCCTCTTCTAGGTCTGCAACTTGCTCGGGAAGCAACGCGGGGAATCGTTCTTTTCCAGGAGAATCTTGGGAAGCGACACTCAGATCTTCTTCCTTGCTCTCCGCTATCTTGTCGAGACGCTTCGAGATGCAGGTTTGAGAGCACTGTGTGGCGACTAGAGCTTGCTGGGTGAGCTGGGACTCCCGTTGGAGCTGAGCTAGTTCTTCGTTCATGGCAGAAAAGGTTTGAATGGCGTCCAGTAGATCCGCAGAGCTCAGCTGAGTGGTGTCTCGGCCCAAGATCGTACGAGCCAGCGTTTGGGCATCAAAGACCTTGGACCGAAGGACCACCCAATCCTCTTCCGAAAGAGTTGTGCAATCTCGGGGAGGCAGAGCGGGAGATGATGATGATGCTTCCAACATGGTGATACTTTTTGTGATGGGCCGAAGAACGAAAGGAGGAAGTGCGGAAGACAGTGATGGGTGAGGCAAACCCAATCCGTCGTCTCGCGGGCTTCGAAAAGAGTCAACTATCAGGACACCGGCAATGTCACTTGTACTTCACGTTACCGTAACGACTATTCAAAAGACACTAAAAACAAGAGACAGAGAGCAGAATCCAGTGCTATGCATGGAACGGCTCCGAGAAGTTTCTTGGTGGAAGATAATGATGATGTGATGATGGCAGGCTTGGATACGTACAAAATCCAAGAGGAAAATGGGTTGAGTTTCGCAGTACTGTACTGTATGCAGCTCATCGTCACGGCATTCTAATTCGTTGCCGCTGCGAGCGCGCCCCGGCCCAGGTCGTTATTTGCGCAGAATTTTCCCGCATTCCAAAAATGGCCCTTGGTAGGCGAGAGGGAGTGACGCGATGGATTTTATTGGTCGTGTGTGAGAGAAGGACGGCTAAAAAAATAAATTCTCGATTTTAAAAATAATAATAGTGGAGGAATCCGGAATCTTGTTCGTACGGTATTACAGGAAAGAATCAGAATAACAACACGCACGGTGTACCGTACATGCAAGGTAGGTACAAGTACATGTACCATGTACCGGTACTACCTGAACCGAACCCCTGCAATCAGGCTCCAATCACGACTCAACCGATTGTTCGCATAGATAAGCTCATAATTTACACTCTATTCCTTTCGTGTATTAGCGCTACGTAGAGCCCTGGGACAGTTTGATATCAAATCCCAAAATATATAAAAAAAAATACACAATACACTACTAGTAAAACAACTACCCAGACAACCATGAACTTTCAGATATCCGATACTCCAGCACCGATGCCCTTGCTTCGTAGGCAGCAATATCAGACCACTGATGATTTGCGAGTGCTCACAAAAACGATGAAACCTACAAGTGTTACATGGATGTTGAGTTATAAAGTAACAATAACTCCATGTACAACATGTACCATGTCCTACAGGCAGCCGAGTTACCAGCCGGGGGCCACCATGTACCCCCCCTGCTTCTTCAGAAATCACCAAGTCGGAGATGAACCTGAACCAATGTCCAACTACCAATTGGTTCATGACGACTCAAACGATCGACAAAAAAAGGTCTGCAGTACCAGTACCCAGTACTGTGTATGTAATGGCTGTATACGGCCGGGTCCCCATAAATATCCCCCAAAGGAACCATCGGTCTGTACGTCAGCCGATAGCTAAAGAGTGATCGGATGACGGCGATGGTGGATGGAGGAATGAAGGACCCATCACAGCTTCGACGGCTTCCCAATTCCCAATTCCCAAACAATGGTGTTGCGTGCTTTTTTGTACTGTACTACGAAGTACTTGTACCGCGGGGTACTTGTGTTCATACCGGTACAACTGCACCAGGTACCAGGTAATAATCTCACAGTGTACTGTGTTGTGAACGTCTTCGCAAACATCATCGAACAATTCTGCGTTGAAAAAGGAGAACGAAACAACAACCACAACCACACTTGGCTCTCATATTATTTTTCATTGATTGAATCGTTCTCTTTTGCCATGCCGACGATGCACCAAAGTCTCGAACCAACGCCGCGAGATGTTGCGGGTGGATATCTTTTGTTGATGCTCTCGAAAGGCGATGTCAAAGAGACACCCTCCAAAGAATCAGCAAAGGCTTCAAGTCAACTTCAACAGCAGGCCATCGAGAGGCTGGAACAAAAAGAACGAGAACTTCCAGAGAAGATTCGTCAGCGCGAACAAATCGAGTTGTACCTTGAACTCAATGCTGGTGCGTGCCCGTCCATCAAGTATCAATCGTTCTTGGACTTTCCAAGATCGAAGGATCCTCCAGCAGTGGCTATCCCCAACACCGAACCGGCAACGGTTTTAAACTCCCCATCCCCACTGATACACCAGGTGACTCCTGATGAGTTGCACGAAGATGAAGAACGCGAAGACGGTGACCAAGTGGTGAAAGCGGCACTTGGTGACGTCGCTGCCAATCTCCGCCCTTTCGCCACCTCTATGAATGAGGGTACTACTAGGGAGCAAGTTCGAGTCTGCTCGCCATCACCTCCTTCTCCGCCAGGATCTCCCAAATACAGCAGCGGCAGCAGTGTTGAGGATGAAATCTCTTCTTTTCCCCCGCTGCTGGTTCCAACGAGCAACAAGATCCGTTTGCCGCAATGGTTCAAGGACTCCAAGACTACGGTGGTTATTGGCAAAGGCCACTTACCACGAACAACACCCGGCAACCTATTGCTTCGGCAAATGGTCCGAGAACGTCTGGAGGACTATAAGCAGCGCAATCGACGTGGCCGCGCAGACATTGTGTCCGAAATTTACTCTACCATCCAGAGACGAAATCCCGATGGTCGATACTTTGGCAACTTCACACCGAGAGGTGAATGGTGTGAGGCAAAGGAACATTCGGCCCGCGACAAAATCGCTGCCACCTTTCGTGATTGTCTCAGTCACCTCTACAAATCCAGTACCAAGAGCAAAGTGGCCAAGCGACGAAAACAGAAGGTAGAACAAACCAAGAAGGTCAGAAATAAGAACTGGCAGTAAAGAGTCGTCTCCTCGGACCTCTTGTTGTTCTTGATAGAGAATCCGCCTTCATTTCGTTGTTTTCTTCCATCTTTCGCCGCGACCACCAGATGCTATCATGCAACACTGCTCTCGCGATGTGTGAACGACGATTCATTCTTCTTACGACTACAGTTAGCAGCAGCAAACGGTGCTACCTGCTGTAGTAGCTACAGCAGCCAGCATCTGGGAGAGAGAATGCTTCTGCTGGTGGTGCTACTGCTGGAGTTTAAACAGGGCTGCTGCTGTCGTTCCATCTAGAGAATTGCCTCTACAGCGCTCTAGAGCTAGCTAGTAGTAGCTAGCTATGCGGGATGATATCTACTACCAATAGAATGGCTGTTGCTACCGGGTAGAGTACCACTGCTACATGATGAGATAAGTGCTGACCATCATCATTGTGCAAAGTCCTCGGGCTAAAACAAACGACACACTAGTACTAGTATCTGCTATTTCACGACTGTCACCACTGTTTCTCCTATCGGTATCCAAGATCCATATGTGACGTCACTGTCCGTCCGTCGTCCGTCAACGACCGATACCGGAGCCATAATGCTCTCATCACCACTAGTCTCATAAATCTACTAAGCTCCTCTTATTGATTTGCTTCACACGTAGTGACAACCACTACTACGAATGGCACGCACGCACTCACTCTTGTATCGTATTCTGGCTACCGGTACTGACTCCCCTCCTCTCGGTGAATCATCATGGTGGAAAGAAGACTTTTCTTAGTACCTACCCCGGGGGTGCAGTTGTTGTTGTTCTTTTTTTACATTTCAATTGGTCTTTCCCAATCGTATACCCCATCAATAATCGCCCCCTTTATGGACCCCCAATGACTCCCCGCTTGTTCAACGGCGCACCACGTGCTTACCCAACCGCGCTTCAAAAATCGGACAATTGCGGCTTCAGAAACCGTCCGACCCGCTTTACTAATCCGCTCATGCCTCTAAGAATAAATATTGCTATGGTGGGATGCAGGGGGTCACCGAAAAAAAAGGGAAAAAAAACGTTGCGGAGTATTCACAAGAAAATGACTAATTTGACTACATCGCACGCACAGGATTGGATAGAAACGCTCGTGCGGGGCACTCGCAGACTAGTGTCATTTCGGCCATTATTTCGGGAAATATGGAAGGAAATATGGAAAAAATATGGAATTTTTATCGCTTGTTCTACCGTGTTAAATATTTAGGACGGAGGAAACACGCAGTAAATATTTAGGACGGAGGAAACACGCAGTAAATATTTAGCACGGAGGAAACACGCAGTACTCCGTCGCGACTCCCCAACTACGATCATCGACACAAAAAAGGAATTGACAATTGACAATCAACAAGACAATGGCGGATAGATAGACTGCGTCGCTTTTATAAACCAAGATGCTCAGACTTCTTGTTCCGTCCAATCTTCATTATTTAGGTTAAGCAGAAATTGATCATTATTTGTTGAGTTACATTAGTACTACATCGACGGCACTTTACCAGGTAGCGACACGGGTTATCACGTGAAAAGGGTTTGGCGCGCGGGCTGGCAGGCAGGCAAACAGGCGCGGCGGAAGAATGGGATGCGACAGACGGGTACAGGTACACGTGTACAAGTACGATACTACTTGTACGAATAGAGGAGATTTTCGAAGTGAATGAATAATGTTGTGCATCCGTTGGATGGCTGGCCGGTGCGGCGCAGGTACAAGTACGGTAGTTTACCGAGGAGGGAAGCCGCAAGCAAATAAAAAAGTAATCATCACAAACCCCATACCGGTACAGTATGAAACATCATCATTGCGAGGAGTCTATTGTTCATCCAATAATTTTCGGTCCGTTCGAACATTGAAGCGCACCTCTTCCTTCTCTTCCCATCTCGTTTCTGCGTTGCCGTTGCCGTTTGCCGTTCCTTCCGCCATCGGCAACTAACGACGCGAGGATAGAGTTACGGTACGGCTAGAGGTTGCTCGAAGGATCCCTTGCTACGAGTATAATACCAGCACCAGCACCAGCAACCTGGGGTCATCTACTGGTGGAGTCCGAGGCAGTAGCAGTGAGTGGAAAGGTCCCTTTTGTTTCAGCGATCGGCTCATTCCTCTAAACACTACTCGAGTAGACGGCAATGGTGATCATCACGGGACCAGTTCGTCGCGACGACGAGACTCCGCCCCGCTCTATTTTCGACCCTCCCAACGTTTCCGAAGCGGAAGAACTTTCCGATGACGGATGGGGAAATACCACCACCGCTTCCTCGCTTGCCGACACGCTGACCACTCGGGATACATTATCAACGGGGATTTCCAGCTCGCCGAACCGACGTCGACACCACCGAAAGCACCCCTCCCAGCTGACTGAAGTGGAGCTTCGCATCCAACTCTGGGATTCCTATCGGCTAGCTCGCATCATTTTGGGGACACCGATTAAGAGTTCGAGTCTGAGGGGCAAGACCATTCTACATTCCATTCGAAAAGTGGCCGAAATGAAGCTCGAACTGATTAGGCTTCAGAAAGAACTAGAAATGGAAAAAGTGATTCGAGATTCGGAACAGCAATTCAAGCAATCCAACAACTCTGCAGTCGACTCGTCCGAAGAAGCGACAGTCCGAACGTCGTCGTCCAGAAACAATCTACGCACGTCACTTCTCCTCAGCGACGAGCTCAATTTCCAAATTGCAAATATCCTCGCGCCCGAAAAACAGTCCAGTAGTGAAGGTGCCGAAGGTACACCCATGAAGAGTAATCGAAGACATGCTACGAGTAGCGATTACGACGATGACAATATTCCGACGCCCCCTCACAAGAACAAGGCATTTACGTTGGAACAACGCTTGGATTTGTACAAGGTGCGATATGAAACGTTGCAAGCCACTCATGACGAAATGATGCAAGAATTTCAGACACAATTGTTGGAGATGCAAGCTCATCTACAGCTAGCCGAGAGTAGTCCACCGGAGAATTCTGAAAAGAAAGCCGACAGTACAAATACAGCTCCTCAAACTGCGACCGGGGAATCGTCGGCATCGACACCGATCACTTCCTCCAGAAAGGCTGCACACAAAACACCTACATCAAGTCGAGTGGTGACCCCAATCACGACGCCACCCTCCGGAAAAGGACGTGCTCCTCATCCACAGGATCCGGCGGGCTTAACTTCCAAAACGCGTGGGTGGGGTCTGGGATCGTCTTCCAAGAAACAACCAAAGGCGCCAATTTCAAGGGCTGGTGATGCGATGGATGCCGTGGTGGCAGTCGCTCGAGACCACGACGTGGGCCAGCAAACTCCCGAAGAACTCCACCTGCGTACGGTTCTGGCAAAAAAGAGCAATGCTGTGCGACCGAAAAAGGTGACGCTTGGCGCTGCTGCAACCACCACCGGATACGACGCCGGAGCATTTTCACAGGAACGACAAAAATTGCAGGAAATGGTCGAACAGCTGATGCAACGTGTCGAGCAATCTTCCGAAGAAACAAAGGCTCATTTTGATTCCCTACAAGAAAAGCTTCGGTCCTATCAGCGGAACGAGGCATTGCAAAAGGCAGACATTTCTGTGGAAGAAGAATCTTCCTCCATTCCTGCCTTTCTTACCACCCACTTCTCCGATAAACCACCTGAAATTCAAAACCAACAACAATTTCAGCGACGTCTTCAAACGGCAAAAACATTGCATACGTTAGAATTAGAAACTGCCAAGTCAAAACATGTGCAGCAAGTGGTCGATCTTTCGGGTCAGCTGGATGCCTATCAACATCAAGTGGACCGACAAAACTCGGAACTCAAAAAGTGGTCTCGCAAATTTTATCATTTGGAAGAAATGGCCGTCACTCCCAGTGAGGCCAAGGACGTCCTACGGGAACTCGAGGGATTGTCGCCGCTTGCTACCCGCGAAGAACACGAACGGGTCCAAACCAAGGTGGTCAGGGTATTGCAACGAATGGTATTGCTTCAGACGCGACAGCAGAAGGAACGGCACATTATGGATATGACCCGAAGGCTTGCACAGGGTCGCACGGAAGGTACTCAGACGCAATTGGAGGACTTGAAATTGCAACTTGAAATCCTCCAGGAAGATACACAGATTCCACCCGAAGAATGGCAAAATCAAATTTCAAATCAACGAAAGATCTTCGAGAAAGAAATTAAGGATATTTTTAGGCAAGAAGAAAGACGAATGGTAGAGATGGAGAATTTGGAAGTTCAACTGACCGAACTAGCCTTTGTTGCGGTCGAAATCGAAGATTTGGAGCAAGAGTGTCACGACAACAAGGAGATTTATGCGGACGCACTTTCCAAAGCTAGACAGGAACTGGCGTCCACGAGCCCATTGATTGAGAGACTACAGTCTCAAATAAAGCGAATACTCGATCGCCAGCGCAAGACACTGGAAGACTTGGAGCTGTCGTGGTCGAAAGGTGTTGTCATTGAAAAATGGCAGGGGCGTCTGGCAGAACTTTGTCGTGCCAATAATCCGTATGAGCAATTGCAACAGCGGGAAGAGGAGTTATGTCAAACGCAAACACAGCTGGCGGCAAGTCAGCGGCGTGTACGAGAGCTCGAAGCACAAATGGAGAAACTTCGATAGGACACCATCATGGTGTCATAGTTTGTGTGGATTACATAACGCGGGGCTGTGTATGCAGTACGGTAATCCGTACGGATATAGTTTAGTGTACCTGTTTGTAACATCATAAAAAGGCTACAATAATTAGCTACGTCAGCGTTTTTGGGGCTGTCTCCGTCTTGTTTCCTGAGGGAGCTGTTACTACTGCAACGTAGCCTCCCAATCCCGTGGCCCTGCAACCAGCCTCCGACCTTTCTTCGTATAGAAAAATGGGAGGAACCAGAGAAACGTCGCTGGGAGGAACCTTGGCTAATACTAGAGGACAGCCGAAAACAGCGGTTAAAACCAAGAGATCTTTCATCTGCTTGTCGACTCCCGCTCAGCAGCTGCCGTCCTCCACCATCGATGACCATGGTAACAAGGAAAAGAACCTCTCGAGTTTGGTCTTTTTGGCTTCATTTGTGGCTCGATCCATGTCTCGTTGACAAAAGCCATTTCTGACCTGCACTTGGGTCCTTTGGGGGGATTTTTGTGGGGACCAGGCTGTGTGCAAGTACCTGGTACTGCGGTACTACGGGAGGACAACTCCTCCACGCGAACCGCGTCCACGCAAACTATCCGCGAACCAAACGACACTACTCTAGAGTGAAATGGTGTCTATTTACAAATCAAATTCAAAAGCGCCGCCATAGCCTTCAAAATGTACATCGCGAAGAATGCTAGTAGAATCTCTCTGCCCAGAGTGGAGCCATCATCTCCCGAAGTCTATCCTGTGTCATCGGAGCTTTTGGGAAGAACCCATGCGCCCGACTCACGTAAAGAGCAAGATCGCTGGTCGAATCATTAGCTGATCGAATCAAGGCTAATATTCGGCGTTCATCTTCCGGAGGGAGTGCCGTAAGAATATCTTTCATCACTTTGGAGCCTGACATGATGACCACCTCTTCCCCCGTGCCCCCATAGTCAAGATTTTCATCGATGATAACAAGAATCTTGGCTGTGGGATGTGAGTCCAAAAGCTTCAAGATCAACTTCTCAATTCCGAATATATCAGATGTTTTTTCACCAGTTATTGTCATGTTTTCCTCAGCAACGCCAACGAGACCTAGAAGACGCGACATTAGTTTTCTCTGAATCTTCGAATCGTCGACAGCAACTCCAAAGGTATCGGGCGGGACTACAAAATTCGTTGTGTCAATTTTTACCGCAGGAACCAACGGTTCCGTCGGACATTTGAATGAAAAGATTGTCAAATCGTCTTCAAACCTGATGCTGCAGTTTCCTCCCATGGCTTTGGCGCACTTCTGAGCAATCCAAGCGCCATCACCATGAGATATGAAACGATCTTTGATTCGAAGATTCTCGTGCAACCTCAACCCTTGCTCGAAAACAGCCTGGCTCGCCTGCGGACCAAGTCCCACCAATTCCTCGTGCCCAGGACCAGGGCTGTTGATAACTTGAACTTCCAGCTCCATTGTTTCTTTATCGTAACCTACCAAAGTTACCACCAACTCGCCTTGCTTTCCGTATTTACAGGCATTCGATACCGCGTTGCGATAAATGTAATGAAGGAGCTGTTGGTCTAGTTTCAGAAACGGCATGTCGGCCTGCCTAGAGCGGACAGGGAACCTCTCAGAATTGGAACTTGCGCTCCGCAAATTAGCTAAAACATCAACACATTCGTATCTCGGCTTATAAACCTCGTTGATCACATCACGAGCCATAGCTTCTGCCAAGACAGTATCCAACACTTGATGGAGGTTGTTGTCAAGCTCACTTAGTCGCCTCCAGCATGTGGAACGCTTCTCAATGTCGCTTAGTGAATCAATCGAAAGCCTGATTTGATCCACGGGATTTTTTCCTTTCTCGACTTCGTCAAGGGCATTTCGGATGTTATCGATCAGTTCAATTCCAGCGAGTAGGCCATTTTTAACCTCATGTCGGACGAAGCGAGTTTGCTACAAACGCAGTATGTGTGAGTTTTATTTCCATAACAGAAAATGCAATCTCTTTTCATGCTTACCGATTGTGACTCTTTCTGCCGCCTCAGTGCTTCTGCCTCTGCCTTTCGTTCCGCCTCGAACCGACGAAAGCGCTCAGAGACGTCACGCACCACCGCGATCATTCCATTTTCGGCATGGGGAAGTACTCTCATTTCACAGTTGCACTGAGACCCATCGGGTCGTTGGAAGTCGTACGGTACCAAGGATGAAGAGGTCTTAGTCGGTGCTTTTCCAGAGCGCCAGGCTTCCTTCACTAAATTTGCGGCTATTTGGACAGCAAAAGATTGGGGGTCAACGTGATCATCGATGGAAGCTTCGTGGAATGTATCAAAACAAACCTCAGTAGCGTCAATATGATACGCTTGCTTTATTCTTCCAAGAGCGTATGACTTGAAATCATCCTGGTAGTCAAAGACATTCTCGAAGTCTCTCTCAAGTTCCAGGACAAGGGCCATTTGCTGGCTACTATCCTCATGGGCAGCGTCTTCTTGACATCCTTTCAAGATTCCCGACAAACCTGGTGAGAACAAAGTCAGGCATTTCAGCTCGTGCTGGATGGATAGTACAATCATATCGGAGCTTGATCCCCATAGGGCGGACATGAGGGTGCGAAGATCGACAAGCTGGCGCTGTGCCAATCCTTCCGATTGAAAGACAGCCTTGTGGGTATCCACAATTTGCCTCATGTAGAGCGCTTTTGCCAATACATCGAAAGTGCAGTCGACGTACATAGCCAAAGAGTAGGGTCGAAATGCGTGATCCTCTGGCAATATGCAATGCACAAGAGCATTAACAAAGTAGGCGAATACCAGAAAAGTCCAAACGATGGAACACAAGAGCATGAGCTCGTACGAGTATCGATGCCGATTGTAGCGTTCCATTTCAGAGAATGAATTCCCTTTAGGTGTAGCATGGAATATTCGAAACTTGAAGCGCAACCGAGGAAAGATGGGCAAATAGAAGGCAACTGAAAACACCATAGCCGTACACCAAGACAGCACTCCAGGACAGAAAGGAAAGACCAACCCGAAGATGCAAGAGATCGATTGGCATAATGAGTATATAACCGCCTTTCGCATGGCTTCTTTGGACCGTGGCACGTCTACAGCATCGCATAGAAATGTCATAAGCCCAGCCGTGGGAATCCACTCGCACCATCGCACCAGAAAGACTCTGGTGTTGATGGTTGCGTCAACTTTGACAACTGTTGGAGCGAAAGCAAGAATCCCATTCGTCGTCACCGATATGAGCATGACCACGAGCCCTGCATAGACGATGCCACTTACTTTCCCGAATTCGTGTTGCCAGCACATAAACGAGATAAACACCGTCAAAGAAGACATGGCCGACACTGCAAATGCAACAAGTGCAACTGTGCGTTCACTGTCTGGTAGATACTCCCATTCCTCGATAGGAGTGATGCTGTAGACGCAATATAACAAGGCCACGAATACCACTGCACACATATTTGCGGCAATGGGAAACATTTTGTTTACCCGATACGTTGCCATTAAAGGTTCCTTCTTGTCCCCTTGCGCACAAGAAGACACGATAGTACGCTTCTTTGCCTGCCATCCAATAGGCATCCAGGCAAACCCTTCGGCGCGCTTCGAAGACCCCTCTTCGGCCTTCGACGGCAGTCCCTTCGGTCTCGATGATTCGCACATTGCGTCAATATATTGTGTTGGAAGCTATCTCCTAGTCGATCTCAGCGGTCCGATTAAAAGATAACAAAGAAAGTGTTTGGGGTGGGGGGGGGGGGGGGGGTCTGTGATGGATCCCGAGGATCAAGGAGGCATCCGCTAATAGGTACGCTAATAGCTAATAGCCCAAGGCGATGTGTTGGTATCCAGCACACGAGTACAGTACGCGTACAAGTACGTGGTAGTTTTAGTGGATTGTTGATCGTTCTCTTCTTCGACAATCCTTTTGTTCTTTGGCTTTGGTGTCGTCGTCTGATGTTGAAGAATACGGTGCCGCCGCGACATCATCATTATGTACATTATTTATCTTCAATGCCACGCACGTTGGACGATTGACAACTCCTTCAGTCAGGCATAATAGTGCTTTGTTCCCGTGGAATTCTCTAGTTTTCAAGCCCTCCAATGAGAGATGGCAAGTCGTCATAGCCTGCTGTCGTCACTCCTTGTTCTCTTCTGAAATCATCGTTCTTTCTGAATCAAATATGCCCTTTTCACATTCTCATCGACCGCCGCCAAGCAAAAAATCCCGAAAAAACTGCCAAGGAGATGGCGCTCTCGAAGAATCGTGCGGGGCCTGGTGGGCATACCGTACTACAGTGCTTCGTACTTTTATCAGATCATTTTTTATGGAATACAGGTACAGTTAGTACCGGTACAGTAAGACTCGCCTCTACTCGTAAACTACAAGGTAGGAGCACTGCATGCACTCGTCCCATTGCACATTCGCCTCCACTTTATTATGTGCCACTGTCCTGCTTAACAGTCTACTGTAGAGGTGTTACGCCCAAAATTGTTGGATGACCAAATCAATGCTCAATCGACAAACGGGACACTTATCCCCCCTTGCCTTGAGGATTCTCGCACAGACCAAACAACAAGCGACATGCCCCGTCTCTCCGTGGACAATGGTAGCATTCCGTTCTTCCGACAAGCAAATCAAACACTTGGCATGCAAGGAAGGATCGTTGTTGTTGTTGTTGCTGCTGCTGCGAATACTCCTCGGACTGGCGACTTGTCTTGACCGCGACAACTCTTCACTACTACTTCTTGACGATACGGCATCCGAATCCACTGATGACAATTCTCGGACATCCTCCGGCGAACAAGAACTCGCGTGTTTCCAATGGTATAGAGCGGGTATTTCGGGATCAAAGTTACTATCCACATCCCTCGCTTGGACAATCATCTCGTCTTGGGGTGGAGGTCGATTCAATCGAACACTGATCCACCCACCACTGGCCAACTTCAGTCGTTCCAAACAATGATCCACGGGATGCTCCGAAAATGCCCGTCCGACGACGGGGACTATGGCGCCGCGTTCCAAGGTACCGATTTCAGCCGTGGACAATTCCACACTGGATCGTATCACGGCTCCCATGGGGAGTGTGACTTGATACAAGGAGGGAACGGGAAAGGAGAGGGGTATCAAGACGCTTCCTCGATTTCCCGACAGTGGATTGAGAAATTCGGAACACCACCCATCAATGATACGAGTATGTGTGTTCGAATGGTATGGACTTCGTCGACGAGTAGTCGGAGAGGTAGCAGCACTGGCAAGAACTGTTGTTCCTGTCGTCGTCGTCGTCGAAAGGTCTTGTTCTTCTGCACTGCCGCCGCCAAAGCTGCTGCTGGTGCCATTCACTTCCACAATCGCCGACACTCGCAATCGACACAGTCCTTGACTATTCATGGTCCTACTCGCCACCCTTACCAAAGATCCATAGGGAAGCGTTTCCAGATGGTGTGTATTGAGATCCAATCCTTCTCTCACATAGGCCCCCGCGGGACATGTGACCCGCCAAATCCAACACTCTGGGTCGGTATAGAGTGATGGCAATCCGGGTGCCAATAGGGGATATCCATCGATATTCAAGACGGCATATCCACCACGCGATAGAGTTGTTCTTTCGCAATTACTGTTGTTGTTGTTGTTGTTGTTATTATTTTCGTTGACGTCCACTTTGACAAGAGTGATCCATCCCATTCGTCCGCGAGGAAAAATTCGGTGCGACACGGTACTTCCCCCGCTCGCGCTCATCGGTGGGACTTGAACGCGCTGCAAGGTGCGGGAATCCAAATAGACAATTTCAGTGGCGACAATGGTACTTCCCGGACACAATGATCCAATGACACTTCGGAGGACGGTTCCGTTGGAGAGTTGTGTCGGGATGTCTCGTAATATAGCAATTTTATGATCGGAAGGAGTGAGCCACCAAAAATCGTCTCTTCGTCTCCAAAAGAGATGGTCTTCCATGGGATGGCGTGCACTCGTACGAGTAGTACGTGTAGTAGCAGCAGCAATACCTGTACGTGTAGTAGTATGGTTGGATGTAAAAGCAGTATTGGAAGTATTGGCGGCCGTGGCAAGTGTTTGTAAGACATTTTCTTGCCATTCTCGTTTCTGTTCCACTTCTAATTGACGGCAGCGTCGATTCCACTCATCCACCTCGTTTTGGGCCGTCGGAGACAGCGTGCGGCACGAGTAGCTACTAGTACGTGATGTTTTCGTGTTTGTATTGTTGTTGTGTGAGGACGTCGCTGTTGTTGTCTTACCCGTTGTGGCTGCTCTTGGATGATCTTCTTCCTCGTGATCCGAAACGACTACGAAGGAGTCCGCCAAGGAAGAAGAAGAACATGGAACAACAGTAGTTGTTTGTATGTCGGTGCGATTAGTACAAGGTTGCTGCCCCCATACCGCTGTCAATCCTCCCAAAGTGGTGTTTCGTGCGGCCAGTTGTGCCACAGTCGGAGGAGGAGGAGCAGCGGCGGCGGCGCGAGAAGAGGACAACGATGAAGACGAAGATGATGCAGACGACGAAGACTCGTCTTCCTCCGCATCCATAAAGTCATCGTCCTCGTCCGTGACTGTGGTAGCAGCTGCGGATGCTGGTAGTGATGAGGATGATCCTTCTGTGGTTGCTGCTGTTCTTGTTGTGTTATTTCTACTAGATGCGATGGTGACATAATAATCCGCTGGCAAGAACGGTGGCGGTGTATCGATAGTATTGGCTACGCCATCTCCGGGCGTGCCCTGCAAGACGACAAAGCTGCCCGGAATGATAATTTCGGCCTCATGGCCCATCATGGCAGGGGCAGAAGCAGAAGCAGAAGCATTCATTATTCTTATGTTCTTTCAATGGTACAAGTGTGTGCACAAGAACGAAATCCAGTATCAGGTCTTCTACCGGTATGTACGAATAAGTCTTGTAAAGATCTTGTCTCGATGCCCTTTGAGGAAATTCAGTTATCCTTGGGAAAAAATCGAGATAGATACTTCGTAGAGGCAGAGGCGGAAGAGTAATATGTACTGTATCAACTGCTGTCTTGGCTTGCCCTTGTTACCGGGGAAAGCAACAACACCACCGATGCAGCATGCATGTAAAATGAATGAATATTAGCAACACGACGATACCAGCGAGCGATCGGAGAACCGACCAAGCAAGCCTTCTTGATTGGGCGAAGGAACACTTTTTGTTTTCAAGGCGGCCCTTAAAACCTGCGAGGTCCCACTTCCAAGATTCTGACACCGTGTAGAAATGGTATCTTTTCTACGACCCAAGACCACAAAGTCCAAGAAGTCGAAAAGCGATTGCAGATACGAACTTACCGTTGTAGATACCGGTACAAGTACTACCGGTAGGTACCGTTGTACCGGTACGGGTATGGTACAGTACCGCAGCGGGTGGGGGGGGGTGGCGCTACCCCGGGTGTCTACAGTACGATTACACTGGTACACTACTTGTACGGGTAGCGGTACATACGGTAGATGATGGCGGCTTCTGTTTTCGCCCTGCTGGCCTGCCTTGCTCGCTTTCGCTCGCTCACCTCTTGTCTTCATCTATCGCATGGCGGCGGGACGGCGGGCGCGGACGACGGCCGGCCCGCAGATTTTTTTGCGGCCCGGCCCTCCAACCGAGGGCGCGCGCGGAGACATTAATGAGTAGGTACGTACGTACCGCACTGGGTGGGTATGTATGGCAGATGGGCAAGCACGCGGGCAGAGGGGGGGGGACGGGGGGGAGCGAGATAGAGAGGGACAGAGCTGGGTCTCCTCCCTCTCGCTGATGGGATGGGGGACGACAGGGTTGGTCCCTGTCCACGTAACTCGATGAATCTATTCGTATTCGTATGTATTCATATTCGTCGATGGATTCGTATTCACACGCGATGATTCTGTCACCCACGCCAGCACCAGCACAAGCAACGACCGACATTATCATCATCATCAAGAACAATAAGAACACATACAGCACTGTCTGTGAAAAGGGCACACTTTCCTTGTACAAGTACTGCATGGTACTCACACTCGTAGGAAGTTCTTCGTACCAGTATACGAATACCTTTTTCTGTTGGCCAGCATCCCACGCAACCAGTTAGTCAGTTGTTTTTTTGGGTCGGTGCATGGGCAATCAACAACATCAAAAACGACCACAAAACTCTGCGGGTGCGAGTGCTGCTGCTGGTGCTGGTGCTGGTGCTGGTGAGAAGAAACGAGACTTTGACAGCATGAACACGAACATGAATTTGAACACGCCGGGTACAAACACAAATAATATGAGCACAGACAACGACGAGAGGAGTTGTCGTCAGCACCGTCACGGTGATCAAAACAACGACAACGACAACGACAACAGCAACAGCAACAGCAACGACAATAAGAACGACAGCAACGGCGACAGCAACAACGACACCATGGCGTCGCTGCAGCAAGACTTGGAACACGTCGAACAAACCTTGGAACAACATCAGCAAACCCATCCAAATTCCATCTTTCATTGGGACAGCAACAGCAGCAGAGGAGACGGCAGCAATAGCAACAGCAACAGCAACAGCAGCAACGACCGCTTGACCAATTCGGGACGGGCCGTCTTTGACAGTCTGGGAAGTGCCTTGGGAAGTATTCGACAGCGATTTCAACAGTTGCAGCAAAGGCAAAGTATCAGCAGCAACCTTCATCCTTCGCCGTCGGCGCTAGCAGCGGCAGCGCATATTCCTACATTTGATTTTTCGGAGCGGTTGGAAACGGCGGAACGGGCGCATTCCACGAGAATGCCGCTAGGAATGATGCGGAACCACATATCCTCTTCACAGTCGGTTTCGACCACGACGAGCGCCGGGCCTGATGCCCCTGAAACAACAACAAAAACGACGACGACGACGACGCCGTCGTCCTTGAAGGAAGCCGTCGATCGCAAGACGAGTGCCGGAAGTAGCGGAGATGGCGAGGATAGCTTGTCAGATGGGGGTTCCTCTTCATCATCACCGACTCGGCGAGGAGGAAATCGTAGAATCGCTTCTACCTTGGTAGCAAGTCGTCGATATGCGGAAGCGCACGAGACGAATGAGATTGCGGTGCATGAAGGAGTGGCCTTGCCTCCAACCGGTATTCTCAAAATGGAGGAGGAGAAGGAAGAGGAGAAGGAGAAGGTGGGAGATGATGAAATAATGGCACCAACTCGTCATAAAAATATTGAACGGGCCATGATTGAACCCCAAGAAGACGGCGAGGCTCGTCCCATGGAAGTGGAGTCGTCCGCGAAAGTGGAAGAAAAAGACAATTCCTATGGCGACGATGACCGCCCTCCGACAGGAATTGTTCTGTCGATTGCCAGCATTCAAAAACTCGATGATACCAAGCACCATGGTCGTATTTTGCTGCCACCAATCATTTCTCACGATTCTTCGAGTGATGAAATGGATAGTTTTCCCACCTTATATTCTTGGGGTACAGGAGACGATTTTAATCTATTCGGATCCATCGAATCAAATCCGACGGATACCCCAGCCAAGATTCCTTCCGATTCTCGGGTAGGACGGTCCGAAATCGTTAGTGTGAGTTTTGGAGACAAACATGCGGCACTTGCAACGGCGACAGGAGGACTCTTGATTTGTGGAAACAATTCCGAAGGGGCCGTCGATCCCACCCAACGAACGGTGGAGAAGTTGCCATGGCCCATGCATTTGGAACCCATCATGGCCATGACAACCGCACGAGTCCTGCATGTGGCTTGTGGATTAGATCACACTGCCGTCTTGACTGAAACACGGAGTGTGCTAACCTTTGGTAACAATGTGGATGGACAATTGGGGCATCGATTACGACCTAGTTCTACTAGTAGCCCGGGAGATGCCCTGTTTCAGTCTCCGGAGGCCATGGTATTGCCCCGACGGGCCGCACAGGTGTTTTGTGGGCATCGTTTTACATTGGTGCTGACGACACGGATGGAAGTTTACGTGTGTGGCCGTGAAGAATTGACAGGATATAATACCTTGGATGGACCTCCACGTTTGCCGGAACAAAATCCGGTACTGCAAGGCTTGCCCTTGGTCTACGCGGCTGCGGGCGACGACCACGCAGTGGTCTTGACGGCTCAAGGAACAGCCTATGCCTGGGGGGCCAATCCTACGGGAGCCTGTGGGCGAGAATATCCCAAAAGATTGACGGTTCCAGTTCCCGTCCAGGTGCCGTTCTCATCGATGGAGCAACCTCGTCAGGCCAACGGCCGATTACCACCTGCCCCATTTTCCAATTGGGCCGCATGGGAAGACGGATCGCCCAACATTATTACCTTGGCCGAAGATGTCGCTGTTGTCGATGCTGCATGTGGCAAGAATACTACGATTCTGGTGACCAAAACGGGGCGCTTACTAGTGGCGGGGTCCAATGATCAATTGCAATTAGGATTGGACAAGAGCGCGAAAGAAGTATCGCCCGTGCAAACTGTGGACCACCCTACACCAGGTATCACCTTTGTATCGGCCGAGGCTGGAACGAACTTTACGTTGCTTCTGGATAGTAAGGGAGACGTGTGGTGTATGGGTCATGGTGCACCCATGAAACGGGTTTTGGAAGGGCAATCCATTGCTACCATTGCGGCTGGGGGTACTCATAGCTTGGCCATTGCGTCCAAAAGCAATACCACGGCGGAGGAGCCATCCAAAGCTTCAACTTCCACGCCTGGATTGGAGGGTCTCTTGGACGGAATCTTGTTGGAACAAGAAGTTTCCAAGCAAGAAAGTGCCGCGGCTGAGTTGTCAAATCAAACAGAAGAATTGTTCCGCTGCCCTGCAGTCATGAATAGTGTATTTTTGGATCCCAAGGAAATTGATGATTTGTATGACAAATTGATTTTGGCAGCCGGGGAACAGAAACACCGTCAACTTGTCGTGTCGGCCATGGAAAAGGGAATGATGAAGGGTTTGGAAAGTAT
Source organism: Nitzschia sp. pyKryTriq1 (assembly GCA_956465555.1). Classification (NCBI taxonomy): domain Eukaryota; phylum Bacillariophyta; class Bacillariophyceae; order Bacillariales; family Bacillariaceae; genus Nitzschia; species Nitzschia sp. pyKryTriq1. The sequence goes on from OY101127.1 coordinate 977,015, forward strand.
CAAGAGTGCACGACTCATGTATCCCGAATCAGTCCGATGTCTCTTGCTCTACCTGCAATGTCCACTCTTCCGAAGGAATACAAGCGGAAAGGCGCAGGATATTCAATTCGATGTCCGAGGAGAGACGATTATGTTACTTTGTGAAACAATTTTGGGATTACCATTTGAGGGCTACAAAGCATTTACTGCATGGTCGACTTTGGTGTACGCAAAAGACTTATTTGTCCCCTTCCTGGTCACACCCCTGATTGATCAGCTCAATTTTATGATCAAAAGTGAAAGAACGCGAGCTGTGCCAGTCGTTGTCGGAGTCCTCCGATGGTTCCAAAATGTAGCGGAACGATTCCAAGACTACGTCATTGCGACCCCTGCAGATTTTTACTCAAAGAGTGTCGAAGAGTTGCCTATCGAAGCGCTCTTTGAGGATCTGGTGCGATACAGGCGGGCCTCCAAGACGGAACGCAGTACCAACTTTTTCTTGTCCGCTAGCCCATTTTTGATGCCACCAAGCTCCAAGCGGAATTTGTTGCAGGTCGAGCATCAGCTGACTATGGTGCAGGCCGCCCAAGCAGGTGGCGTTCAATTTGATCTATCTCGGCGACAATTCCTCTTTCAGCCGTACTTTGTCATGGCCATCGATCGCCAATACATGCTCCAACAGACGCTTCAAGCGGTGGCGTCTGCAGCCCCCGGTGAACTTCGAAAGTCTCTCAAGATTGTTTTCAAAGGAGAAGACGGAGTGGATGCGGGCGGAGTCACCAAGGAATTCTTTCAGCTACTGGTTGTCCAATTGTTTGATATCAATACAGGTATGTGGACAACCCAATTTGGCGATGGAACGAATTCTTGGTTCAATGCCGATTGTACGTGGAATCAAGATGGATACTATTTGGTGGGTATCTTGGTGGGTTTGGCCGTCTACAACAGCGTTATTTTGGATGTCCATTTCCCCCAAACCGTGTACCGAAAATTGCTCGGTCTTCCACTTGGTTTGGAAGACATGGTTGATCCAGAGGTTATGCGGGGACTGAAAGCTTTGTTGGACTATGCAGGTAACGACGTCGAAGATATTTTTTGTCTAACTTTTGAGGTGGCATGGAATTCGTTGGGCATGGAACGAAAGAAGGAGCTCAAACCAGGCGGTGCCAGCATTCCAGTGACCCGCGATAACCGGGAAGAGTACGTGATGCGCTATGTCAAGTGGATGCTTGTGGACAGCATTCAAAATCAATACGATGAATTCGAACGCGGCTTTATGCAAGTAATGGAAGGCTCAAGTCTCGAATTGCTCCGGCCCGAAGAATTGGAATTGTTGGTCGTCGGAACCCCCGAACTGGATTTTGCTGCCCTTGAAGCCAATACAGAGTACGAAGGAGGATTTGATAAGGATTCTCCCGTGATCCGAAACTTGTGGCGTTTCGTCAAACAATCTCCCCGGGAAGCTCAACTAATGTTTCTCAAATTCGCAACCGGCAGCACAAAGGCTCCTATAGGGGGCCTTGCGGAACTGCCATTCAAAATACAGAGGTATGGCGTCTACGGATTATTCTTCTCATCTCACATTTCTGGATTTTAAATCACTTACGCTTGCTGCGTTTGTCTGCGTGCAACGTTGCAGGGCGGGACCCGACTCGATGCAGCTCCCTACTTCTCACACCTGTTTCAATACCCTTCTTATTCCTGACTACGGGGACAATCGTGAGAAGCTCGCTGAACGACTTGGGCGAGCTATCATTGAATGCGAAGGCTTTGGACTGCAATAGACTAGATGGGGAGGGATGTTGGTCATGGTGGGCTCCTCGGGGGCTAGTACAATACTTACGCGAGACGGTTGCGTGGATTTTTCCCTGACGTGGGGACGCATGATTGATTTCGAATTGTAAAGAGAAATTTTCAACAAGACCAGACAAAGAAGAGAGTGTAAAGACTGAAACAACAAAGGGTTATAATCAACGAGATCGCCCACTTACTTCGAGAGGATATTAGAATAGAACTGCAGCCACCAAATGTGAGTTACGTGCACCAGTATTACATTCCTGCTGGGTCGAGAAGAGGCCCTTATGTTATATTCGTTCTGTATGTGGCGACTGGCGACCGAGGACGGGGTACTAGTGATTTCCTCAGTTTGGACCATGTGCACTTTAGTTGCCTTTTACCCCCAAACAAATTTAAAATAAAGAAACTTGGTTTTTCCAAGAGCTGGTGTTCTTGTATTTTGTTCCAAAATAGGAAAGCGTAATATTTCCATTCGAAGTCCTCTTTCAAACTTGTTCTGAGCTTTGTCTCATCCGTCTAGCACACATAGCCTCTGGTAGTTGCTGCCACTCTTGTTGATCATCTCGATAATAGGTTTCCCACATGATTCTTCTACGTTCATACCGGTACTCGTCAGGCGCCCCCCTTCAATCCCAAAATTCTCCCCCAAGGCTGCGCAGATACGCGCGTGTGAGCAGCGGCTCCAACCAATGCTCCAACATCGCACTCCAATGGCTATTACACTGCAGAATGAACTGTAGCGTATCGGCGCCGATACGCCAGCACACTATCCCCCAGCTCTTCATTGGTATGACATGACGTAGGACGGTGAGCTGACGCAGCCGTTGTGAGACGCCAGGAACACGGAATTTTCGCCCCAGCGATCTGATCGCTAGGCGCGCGGTAAATGACATCTACGAGACGTCGGAACACTTTATTTAATGGTCCAGTGACGTAAGGGCCATTACACTTGGAACCTGCCGCTGTGACTGTTGATTAATTAATTATTGTGGGAAGCGCTAGCAGCAGTGCCTTCTCCTTTCGCGAGGCTTATTATTTTTGCAACACGTCTATTAATAATTCCTAGTAGTGGTGGTACATCAGGTACAAGCCAAGCGGTTGATGCATTACCATCAGAGGTAGGACCCGGTGCGTACGTGCGTGCGTGGCATCAGAAGATGCGAACTGTGAACACCTCAGGCCGGCCGTGCGGTGCGAACAGTAGCAGGTCGTGCGTGCGAAATACAGTAACAAAATATGAATACTATTATTTTATGTACACAGTCCTTCACTCGTTCTACCTGCCGCGCCGCGTCGCCGGCACATCCAGCGCAGTTCAAGCACAGTAGTCTTGTAGACTAGAATACCTCTTTTTGCTCCTCTTATGATGAGGCCCTATCTGTCCAGACGGTACGTACAGTAGTCAGCAGTCGTTGTCTTTCGCCATAAATATTGCCACCTTTTCTTGTCATACATTCAAGTGACACAGTTCGATTGAGAGGCCCGAGACTGTCTTTTGAACAACAAAATAAACCCCCCTCCCTCCTCAAGAACAAAGGTATGCCAGAAAGCAGCGATGCAGAGCTTGTGTCGGATCCGAGGTGCCGGTTCTGTGGAGGGTGTAGATTGTTTTTGGACGCGTGTCTCACTGCAAGCCTTCCCATCCCATCCCATCCCATCCCATCCCATCCATTTTGGTCAGGACTAATGGAAACATCTGAGGGGGCCCGCTCTAAGAGAGCTGTCCAGGCCCTTTCCACAAAAAAAGAGAAGCATGCTGAATATGACGATTCAGTGGCACGGCAGCAGAAAAGGTGCCGCCAGAGATCGCCCAGTTCTACGAGCAATGCAAAGAGGCCATTTGATGATATCGAAGATGGCGGAGGAAAGATGCCTGCGAGCAAGAAGGCAAACGTGAGTACCGTTGAGTGGTTCGGTGGAGTGGAAGGAGTAAGTGTTGAGGGAGGTTCCGAGTCAGTGGGCGCCCAGGCTCTTGCCGATCATGCTACCAAGCCTACAGCACCACCAGAGCTACCAGTAGCCTCCCTATCAAAAGCTCGTCCGCCTCGAACCTTGGAAGATGTCGCAAAAGGCGTCGAATCAACGTTTTCGAAGACCGATGACTCCTCGCCGAGTGGATTTCGAAGCAACATTTCGCCTCAGAAAGTTGTGCCTTTGATCCCTTCACGGACTATGATGACGCATAAATATTTGAAAAAGGACGAGAAGGGAGCATTGATGGCAACTTATCGGGTGAACAGAATGTTTCCTCTCGCCGCAAATATTGCTGTCGGAGCATTCTTGACTCTTTTATTTTTAGTGTACAGTACCACTCCTATGGAAGAATGGGAATATCTACCGGACAGTGAACGCACAGTTCCACTTGTTGCATTTGGAATCGCGGCCATGTCGTCTTTGATGGTGCTTACCTCGTTTATGTGTTGGCAACAAGAATTCGGGAAAATAAGTGGCATCGTCTATGCAGGGCTCGTGGTCATGCTCATATCGATGACGACGAATGGGATTCTTGCATTCGCTCCAACAGTTGTCAAAGTTGACGTAACCATCAACACCAGAGTCTTTCTGGTCCGATGGTGCGAGTGGATACCATGTTCCGGCCTCATGACATTTCTATGCGATGCTATAGATGTGCCACGGTCCAAAGAGGCCATGCGAATGGCGATTTTGTACTCCCTATGTCAGTCTTTATCTTGCATCTTCGGGTTGGTCTTTCCTTTTTGCCCTGGGGTAGTGTCATGGTCCATTGCCATGTTCTTTTCATTTGCTTTCTACGTACCCATCTTTCCTCGGCTGAACTTCAAGAATAAAAAATTCCGTGCTACACCTGCAGGGAATTCATTCTCTGAAATGGAATGCTATAATCGGCATCGATACTCGTACGAGCTCATGCTCTTGTGCTCTATGCTATGGACTTTTCTGGTATTCGCCTACTTTGTTAATGCTGTTGTGCATTGCACGTTGCCAGAGGGACACGTATTTCGACCCTACTCTTTGGCTATGTACGTCGACTGCACTTTCGATGTATTGGCAAAAGCGCTCTACATGAGGCAAATTGTGGATACCCACAAGGCTGTCTTTCAGTCGGAAGGATTGGCACAGCGGCAGCTTGTGGAACTTCGCTCTCTCATGTCTGCCCTATGGGGATCAAGCTCCGATATGATTGTACTATCCATCCAGCATGAACTGAAATGTTTGACGCTATTTTCACCAGGTTTGGCTCCACTCGTGAAGCAAGGCCAAGAAGACGCTCGGGGTAGCGGCGAACAAAAGGCGCTTGTCCTGGAACTTGAGAGAGATTTGGAAAGGCACGATGCATACCAAGAAGTAGATCACAACCGATACAATCTTGGGAGAATAAAGCAAGCGTATCATATTGACGCCTCTGGTGTCAGCTTTGATACGTTTCACGAGGCGTCGATCAACAGCCATGTCGACCCGACATCGTTTGAGGCTCAAACAGCTGAAAGTATTCTAAAAGAAGCCTGGCTCTCGGTGAAGGGCCAAAATGCCTTATCGCCACCGTTGGTACCGTACGACTTCCAACGATCCGACGGGTCTCAGTGCAATTGTGAGATGAGAGTTCTGCCGCATGCCGAAAATGGAATGATTGCTGTGGTGCGTGACGTCTCTGAGCGCTTTCGTCGGTTTGAAGCAGAACGAAAGGCAGAGGCAGAATCGCTGAGACGACAGAAAGAATCACAATCGGTAAGAATGAGATGACGAACCATAGCCACTGAAATAAAAACAACCGAAGTGGAAGCTCACATCTTTGTTTGCAGCAAACTCGCTTTGTCAGACACGAGGTAAAAAATGGCTTGCTCACTGGTATCGAACTAATCAGTAATCTCAAAAGTACGCTGATGGACGATGTACAACAAGCAAAGAATCCTGAAGTGGATCGTGCCCAAGACGCTCCCATGGAAAAGGGCCAGCTTTCAAAATGTTGGAGGCAACTTGGGGACCTTGACAATAACCTCCACCAAGTGTTGGATACTGTCTTGGCAGAAGCCATGGCTCGAGATGTGATCAACGAGGTTTATGAGCCAAGATTCGAAAGCATTAATCCTGTGGCTCTTTTGCGGGGTGCAGGTTCCAATGGTGGGAGGTTCCCTGTCCGCTCTAGGCAGGCCGACATGCCGTTCCTGAAACTGGACCAACAATTACTTCATTACATTTATCGTAATGCGGTATCGAATGCCTGTAAATACGGAAAGCAAGGCGAGTTGGTGGTAACTTTGGTGGGCTACGATAAAGCAACAATGGAGCTGGAAGTTCAAGTTATCAACAGCCCGGGTCCTGGGCATAAGAAATTGGTAGGACTTGGTCCGCAGGCGAGCCAGGCTGTTTTTGAGCAAGGTTTGAGGTTGCACGAGAATCTGCGAATCAAAGATCGTTTCATATCTCATGGTGATGGCGCTTGGATTGCTCAGAAGTGCGCCAAAGCCATGGGAGGAAATTGTAGCATCAGGTTTGAAGCCGATTTGACAATCTTTTCATTCAGATGTCCGACGGAACCGTTGGTTCCTGCGGTAAAAAATGACACAACGAATTTTGTAGTCCCTCCAGAGACCCTTGGAGTTGGTGTTGACGATTCGAAGATACAGAGAAAACTTATCTCCCGTATTCTGGGACTCGTTGGCGTTGCTGAGGAAAACATGACAATAACTGGTGAAAAATCATCTGATATATTCGGAATTGAGAAGTTGATCTTGAAGCTTTTGGACTCACATCCAACAGCCAAGATACTTATTATTATGGATGAAAACCTTGACTATGGGGGTACGGGGGAAGAGGTGGTCATCATGTCCGGTTCCAAAGTGTTGAAAGATATTCTTACGGCGCTCCCTCCAGAGGACGAGCGCCGCATATTAGCCTTGATTCGATCAGCTAATGATTCGACCAGCGATCTTGCTACTTACATGAACCGGTCGCATGGATTCTTCCCCAAAGCCCCACTGGATCGTGTGAGAGTGCGTGATATGATGGCTCCACTTTGGGCAGAAAGATTTCATCATATTGAATGAGGGACGGCTCCTCTCGAATGATAGCTCTGGCTTGCTTATAGCTCTTGCTTGCTTTAATAGTTTTGATGCATCATTTCGTAAGCAAGGCTTCCTCGTTTAAAAAATCAGACTAGTAGAGAGATCTTCATTTAGGCACAATTATATTTCCATTCGTGTACCGTCGGATGACCGGGCCTCCTGCTCTATCCACCCAACCGAGCTTACTGCTGACATAAAGCCCGAGACAAACCGCTTCAGCGACATCAGTGGGGAACTTCCCTTCATGACGAGGCATAACACCGAAGTCTTCCACTACCTGTCGCGCTATGAGACGAGAAGCCGCCTTGGCATTTGATCCCGAAGTCCGTTCTCTTTCTAACAATAACTCTGCCCGCCACTCTTCAGGCAAAACCCTGAGGATCGACAAATCGGTAGCCGCATCTGCCCATGCACGCAGCATGTATCCGTCAGCTCCTTCAATAGCGACGTGGGTCACCCGCGGGGGAACAATATGCTCTTGTGCCCTTTCGCCTTCAGGTTGGAATGCTTCTTGTTCCCATTTTGTCAAGAGACGTTGCGCGGTATCGTGGAGAGAGTCCCGCTCAAAATGGAATTGCTCGTACCGAAGCAATTTTCCTCGGCTCCCAAAGAGAGCTACGCCAGATTTGAGACCCAAATCCACTGCCAAGAGTAAATCTTCTCCTTTGATTTGATTGTTTGCGTCTTGTTCCATTTTCGCTCGAAAGAACTTATCACTTGAAGGAACCTTCTTGGCAATAGTCTTGTCCTCCATTTGCAATACCTGCACGGGCTTCGTGGGATTTTGATGAATTTGAACCACGACGGCTCCATGGTCCAGATGTGTTGCCCGTCCACGGTTGGCATTCGCAGCATTAATCACGGTTGTTGTAGTCTTCCCCCCAAACTGGCGCTGGGCCACACCCCTACCCTCATGGATATGCCCGCAAATCTTTTTTTTGTCATTTTAGATTGGCACAATCGAACAAGGTATTCGTACACAACAGTTAAGAATGTGAGAAAAGACAGACAGAAAGACGAATGACTGACTGATTGGCTGCAAGAAAACAAATAGGTGATCGTGCGAACGTACCCACAACCGCGGGGCACCCTTTCCCATGCTAGTGACGACGCGATTCAAAAAGCCACTTCCTGCTGCTTTCCCTGTAAATGTCTGATCCAGAGTCTTCAAGGGTGGCACGTGAGATGCAAAGATATCGCATTGGGTTGGAATGGAATTGCTGGCGGTCAATTTACGTGAGGATCCGTACGGAACGACACCCAAAGATAGATGCTCATTCAAAGAAATGGTTGCCGGCTCGGTGATATACCAAGCACCGGATTGCTCGAAGTTGTATTTCCATGGATCATGATTGCCTCGTATCACAATTTTGATGGGATGAGGTTGCTTGGCCAACCAGGTATCTAGAGTCTGCCACCCATTTTGTTCGATTTCCGAAGAGCCCTCAGCGGTGAAGTCTCCTAGGTGCAATAGAATATCTCCCTGTGGCAAAATTTCTGAAACACCACTCGAATCTTTAGCTGACACGTCGTCCTCTGTATCAGTTAAGAGTTGACCCTCAAAGCCATGAGTGTCTGAAATAGCAACGATTTGTAGCTGCTCTAGACCCAGCAATGGATTTCTGAACGGGTCTCCCAGCAATTCCATCGTAGCTGGCTTTCTGGCCATATCATAACTAGAAGTCGAGGGCTTTTCTTGGGGCAGTGGGAGGGTCTTTGTTGACGACTCTCCCTCATAATACTGTTGGTTGAAAAACTGGACAAACGCCTTTGCAGGAGAAGAAACAGCAAGCCCTTCCTCCGCTAGGAAGTAGGGGGTTCTTGAGCTGTCAATCAATTGGCGACGTAGCTGTTCAGCAAGTACAATTCGATCTCCTGTCTGTTCCTTCCGGAAAGATCGATGTTGAATCTCATTCCATCGTTTCAAAATAAGATCTCTCTCTTTTGCTTTCAAAATGGTAGAATCATCATTTCCCAAGCCCAACAATTGAGAATGACGGTCGTCGTCGTTGAGAGAGATGACTTGATCCAAAAGAGAAGGCCCTCTTCTTAGAAGCTGATGTTGTAAGTGGTCTAACTGCAATTGTAATTTTTTGCGTCGCTTGTTGGTCAGGTTCTTTTTTCGAACATTTTTGCCTCTGCCAAGTTGTACTTGAACATCCAAGATCTGAGCGCGTAATCGTATCTCCTTATCCAATTGACCCAATTGTAAGTGTTCTTGTAAAGAGACATCGTCGGTCGAGGACGATGATGATTCCCTTGCTTCCTCCTCCTCTTCCTCCTCATCGTCCTCGTCGGCTCCCCCCTCTTCCTGAATCATCAGCGCCATTTCTTCCAACTCCTCTACAAATTTTGCCGGGTCCAGAATATGATACGACGCGTGTTTACAGGCTCGCCGACATCGCGATTGCAACTCCGTATCTGCCGTCACGATGATGGAATGTCCATCACCGGTAGCACTCCCCTCGATGTTTCCGTCGTTTTGCCCCGGCTCCTGTAACAAATGAAGAAGAAACTCCAATCCGACATGTCGAGCCAATACATCGTCGGCCTTGGCAAAGACATTTCCCGAAAACACCACAGCGAGGTCACGTGTCGAGTCCCAGATGGCTTGTGACAGCGATCCGTGATCGGCTACCACTACTACTTGTCCTTCCGTGAGATTATGATACCGTGCCCATTGTGCCGTCAAGTCCAAGACATGTTCGTGCGTCCATCCAAAACCCGTCTTGCCACGGACATTTTCCAGATCGATCCACAGGATGCTGCTGCTGCTGCTGCTGCTGCCGATTGATTTTTGTGTATCTGTCCCATCATCCACGTGGCGACGTAGTCGTTGCAGCCATAATTGATCAGTTTTGACATAAGGCTTTCTTCGTTTTGTCATCAGATTGGATCGGCGTGGCGCTCGTTGTTCGGAGGGTCGGAAGCTCGTCGTTGTTGGCAACGTCGTCGAAGAAAGAGACGACGGCGATGATGATTCTCCAAGGGAGGCGGAGCTGCTGCTGCTGCTGGCGCTCGGTAACACATTATTTCTTTGAGGGATGAATGCGGAAGAAGTGACCCATACTGATAAAAATAGAGTCCAAAAGAAGATTATCTTCATCGTCTTCGATAAGTACGGCATGGGTACATTTAGTGAAGTCCGTAGATAGGTACGGTAGTCGACCAGTACCGTATCAGTACAGGGCAACAAGAAATAATGAAATAGCAACATCGATCGATAAAAAGAGGTGATGGGTCTGATGCATGGTTGGTAGATGCGGTGCGCGATGCTGGAGCGGCCGGGAAAATCAGGTTGACTGGCGTCTTTTGCATATCCAATGGATAAGCGAACATTCAGGATTCTCCATATCCGAATACTTTTTATGATATATCCAATGGTTAGTGTCTGTCGTGTCTGCGGCGTCTGTTTGTTCTTCTCCTCCCTTTTCGTCCTTTTTCCGTCTGTCATTCCTTTCTTCGGCAAAATGTGACCGATCCGATCACTTCTCATCCGAGCGGGGAAATGCAATAAAATGCGATCAACAAAATTCATGCCAAAACAGAAAATATTCCATCCGCTTCACAAAATCCATTGTATGTATACTGATGAAGTGCTAAAGAAAAAGTAAAGTAAAAGTAAAGTAACAACGCAGCTCTAGTAATCCTTAGTTATTTATACTTCGACCAACCAGTTTAGCGTCCATCTTGTCGCATCAGTCATGTTCGGCATTGACTGATGCAGACAGCGACTATCAAACACCAGTAGCGTCCCAGATTTTGCGGTGATTTTCTCCATCTCTATCTTCGCAGCCTTCATCTTTTCAAACAATCCACCACCGTCCCTCTCGTACGCCGGCATTCCACAGGAATCTCGGTAGGCCATGGGCCTCTAGCTGGGTGAACAGATGCTCTTGGAGGAGGAGAAGATCTTTTGATCGGAGGACAAAGATGAAAAGGGTTGGGGTGGGGGGGGGGGGGGGGGGTGGCGATGGGGACGCGTGGGAGGGCCGGCGTGGGAATGATCACGTCACGGACCGCGTCACGAATGGGACATTTATAATCGACCCTCCTGCCGAGCAAAGAAGACATTCTTTGTTCTTCAATGTTCTAAGCAACAATAAAGCGACCCATGCATGTACTGTAAGAACCGGTATAAGCGCTAAACCGTGGCCTACAGTATACTGTGCTGTCTTGTGCAGTATTTAGCATCCGCTCCTCGCTCGCTCGCCGGAAGGAAGGCAGGGTTGACAGGAAATCTTTCATGCGAGCAAAAACAGCTGCCAACAAAAAATTGTTGGTTTATGGTTCGACTTTTTGCGTACACGTCGTATTCGTGCTTTCCAATATCAAATCAAAAAACCGGATAAAAATTAAACACATAATACTTGGATTATTCTTAGTCCTTAGCAACAATAACGCGACCTCCAAATTGTATTAGCGCTAAATCGACGCGACGACCGCTAAAGTTGCAAATTAACAAAAGTTATCGGTCATACCGGTACATAATACCGTACATAAAAGAAGACACGAAGAAGAAGAAGAAGAAGAAGTGGTGGTCATAATATGTACCGGTACCAGTACGACCACCTATTCCTTCCGCAGGTAGAAGCGCTGAGCTTTCCATTATCAAAAACGGATAAGTAATACCGGTACTGTAGACTACACTTGTACACGGAGCAAAATAACAACGCGATCCCTATGTAAGCGCTAAACCATTGCGAAGTGTGTTGAACGACCGCGTTAGTTGCAAATTACGAATAAGCCCAGCAGCGCAAAGGAGTGGCGAAGTTGGAGAGTTTTGGCCTGCTGATGGTGCGAACGCAGGTCAAACAGTCCGAACTTCCCACAGAAAGTATTTTTTCCTTCACATTATTTTATCATAATTTTCTCTGCATGTTCATCAACATCAACATCATCATTCTTGGTATCAGAAGAAGAAGATGAACATTCACCAGCATATCTATCATCCTACCGTGTCCTCACCAGCAGCCCTCCTGCTGGTTGCTGCAAATTTTCTTTGTTCCCTGGTGTGGCGAAGGAGGAGGATTATTCCGTTGTTTCTTCTTCTTCTTCTTCTTCTTCCTTGAGGAGATTTGAAGAAGGTTATTGCGACGAAGAAGCCCAAGAAGGTCGTCATTACGACGAAGAAGCAGCACCGGCACCACTACTCCTCATGGATCATCATGTTAGGGGGCAACAAGATGACAAGGACCCCCTTGACATTGTCCAGGAGATTATTTCTACCTTTAACTGCGGTGGTTACCAGCACTAAAAGAAGAAGAAGCAAAACGTTTATGTATAGTAGTACTAAATCTTGCGCGTACTACTACTAGTAGCACTATTCCTACTACTACTATAAGCTAAAGCAGCGAAAAAGTGCACTTTCTAAATTAACAATTACTACCTTGACGGTCGTGAGGCGAGTGGTCTCGCTCGCGCCGGAACGATTGTTGTACCATAGACGTAGACAGCCCACTGATTGACTCAGTGGACTCTTATCACCCGTCAGCCGGGATCATCAGCGCTATCTGCACTTCTACGGAGTAAAAATTCAACCTTGGTGTGCTCTCTAATACTACTAGGAATATATAGTACTCGTAGTAGTATTAGTACTAGAAATGACCCCGTTTCTCTGATTATTGGAGGAGTCACGATCGGCGGACAAAGGTCCCTGTTGTTTTCTCGTGGTGTAACATTCCATAGACGTTCAGTACCTGCTTCGTGCATTGCGACTTCATCTGAGCATTTCAGACAAGGTACTACCGCCCAGAAGCTCAGTCGCTAATGTGATGTCAGCATCATCCGATGCGAGTGGGGAGTGGGGCGCTGGTCGGGAATTCTCTTTTCCGACTTAGTCGACTGCTTTTTTCTGTACCTTCTTCGTCCGGTACCAGTACCGGTACACGTACTGTACGTATTACATAGGTGGCCGGTGCGACGAGACGACGACTCCTCGTGCGTGTACTGGTAGACTTTTATAGTGCAACGCATCTTTTCTTTGTTATTCACAAAAGGAATGACAATCCATACACAACATAATAATACTGAAATTGTTTTAAAAAAAAAGAGAAGATGAAGCAGGAGGAGGGTGCACCGCTGCTGACGATGAAGCAGAAGCAGCGATTTCTGTACCTGATGCTGGGATTCAGTCTCAGTTGGGTGCTGCTGGCGGCCCTGCCCTACCCCTCTGTGTTGGCCCGCACCGGCACCGGCACCACCATAGCGGCTAGCGCTGCAGCGTTCATGAATACGAGTACTGTAGTGGCAAGGGCAACTGCTGGAGTTTCACTGCTCCAAGAGCTGAAAGCAGCAGTACCCTCGCGCCGGTGGCTTAAAGCAGCAGAGCAGAAGGACGACTCCTCGTCTACAGGTGTCGGCAACGGCAACGGCAACGGCAGAACCAGCGCTCAGGTTCCAAGAGTGCAATTCGTTTTTACCATGGGCCTTCACGGAGACGGAAGACTCCACGACTTTTTGGGAAAGGTCGTTTCACAATCTCCCGCCATGAAGCGTCTCGTAGAGCTGGGGATTGCTCCAGGCCAATTGGTGGAACTGCATCGACTCTTATATCAAACCACCAAAACAACAACGCAGGGGCCGAACAACAAGCTCATGTCACCAGGACTCTGGAATGCTCATTGCGATGTGGACGTTACCAAGGCAAGTGCAGCTGAATTGCACGAACAAGTCGTGGCGTTGCTGAAAGATATTAAAGAAACTGTGACGGACGCTTACACGAGCGGAAAGGTGGTCGTGGAGAATCCGAGCCACCCACGGTCCTACGTGATTCCTATTCCCGTCAATACCGTCAACATGGGCATGGCTGACTTATATGATGATGATGATGATGATTCTGCTCAGAAGAAAATGATTGAGGACCGATTTGGCCGTGCGGCGTATCCCACCGAATTCAAAAATCAATCCTGCCATCGACTCGACTTTGCCAGTTTGGATCTATGGTATGCCACCTGTCAAGAAGCCAAGGTTGATTGCCGTCACTTGTTTGCCCACCGGCGTCCCCTTTTTGAGTTGAAAAATGCATTTTCTCTCTTAATGAGTACGAGTAGTAGTCGACAACAAGGCAGGAGCAGCGACACGGCACCCTTCCAATTTCACTTGGCCGTCATCCATCACTACAATACCATGCTACACATTATCGCCGACGAAATGTTTCAATTCGGCCCTCGGAACATTGGATGCTTGGACACAAGCGCATCAAATTGGAAGGGACTATGGCTTGAGTTGTGGGGCTTTTCGAGGGAAGATTCCATTTTGGACTCTCTTCTATTGGCAGACGAGGATAAGGCCTTGTTGTTTCCACGACAAGATATCCTGCGCAAAGATTTGTTTACTGTCATACCAGCCACCACAGCGCCGTATGTCGAATCGTTTCTACAGCTGCACCAAAATGCTGCCAACGCATGTGTAGAGACTCTGGAACAAGTCCACGCCTTTATAAAAGACAAGAGACAACGGGAGGGGGGGGGAGACGGAACGTAGAAGGAGACGAGTGATATAGAGGGTGCTGGAAATAAATGTTCGCGTCGCACTCGTTTACGAAAAGAAACAACTCCTATTCGTATGATTCCTAGACCTCTACTGGTAGAGATGTTGTGCCTTCCGCTCTTCCTTCTTGTGTCCTTCTCTGTGTTGACTAAAATAAGATGAAGGAAGTTCGCGGATTTCATTGATTTCCGTGGAAAGCCGCTACGCTCTTTGAAACTACACACTAGAAAACCTAGTAGGACTCACTCAATTGTCTACTCACACCAGACCGAAAATACCCCAACTGTATAATTAGCCCCTGAATAAACTATCCCCGAAAAACCATGGCACAGGAACTAGCCTACCGGTGTTACAGTAGCTCTAGTAGACAACAAATATGTGTCGGCAGAAAGATAAATGATGGTTGTATGTAAACTCTATATCTGATCTATCTATGTATTCTTTTCATGAAGTCTAACTCTATGGTGGAGGAAAGGAACGTCGAGAAGAGCGGCGGCAACATGCAGCACACTGCAGCATCCATGCTTTATCCCAAAAAGAAGGTACCCTGATGGTTAGAGCTCCAAAATCATTCCCTCTTGTGGGGTTTCGGGAATACTCCCATGCTCAGGATTCTTTAGTATCATGGGAACTGCTTCTGTATACAGAACGGGGTCGCAGTCCACGAAATATCCCCAATCGTCCGAGGTATCGACCACCGGTGTAGACTCCGAGGCATTCGTGCCTCGGCTGTCAAAACTTGTTCTCGGCGATAATAAGAAATCATGAGCCCGACTGTTTCGCGGAATACTCATGTTGCTTCGATAGGAACCTTGTGAAGAATCATTGCTTCGTTGAGACGAGGCAGCGCTAGTACGCCCACTGCCTTTCGAACCCAAATATCGCTGCTGCTTCGAAGAACCTAACAACAACGACGAAGACGATGACAAGCCAAGATGCTGGTTCGACGCCGATCTTGAATGCAAAAGTCCGCAATGTCTTGAGTAGATACCCGGCATGGTTGGTTTGTGTTGTCAACTGACTGTGATAGGAGAATGATTTTACAGAAGAACGATGGTTCGAATGGTGTTCAAAAGGATTCTGATGACAGTTGCATGAGAAACATCAACAATGATCATCGCACGGCCCAATAAGTAAGTGTGCGAATGGGAACCTGGCGACGATCTCTCGGCGATCTGCCACTGCCACATCAGACAGAAGTTTGCGGCACGAATGGGAAGTTCGAGGATAATTTCGTCGGAGTAACACGAATAGTGAGCGATTGAAGACGTCATTAGGTGATTTTGAGTCCCGCAATAAATAATGAATCACGTTCAGACATCATAATTTATTGCCCTCTCTCACAGATTCAATCTGGAATCACGCACTTTCGGCTTTCGACCGTTTAGAAATAATTCTGGATCTAACCACTCCCACGAAACCTCCCCGTCTGTAGTACTGTAGTAGTTCTTGGTACCGCGACAAGCATCCGCCGCGATGAAGATACTGGTACTCTACTACCGTAGTCGGGTAGAGAGTACTGGTACCGGTAAATACTGTAGAATAATCATCATCCAGTTTGTTTGGAGTTACTGTAGCAAGCATGGGCTCGAGTACGTACTCGTACAAGAAGTATTTTTAATGCAGGGTCACTGCTGGTAGTAGAATTACTACTTTACGACACAACATGTCCAACATTCCTCCTTGCAAATAAATCGCTGCATTGGCTGACGATTGATGACGATGATGTTTTTCAACGGTTATTTCCTTACTAGTCTACAGTACAGTACTTTCACGAAGAAGAATGAATGATCATCATCCATCGACCACCACGACAGCAGTCCAGGACAATGAAAATACAGCTATTGGTATACCAGATACCCGGTATGGAGATAGTACTGGATGGTAGCGCAGTACACAGTACCAACTGGTATGTTCTGTCCTCTATTCGGACGAAGAAGAATTATCAAGAACCATGATCATCTACTAACTGTCAACGGTCCGCTGGTCTACTCCGTCCAGGGAAGACGAGGCAAGCAAGATTTGTTTTAATATCAAAGTATCATAGTAGGAGTAGGCCATGGTGTCTGTTGGTCATTATTTTAGATAGTCGGCTATACTCCCATTCGCATTATCGTTGCACCACAGTAGTATCCGTACGAATACTTCTCCTCCTACTCCTCTCTACAGTTTTGTGGCGCATCAGCTAGCGGCTACGAAAATTCGCAATACCAATACTTGAAGGATATAAGAAGATCCATCCTCACATCTGCTATGGGTTATAGATAGGGTATGCGGCCGCCCCCCAACGTCGTGGGGGGTTAGAGAGTACGAGTAGCTCTAGAGTAGTCAATGCAGGTACGTACTCGTACTGTAGTACTGCTGGTGTACCGATATAGCAGTATTCGTTCCCAGGATGTCTCTTGTCTCTTGTGGTTCAACACACCTCGTCCTCCTCAACACTTCAACACTATAATACCGGTATTCATCGTAGAACAAGCAAGCCGTTTGATGGTAGACGGCAACTGAAAAAGGTGACTCCACAATCCACAGTGCCATTTCGTACACGGAACGGATAGTGCACTCAGCACTCCTCGCCCGTAGTAATGCCGTATCGATAAAACTGGGTGATATCATATCCATCAAATAATAAAGGAAAGAACCCCCCCCCCCCCCCCTCCGTCTATTTTCATTCATCGTCATCTAGTCCTCTTTGAGTCCTGCTCGCATGGAGTGGCCTCTCGACTCATAAGCCTTCTCCAATCCCCACAACCATGCCAGCAAGACAACCTGTGCCACTCCCCGTAAGGCATGTTGCTTAGGCGTAAAATAAATGTCACCGAAAGGCGAGTTGTTGTACCACATGTTGATGTTGGCGGGTGTAATGGCCAGAGTAAGATACCGGGTGAATTGAACCACCGATGTAGAAGGTTGCAATAGACAGGCTCCTGCTACACCCAATTCGATCCACCCGGAAACGGTCACAATGGCTGGATGCCAGGAAGGAAATGGCATACCTCGCATCATAGTAACGTAGGGATACGGTTGAGTCAGATGCATGGCGCCGCTGCTTCCAAAGAGCAATCCAATGGGAAGACCCAGCCAATACAGCGGATCTTGCAGGAGAGCGAGCGGAGAACGCCAGTTTCCCGATACTACTGGATCCATCATCTTTTCTTTCTGTCTTTCTCTTGTTTGTCAGCACAAAGCTAGAACCAGCAATCAAGCAGAATGACTGCACCGTGCGTTGGTGAACAAGGCTACGAGTCGTCAATAAGAGCAGAAACAAAAAGTACCGTCAAGGTAGAGTACAGTAATATCGGTACTATAGCTATACCGGTATTATTATTGAAAGACGACATACTATTACCATAGCACGGCCGATAAAAAAAATAGTTAACAGCGCTGAGCGCTGTTTCGCTGCTTCTAATAGATAGATTTGGGGATAAACGAGGGGAGAAAACTGACGTTGACACATCTCCCGGAGGAGTCGTCTACCGGTACGAGCGAGTACTGCGCGGCAATACAGTACCAGGTACACCGGTACCGGTATGACCGTTATCCTTGGTATGACCTGTACTGTACCGGTACCTTGGTACGACGTACCGGTACGTGTACGGTACCTGCTTGGCGGGAATGATGATGATGATGATTGATTCCGGATTCATTCTGTCATCTGTCAGTCGTCGGACGGGAGAAGATCGACATCAACGAGAACCCGTGTTGAAGATGCACTTATGTCGGAAGAGTCAAACACGGAGAGACCCGACGGATGAAGTGCAGACGATGAGAAACGGTTCGATAACGGAAACAAAATGCCAACTTGAAGTATACGGGCACTACTCGCGAACTCATCTAAATGAATTGATTGGTCCTAACGCGAGATGGGCGAAGTTCGGATTGATGTATGATTAGACAATGAGCGAGGTCGGATGGCATCCGACCGGGCGTATCAAACGAGTCATACAATATACTGGAGATTCACTCGGGACTTGAATCTACTGATTTAATCGATTCGGATGCTATGATCAAGATATATGAACTAAACTGATTGTGATCTTGGAATACAAAAGTAAGACCGGATTGGAAACAAAGTAAGATCAGATCGACGATATGTGTTGGAGAGATATATGGGAAAGGAGATAGAGACACACCGCAACAGAATGGACAGGTTGAACGGACCATAGAAACGGTTCGATAACGGAAACAAAATGCCAACTTGAAGTATACGGGCACTACTCGCGAACTCATCTAAATGAATTGATTGGTCCTAACGCGAGATGGGCGAAGTTCGGATTGATGTATGATTAGACAATGAGCGAGGTCGGATGGCATCCGACCGGGCGTATCAAACGAGTCATACAATATACTGGAGATTCACTCGGGACTTGAAGGATTCGGATGCTATGATCAAGATATATGAACTAAACTGATTGTGATCTTGGAATACAAAAGTAAGACCGGATTGGAAACAAAGTAAGATCAGATCGACGATATGTGTTGGAGAGATATATGGGAAAGGAGATAAAGTGAACTGAAGATCTATGACAAGTTAGTCTTGGATGATCTTATTCTATTCGTGAAGTCAGGATGAAACGACAAAAGGTAGAATAGAATTAATTTACTTTAGCTCACAATTCGAAAAGGGATATACTGACGAGCGTATTCTGGATTGTGCCTGCTGTATTTGATCACACAGTAGTAGTAACAAGTATAAGTATATCTGAGCGGAGATATTGAGTTGAGACACGTGACGAGTCACGAGTGGTATCAAAACTTTAACAAACCCGCACCGCATCAAAAAATAATCTTCTTTTTCAATGAGATGGAGATCAATATTACCGGTATTAGAGAGGACACAAACAAATAATCGTACAGCAGCATTATATATGTCCACGAGGAAGAGTATTCTCGAATCGCATCACTTCAGGATTACATCCACGATGCGAGGGCTTCGAATGTGCTGTCAGCAGTTGTTGATTGTTGTGTCGATCGGCCCGTTGCTGGTGCGAGCCTTTCCACTCCCATCCAACAAGTTGCCCGCGCCTATGAGTGTCGCCCACCAGGTCGTTTCGGACGCGTCTCCCACCGTGCTATTTGGTGTCGTGGAACCGAATGTCGAAGAGAGACAGGTATCATACTTCGGCAGTTCCTCGACTATTGTGCAAGTCGGGGATTGTGTTGGCAGTGGATCTTATGGAACTGTTCATTTTCTAGAAATCGCCGCCGACAAGATGACACAAGAAGAGACCGTGACGTCCTTTATCGGCAAACGGCCCTGGTCCGAGCAAGAGCTTCGCGAAAAATCGGCCGAGAGTAGCGACGAGGAATCGTCCAAGCAGCAGCAGCAGCAGAAGAAGAAGAAGGATTTCAAAGAACGGGCAGCTCGATGTCGGTATTATTGGGAGGTCGAAGAACATTGCTTCTCGAAGCTGCCGCCTCACCCGCAACTACCACACTACTATGGGACCATTTCAAGTCAAGGCGAAACCCCTACTGATTGGATGGTCTTTGGAATTGTCGGAGAATCATCGTCCAAGACAAACGGCCAAACCCCTATGCCAGCTTTATCCTTGAGTGATTTGATGAAACTCGATCTACAGAAGCAAGAAGACGCGCAACAGGGTGAGGCATCCGAGTTTTCGCAGTTGCGTCATATTGGAGACCGATTGCAATGTTCGACAGATGCAGAAACGCTCGACAAATTTTTGGATTCCATCCTGAATGTATTGGCCCACATACACTCCAACCAGATTGTCCATCGAGATATCAAACCATCCAACCTGCTAGTTCACAATGGCAGTCTACTGTTGCTGGACTTTGGTTCGGCCGCGGATCTTGAGCCTGACAAAAAGAAAGGAGCTAGCTTTTTCGGTGAGGGTACGCGGTACTGGGGACTAGAGGACGGAAGTCGAGTCGCCGTCTCTCCAATTTATTGCGCCCCTGAAATATTTGTGGATAAACACAATGCGCCTTTGGCATTTGATTTATTTTCCTCGGCACTATTATTTTGCCAATTGCTGTTTGGTTATCTCGAAGAACGAGTCGATGCTGGCTTCCATCAGCAACTGCAAGATGCAGACTGGAATTTGAATACTTGGTTGTCCAATGAACTTGGGAGCAAACTCCGACCAGATGGATTGGACCGGGCCTTGGAATACCTGGAAGAACGACCGGGGCTGTGGACATTGTTGCAACGTTTGCTACAAGAAGACCCCACGCAACGGCCAACCGCATTGGGGGCCCAAACTCGACTTCAATCAATTCTACAAGAAGCTCGTGATCTCAAGAATCATGACGATTTCGATAAACATGCACTACTGGAAAAGGCTGATGGACCTTTCTTTGCCATGGTTATTGAGTCCATGGAGATATGCGAATTACCAACAGTCAGTCGGCCCTTGCATTTTGTGGCTACCTTTTCCAGAAGCAAACCTTTGGGATTGGTCTTTTCGGAAGTGGATAGCGACGATGAAATCGATGCGAGTAGTAGCAACAACGCGGAATCTTTTCTGTGGTCGGAGGCAACCAAGGATGCCGTGCCAGGAGAAGTTTTCGTCAAGGAGATTGTACCGAATGGACAAGCCTCTGAATTGGGTATTTTTGAAATCGGGGATCGCTTGCAAGGAATTGGAGAATTGACCTTCACCGCCGGTGGATTCGAAAAGGCGGTAGAGATGTTGCAAGATCAGCCTCGGTCGGCCAAAAATGTCAAGTTACATTTTGATCGGATCCGCGTGAGAGAAAACCAAGCAATTCCCATGATTCCATCTACGCAGGCAGAGATCACTATTGTCGATCAGGGTGTCTGGTCTTCCAAGGGACGAAGGCAAACGCAAGAAGATGCTTTCGGTGAGTAAATAACATGACAGGAAGACGTCAAAGCTTGCATTTTTTCTTTCTTTTGTGGCACTGACAGACTTTTATTTTCAGTGCTTCACGAGATCCACGATACCAAAGATCGATCGATTCTAGTACTTGGAGTGATGGACGGGCACGGGGGAACGTCAGCTTCGACAAAAGTATCAACGGAACTTCCAAGTATTCTTTCGAAGCAGATTGTGGTGAATCGTAGTCCGCTCGATGAAGCCCTTTTGAACTCGTGGAATGTTATTTGTCGATCATATCAGCAGCAATGCAGTGACGTAGAGCTGTGCGTCGCGGACTATGATGCTCTAGAAGGTGTATTGAATGCAAATACTGGATCTGAAGGCTTAATTGCTGGAACGACAGCATCGATGATGGCCCTCGATGAGACGAATGGAGAGCTCGTGGCTCTCAATTGTGGGGATAGCAGAAGTATGGTCATCACGCCCGAAGGCAAGGTCCAGCTTGTCACCCAAGATCACACACCCGAGACAGAGGGAGAACGGCTGATGCAGGGCGTCTCGGCTGGTCTTGACTATTCGCTACCACAATGCCAGTTTTCCAAGTGGACCATTTCCGCGGGAAAATACGAATATGCAGTGGGACGCTCTTTGGAAGGACCGTTTGTCACCTCGAGAGGCATAGTGAGCGACGCTGATATATCAAAAACTTCAATAGGCCCGGGTGAAACTCTGGTTTCTGCCACTGATGGTCTTTGGGAAGTGATGGACTCGGACGAGGTTGCTTTGGATCTCTTCAAGATGCGTAAGCAGGGTCTTAATGCGAGAGACGCTGCTCGAAACCTGTGCTCTATGGCTTTCAAAAAGGGTACTGCAGACAATGTTAGCGTTGTTGTGGTCTACGTATAATTTGTGAAAGTTGCAGGAGCACTGCGTGCTAGAATAGCTGCTAGGCGGGGCATGATTGGCTTCGTGGCCCAAGCCATGACGGCCGGCACCATCGATGCTCAACTTTGCTGTCCGTTGGTACACATACCATAATATGATATGCTCATTATATCATTAGTAACGAAAGTTTCTTCTAGTTCTTCCTTGGCTCACTTTATTTCTTCCTATTTATCCGCTATAAACTTCCCTGCGGCTCACTGCAATTTCGCCAATCGAGAGAGGCCGCCGACGTCACTGCCAGGGCTTCTAAAGTAATGCTTTGATCTATCAGAAAGGGACATTGTTGATTCTGTGATTGATACAGCGTAACAGCACAGGTCATGACGGGATCGCGTCCAAACATGGCAATCCCGTTCAGATATATCCCCCACATCATGCACATAGTCAAACGAGACCACCAATTGTTGGCATTTGCATGCATACCTAACGTCCATGCATAGTACCAATGATGAAGATGGAAAAATGAATTGGATGCGTAAGGCATCAAAAATATGGAGAATCCCAGAGCAAGCTCTAGAAGCTTCTGCAGTACGGACTGCCGGCGAGCGGCGTAAACCAAATGGGCGACTACCAATCCCACGATCGTTGGTAAGGCTCCAAAAATAAGAACGGCCCAAAACTGCCAGGTCCACGTGCAGTGCATCTCATAGGCTGTTAGAGAATGGTGTAGTGAATCGGAATTCGATGCCAGCAGGGAGAGAGTGATGGCCGCTCCGATGCTCGGAACCATCCAGCTGAAGGAATCGATGGACGGCGTTTCATAGAGACGACCCACCACAAAGAAAACGACCATGTCCAATACGATATGATTCCCATCAAATAACACCATTTCACGTAAACTATAGGACTCGTCATGGTCCGCATTCTTAGTACGATAAAGAGATCCAAAGGTGAGATTCTGCCAGCCTCACATCGTAATCAATCAATTCTTCAAAGAAGCCACTTCATCTGCTACCACCACTCACCGTGTAAATAGCGTAGTAATGTACCAAGAGGATACTCAAGACAGATACCAGGAAGAATTTGAACAGTTTCACTCCTTGTACGTCCAAGAGAATTTGGTTCTTTCCGATTTTCCAAGGCCCTTCTGGTAACCAATGTTGGTTCCACAGGCCTTGGTGCTCGAATTGTTTTTGTTCTGGGTTGTTGTTCCGCCACCGCCTGCTTTTGTTTTCAACAGGAGGAGCGACTTTCTGTTCGTTCTCCAAGGAAGAATCATCATCACCAGTGCCACCAAAGAGAAGAGAAAGATGCTCTTCCGTCTCGTACAGACCATCACTACGACTCGTATCGCTTGCATCGGTGTCAAAGACCGAAACGTCTGCTGTTATTGTGGTTGTGTCTGTTGTTGTTGACACCACACTCAGCCTACCTCCACCGCTGCTTTCCTCCTCGCTCGGTGTCAACCATCTCCAATATCGATGAACTGGGCTACTGCTTTTACTTCGTAGTACCATGCTTGTTTGTTGGTACGCAATAGCGTATACTCAATTGGATTGGAATGCTGTTATCTTTTCTCTACCGGTACAGTCGGTAGTAACATTACTGTACTGTAGGTGTCGAGAGCGACGCGAGTAATAGCGAAATCGAGAATGGCGATCACCCAATCTCTTTGGCAGAATTTGAATGTCGCGTCGCCTAGCTTGCATTGATGCGACTAGCTAGAGGAATCTCTGGATTCTTCATAAGGAGATTCGCTAGCCACAGCATATCATACAGCACGCATTACACGTACTGGTACCGGTACATACGTAAAGTCATGTGCCTCTACGCGGTACGAACCAGTCTGGCGCGAGACAAGCGAGAAACGCCATTGGGTCACATCCGATTTGGAACGGAAAATACATTTTTCCGACCAATAATCAAAAATAATAAATGAAAGCTGGTCTCAAAAATACGATTATTGACCAATTCGAAACTACTGTCTGTGCGTGTACCGTTTCGGTGGGAGTTTTCATCCGAAGGCGTGTTTTCGGCGCGCCAAACGGTATGATGTCTACCGGCGGTACGTGCGTCTGGTGATGCGGTGCTGCATGCCGGTAGTAGTAACCGATAGAGCGCAGTCCTTGATACCGGTACATACGTTCTTCAGCAGGGAATTCCGAGATTGATCAAGGATTGAGGATTTTTATACCGGTAGTTGACAACCGCCGTCATTGTATACCTCTATTCGGATCTGCTAAACAAAAGAGAGATGACGGTGACGATGACGTCCAGCAGAGTCAACCAACATTATTGTTGAAGTCTTTTATGA
Source organism: Nitzschia sp. pyKryTriq1 (assembly GCA_956465555.1). Classification (NCBI taxonomy): domain Eukaryota; phylum Bacillariophyta; class Bacillariophyceae; order Bacillariales; family Bacillariaceae; genus Nitzschia; species Nitzschia sp. pyKryTriq1. The sequence continues at coordinate 1,001,332 of OY101127.1, forward strand.
ATTGGTGGGATTTCTTCTTGCTATGCAGCGACCACAGCAAGAGTGATCACAACGAGCTTGTGTGACCCGAAAGCTGACCGAACAAAGTTGCCAGTACTTGCACTTGCTAAAGGCTTGGTCTTTTGCTCAAACTTTCTTGTGTGGTAGTCGCAAGATATCAACAAGATATCAACATGCCAATATATTACTACAGAGCAGCTATTATTAGCCTCCATTGGAGGTGGACTCGAATGGTCGCCAGCGCCTTCATCGCTCTATCATCTTTGTTCTGCCACAGTCTTCTCGTCACAGGCCTGATGACAAACGGGGCTCTCGGCCATCACGGATATTTATCTTTTCGAGCATATCTACCCCCCACAAATTCAAATTTTCGACCCTTGTTGCTGGAACAGATCGAAAAGCTTCCCAATCATTCGTGCTCGAAAATACAGGACAGATACATAGAATTCGCATTGGCGACGAGCCCTGACGCCCACCACCTATCTCCTTCCTCTATCTGCTCATTGCACACTTTACCCGCTACAAAGGTGACTATTCTGCTCCCACTTCGCTTCTCAAAGGAACACGGTGCTACTACTCTGATATTCCGAAATCCTGAAAGCGAGCATGAAGATGATGCAGATGTCAGTATCACCAATAATGGCATTGGAGAGAAAATGGAAAGTTTGCTGGAGACTTGGAGCGCACTTGGTGGAAATCGTCGTCCGGTATCAGATGATTCGCTCACAAGCTTTTCAGTGACTCCTGTCTTACCTTCGTCAACTTCAAACCGGAGGGGGAAAAAGAGATTGGAGAAAGGAGGTGGCATTAGTTGTGCCCTACCTACTAATACTAATACATCGAGTAGGTCTGAAGCATCCCACGTGGCAGCGGCACTCCGAACACAACTAGCCAGTCATTTCGGGTGGGTACCATCCGCCATGATGAGTTCCAATAATGCGGATTTAGCTTTTCAACTATCCCACGACGACGACGACGACGACGACAAAGAAACAACAACAACAACAACAACAACAAACGATTCCTGGAATTTGGAACTATTGGTTTTGGCTCGAATATTTCCATTGCCGACGAAGAATCAAAGAAGAACAAGCAGCAGGATCAAACGGCTTGAGTCCTTCGTCGTGGCAAAAACGGCCAACATTCAACCAGACGATATTGTATTGGATCCTCGATGTCAAAGAGGAACCATTTTGATTGAAGCCGCCAAGTATTGGCCCCTCGCTTCGAAGTTTATTGGAGTGGACTCCGACATTGGTCATTTGGAACACGCTCGAATGAATGCCGATTCGACTTTGACATGCCTGGAGCTAAGGCATGTTGTAGTACCCAATGTGCATCACTACTTGCCAATCGAAGCTTCGTCGGTGGATAAAATTGTCAGTTGCATGCCGTTTGGAAAATCCATGGAGCATTATACATCCCTGCTGAAAGTGTGGGCGATTCTTCTGAAACCCGGTGGTCAAATGACACTGGTGGTGGATCAAAGGTCACTGGACTCGCTCACTGAAGGAATCCGTCGCATGCCATCATCCGAATTGAATATGTTGCTATTTCTATCGTTTGTGCGGAAGCCGTCGATTGAATGGGGAAATGAACGAGCGACCATTGTCCAAGTGTTAAAAGTGACCAATCGTGGCGGCGATGGACAACCAACAACTCACCATGGTATCATGGAGTGGGAAAGGGGAAAGCCTGAACATCAAAGTTTCTCTGATTTCTGGGCATCGACTCGCCTCAAGCACATACCATCGTTGATACACAGTGATCGTGCACAACGTGCCGGGCAAACCAACTATATCGTACTCTCGAACCAAAAAGTGTATAGATGAGAACTGGGCACGAAGAGAACTCCTTTTATTTGTTATTGAATAATATTTTGAAAGGAGTGCCTGTTCTTCCATAGTAGGATGGCCGTCCTTAGTAGCCGGATTGCTTGTTTGCTGCAACAAGAATACCATTATTTCGTACAGTACTCTAGTAGTAGATAGGCGTAGACTACCACCACGCAGATAAAGTTTACAAATATAATGCTAGTGAACAAACCTTCTAAAGAGGTAACATTTAGTGTGGCCAGCATCATTCCATGTGTGCAACGGCGTAGTGCATCTTAATGCTGTGATATTATGCCAGTAGGGATAGCTAGCTCATGCAGCAGCCGCTGCTGCTCCCGGGATGGACCACGGCCTTTTCAGGAAGAATGCATTGAGAAGAAAGATGCCAGTTTGCCAATCTACAAGGCGCTTGAGCTCTCCTCCATCGCCGTAATCTGCTCTGTCGACTGCCTTGGCAATCTCCATCAACATTTGAACGTACAGATCTTGTTTGGTTTCATCATCTCGTTCCAAGTGAATCAGGTTGTTTACAGCTGCCATGGCGATGATATCTTGAATGGCACCCAACATGCCTGGTCTCTGTGTTGTTGTTGTTCTTCTTGCAGTAGTAGTATTACTCGTCACGCTACTACTGCTCCTGCTGCTGCTGCTGCCACCAGAATGATGTTCTTCCTGCTGGCGACGGTCTTGTTCTTCTACCTTAATGGATGCTAGCACATGGAGTTGCAATACCTTTTCGTACAGTGACTTGGCCTTGTTTTCCAACGCAGCCTGCTCCCTCGGTGAATGGGGGGCTTCTTTGGCCGCCAAATCATACACCAAGGCGAGATTGAATATGAGGATGGATGTGAGGCCGTTGTGAGTTGCCCAGTCATCTTCTACGCCGCCAGCGTAGAAAGAATCCGGATCAATTTCAATGGGTTCGTGGTATTGAATCGCGGCGCTCGTGTTGAAGGGACGATCCGACTTGTCGTCCTCATCTCCAATGTCCATCATCATGATATCATCATGGACATCGTCATCGATGAACGAGGAGGGGGAATGATCAATATCAGCCATCATGGTAGTCCTGGCTTCTTGTTCAGTACGATGATGCAGCAGCTGCTGCTGCTGCGGTGGCGGCACGACCCTTATCATAGGTTTCACCACCATCCGAGAGGGGTGAGGCGGAGAATAAGAACAATAAGACGACCGATGATCCTGCTCGCTGCTGCTGCTGCTGCTGCTCAAGGGTGGTGGCCTTACTCCTCTTGACAGACGAAGTTGTGACTTGGACAACTGCAATGCACTTTGAAGGCTTCTCAGCGCCTCGCCCATTCGATTAATGTCCAGGCAAACAGTGGCCCAATTGTTAAGCTCGGCAATTTGTTCTATCGCTGCCATCGTTGTAATGGTAATGGTAATGGTAATGGTAATGGTAATGGCAATGGCAATGGCAATGGTGATATGATGTCGTAAGTATAACGACTTCTTCTTCTACGAGTATTGATGCAATCGTATTTTCGCTCACTGACTTTAGAACTACTACAGTATGAAGAATACTCGTGCAAAGAGCGAGGACGCGAATGACGGAGGGCTATCTGGGACAGATAATAGAGCAGCAGATGCTGGCTCCCTCGATGGATTAGGATGCTTGAAAATGAGAGAACCGGCGCGAATCGAAGAGAACTACGTAGTCGACCTTCTCTCTTCGGCAGTTCTGATGCCGCTTTTATTATTTGTACAGTACAAGTACTCGTGTACTCGTACACATCTGCTCGGTAGTTGCACCGAGAATGGAGCTAGTAGCACTCGTAAAGTTGTACCGGTAGAGATATAATGTTGTGTATTTAATTATTGTCCATCAATCGAGCATTATTTCTTCTGATAAACCCTGCGAACCCTGTTCTCTGTTGAAATACCACCATAAAATTTCTTGCATGTGAACGCACATTACAACTCAGGTACACAGTACAGTACTTGTACAGTACGAACGGTAGGCGTGCGTGCGTGCGTTTGTGGTGCAATTTGGCCGCAGGCCATCGGCCGACGGCAAGACGCGACGCTAATAATTTTGATTTGGAAGTTTTGATTGTTGCGCGGCTTCGAGCTTTGTTTTAATTCTATGTTGTACATACCGCTATGTCATACTTGTACCGTAGACCATCGTACGTACATTTTGTTTTGATGATCATGATTCTCTCTACCGGTACCAGGTACCGGAAGCTATGATACTACCGGTACTCTCTAGCAAGTAGCTAGTAGTTCTAGCTAATAGAGAGAGAGAGAGAGAGAGATCTTTAAGCAGCGAAAAAGTGCACTCTCTAATTTAGGCTACTACCTTGTCGGTCGAGAACAATGAATCTATCGTCAAGAACTCGGCAGCAAGAATGATCTCTTGGATCTTCTTCTCATATTAGATAAGAGTCGCATTCAGAGCACCAAATTTATCTTTCTCCTTTTAGAAGCAGTACGCGTCTACTCCAGATAGTTCGCAAGCTTGTTCATCCTCTGGCCTAGGAAAGTTCCTTGATTTCGAGACTGGCATCCATTTCTTTCAGGATGCGTTCCGTCAAATCTCCACCCAAAGCCGCCGCCGGTGTCAAACATCCACCCGACAGTGATCCATATTTCTCGACCATCAAGATACCTGTCTCGCACAACAAGACCGCCGTGTACAAATACCCTGTATCTTTCCGGAACTCGAACAAGCCCTTCAACTGACGAATCTTCTTGGTCGAGGTGTCGTCGTCACCATTATTCTTGTCGACCATGATCGCCTCGGCATGGAGTTTCAAATATCCATTTTCCATGTCTTCACGAGAGGGACCTTCGCCGGCTTGGGGGAGGAATCGACCAAAGAGGTCTGGTTGATAAGTTGCAGCAGCTAGCACGGAAGCAGTCCCCAGATTCTTCGCCCAGGCCGTCCAGGATTCTACCTTGACAGCACAATCTCCGTATTTCAAATCTTTGGAGTATCCCAAAAGAGCACTTGGAGAGTAAACGACGAAAGTGTTACGAAGATGGGAAGAAATCCAAAGTGTTGCATATAAGATAACAAATTCGTCACATAGCAGCGTGTTCATGGTAGCTCAACGAGCGGATAGAACTTACTTGGAGCGACGAACGCAATTCATCACTTCAGGTTGATGTTTGAAAGAAGTTAAAAGTGATGGGCAGATGGTGAGAAAGATCGTGGTGTTTCATTCGCACACGAAACGGATCAAGGTTTGCAATCATGCCACCATAACTTACTGACAGGCGCCATAATCCAAGGTCCAGCCTTCCGACCAGGCAATGTTGGTACATCCACGGAGGTTTTGGGACAAATATTTGTGGTATGAAATTCTGATTTTTCACCATTCTTGTTTCTCACCAAGGGATCAAAGCTCGTTTTGGGTTTGGTCCTATCTTTTGCCAATTGAAAAGCCGCTGTCGCAGCCGTTCCTCCACTGAAGGCTGCCTCTTCAGCAAACTCTTGATACGTGATGACTTGTTGCAATTCACATCCTTGATTGGAGGCAAACTGGTGCATTTCAAAGACCATCAAATCGCAGGGGATACAGTCGTGGCCGCAATGACAAAGAAGGGCGGCTCCAGTTTTCTGTGCTGTTTCCTCGTGCTTCTCAATAGTTTGTCGAAAGTAATCCGTCTCTCCTGTAATATCCGCGTAATAAACTCCCGATTGGGCGCACAATTCCACCAGACTCGGTCCGTACTTTTCAAAGGGCCCGGAACACGTCAAAACCACCTTGGTTTGCTCCACAATCGCTTGGAGTTTCTTCTTGTCTTCGTCCGTCTGACACACCAAATCAGCCACTAGAATATCCGGGATTGGCACCGTTTCTTCTTGGCTTGTTGATCCTGATACCAAATCTTGAAGGACATTTTCTGCTTTGGCAGCATTGCGAGCACTCACCGCCCACGAAAGTCCGGCGGCGGTTGCTTGCTGTTTTTTCAATAGGTATTCCGCACACAGCTTGCCGGTAAATCCGGTGACACCAAATAAAATGATATCATACTTTTTGTTTGAAAGAGGAGGAGAAGGCATGGTGGTGACAGAAATCCTGTTTTGGCACGGACGAAGGCATGCAAGCAATATATTATAATTGTCTCTCTACTCTAGACCTAGAGTGGAGTAGAGCGTAGGGAGAGTTGTGAAGAGCATGTAGTGGAGCTACATAGATGAAGAATACCACGTACCGGTACCGTACTGTGGCTGCAGAATAAAGATCGGATCGACGCGAAGCAAACTTGTACCGGTACGAGAATGCGTACTGTACGAACTTGTACGCAATGACGACGATGACATCGGAATCATCATCATAATATCATCATCATCATATCATCATCATCGAAGGAAATCATATCAGTCGAATCATCAAGCCAGTCGCACACAAGTACGCCTACACGCGTACGCAGGCAGGGCGAGGAGAGAGGAGGAGGAGTCGTCGGTCGTCGTCAACTTTCCCTGCACGCGCAAGCCAAACTGCTGGTCGGATACACAGCATACGAGTACAATACCGGTATTCGTAAGATACAAGTAGCAAGTAGTAGCAAAATGCAACAACGGCGAAAGTGACATCGTATTTTAAATGTAGACACGTCTACGGGAGCTCTTCCATCTGCATTCCTATTCATTCTCTATCTTTCCCTCTCTTGTCAATACTCGTAGAAGGAACTCGCTCTTGACCAGGCAACAGAAGAGAACCTGTTCTCAGTTCGCTGTTCCGTTCGGGTTTTTCTGCGACTTGCCATCTCTTTTCGTACAGTTTTATTTGGCTTTTGGCATCCCTTGCTTGGTGACTTGACACGTTCGTCGTCCGTCGTTTTGTTCTTCTCGCTACGAATATATTATCTTCTACCACAGGTACGAGTAGTAGAGTGTCTACCTACCCCGATATCATCATGAAGCGCTCCCTGCAGTCCATTGTGGCGCTTTCCAGCACATTGGCAGCAACCTCGTTGGCTGTGACCAAGACGAGTAATCTCTTGACGGGTACTACTAGTAGTAGTCGTAGCAGGGACGAAGATGATACAAATAATAATAAGAACGGTCCTCCGTCATCATCCGCAATCACGAGCCATCACTCAGAACGCACCGCCGCTCGTAAATTACAAAGTGTCTGTCAATCTTGTCATGTTGGATTGCCCTTGGGGCCTCCCTTTTGGAGGGAACAGGTATGTCTGTTCGATCAACCGGCCGGGAGTGTCTATCCGGACTACCCATACACTCAGGCTTTGAAGGATAGTGGTCTTGTCTGGAATGAAACCTCTCTAGACGCCTGGTTGGAGGATCCCAGTGGTGTCGTTCCTGGAAATGTCATGAGTTTTGGGGGACTGAAAGATCCACAAGAAAGAAAAGATGTTATTGCCATTTTGAAATCCTTTTGTGACGAGGAGGGTGGCGGCGGAAACAATAGTACCACAAGTACGGAGGATCCAACGGCGAGTCCATCCTCCATGGAAGACAGCAGTGATGGGAGTTCTGGGGCACCAGTATTGGCCGACCATTATCTTTGGATGGGGCCCGCAATGCTAGTGGGGTGGGTGCTATTGGGAAGTGGAAGACGATAAAAGTCAGACAACCACTATAAAGTCTAGTAGAGTCAAACCTAAAAGAGCATCCATATCATATTTTCCTCCTGCTACCAAACGCCTGTCTCTGTCTGTGTGACGGATCGAGTACTAGAGCATGGCGACCGGAACCAGGTATGGTACTTTCGTAGCATTTTTTGGGACGTTTTTATGTAGTCACCGAACGCGGTATCGTCAGATCGCTGCCGACTTCGATAGCTCTCCACGACGGTCCATTCGTACGCATGCTGGGCCAAAAGGCGATCTACCCGTGATTGATCCAATGGTTGATGCAAGGCCGCATCTTTCAGGGCTTGTTGTTGTACGAGGTCGATCCGTTTGACATAATACTCGCGAATCAAACCATTCCAATGCTTGGCCGCATAGTCGATGGGCCCGCTAGGAACACGACTTGCGTTAGCGGGAGTTGGGATCCAAGTCGTGACTTGGCAACGGGCATTCCATTCGTAAAAGATTTCGCAACTGCTCGCATTATTGGTTTGCAGAAACAAAGAATCATCATCCCCATCATTAAGGACAACAGTTGGGTGCTCACAATCGTTGCTGTTTCTCCCCAGCTGACGTGCCGATTTCAGCCAACGCTTCAGGCGAAAAGTCTCTTCGGTACCCACCAACTCATCCAAATCCAACAAAAGTTTCTGATAAAAGTTTCCCGTTGCCAAAATACTCATTGGATCTAATTCCGTCGCCGAAATAGCCTCTGAGAAATTGAGAGCCGCTGGTGTACTGATTTGTGCCAACACTTCACGTCCCAGGTTCACCAAGTCATATTGAAAGGCAGGCGAGTCGTGAAACCCAAGATTGTGCTTACGACTCTTCTTGGCAGCTTTCATTAGATGATCCCACGCCGCAAAGATTTGACACATTGTCTCGGTCGGTGTGAATCGATCCTTTTCAAATAACGAGGATGCGTCATTGATGCGTTGACTCCCCCAGTGAGCGACGCCCGTGCCGTCTTGCACACTCCGATCTGTGCTGTACAAGCTTGTCAATAGCAAGGTCCACGATTGAGCAATCTCTGGACGAAAGTCATACCTAGGATCCATCCCATATCGTTGATGCATCTTGAGAATAATGTGTGGTTTCAAGGCCTCGATAGGTTGATCTTGAAAGGCTTGTTCGTAGAGAAACCCATAATACGCTGGGTTTTGAGTGATCCCTTCGGGCGTCGCGCCTAGCCCAATAATGTTGTGCTGTGTAGTATCATTCTTTGAACTATGATTCAGCGCATCAAAGGGCATTTGATTGACTTTACTCATGTCGCCTTTGATTCCATCGGTCCCTCCAAAATTGTGCAAGACAGTCCAGACAAAGGAGGCCCCGAAAAAGGCCGATTCGTTCCACTTCTTCCACTCTGGTTGCCGGGGATCGTACGCCATGTCCATGATCACAAACCTGTTTCTGTCAGGTACACTGTCTACGAACCCTTTGAGAAACGAAGCCTGTTGATCATTGTCCCAACCAACAAAGGCAAAGCCTTGAAAGCTCCAAATGGCGTCGGGGTCAGTAGTGTTGAGAGTTTGGTAGACAGCGACTCCACGTCGATACCACGTTTCGTCATGGTCAGTTGTCGTTGTCATTTCGAGATGATTGATCGTGGAGGAAGAAGAATCGTTATCGCTTTTCATCCTCCTCCTCCAAGGGGCCGTCCCGCCGTTGAAGTAGCCATCCAATTGATACCAATGGTCCGTCCCAAAGTCCGCAATCAAGGTTTCCATCCATAGTTTTGCTACTTTTCCGAATAATGGATCCAAAGAGTCCATCCACCCAGTGGCGCCTTCTTTGGTAATATTCGAGTCTTGATAGATCGTTTTGAGCTGAATTGGGACGTTGCCTTGAAAGGCGGGAAGCTGACCGATAATGTCAAGTTCTCGAATACGCGGCAAGATGACTTCTCGCTGCAGTCTCCATTGAGCCTTCATCCAAGAGATGGGTAAGGGTCCTGCAATATTACTCCCATACTCGTTTTGCCCTCGAGACCATGTCAAAAAGGCCGGGCCGTTGAACCAGTGTCGAATGTCGGTATCATTCAAACCCAATTTGCGAAAAACTTTATATTGCATATATTCTTGCCCAGTCAATGCCAACATCAAATTGATCCCGTTTAGTGCCATCCAATCAATAAAGATTTCCCAGTCTTGGGCTGAATACCACACCAACGAATAGGAATGCGTACAGACATTCATGAGATAGGAATACTTTACTGTTTTGTGGCGACGGATCATCATCCTGAATGGACGTGCCGGCCACGCGGGCGACGAGGTATTGACATTGGTAATGTTCATGGGTGGCCAATTATCCAAGGAGGTCGCATTGGCCACATTTCGTAGGTACCATCCAATCCCAGCAGTCACTTCGCTTAGAGTGGGTCCGCCTGTAATAGCAACCCTTCTTCCATCCGAGGCATCCGAAATGGTAAAACAGGGAAGTCTGCACGGCAAATCGCTATGATGGTCGTTGTTATCATTGTCCTCTTCCTCGTCATTGCCATCACCACGTCGAAGCAGCGTCAATTCGAAATCTTCATGACTCTTGTTGTACTTAAGAACCCGATTGATGAGCCGATAGGCTGGATCCAAAGCACCACCATCCGATGGGATGGGATTTCCAGTCGGACTTTCTAGCGGTGTTTGGTCGACATTAGGATGATGATGATGGCTTTGTTGTTGTTGCTGCGTCGACGCGCGTGGAACCCAACAACAACAACAACAAGAACCTTCTAGTAAGAGGAGGATGGTCACGGCCACCACGAGCGCCACGACGTACTTGTACCGACAGAGATATGAACCTATCATTGTATTATCTTTCAGAGATGAGTCATGGAGGAAAGCAAATAAGGCCTCAGCCAGTCATCATCACAACAGCATCACATCATAGTAATCCCACACTCATCATCATCTCGCACGCGTGACATCAAAGATCGCAAAAGGACGCGGAAGATACATACGCTCGGATTTGACGCGCACTGTGCGTGACGTGACCTATTTCATTCTGAATCCGCTGGAAACAGTCTTAAAATAGGCGCCTGTGCTCCACAGGACAATTTTGGGCCAAATTCGGAATTCGGCAGAATTCAAACCAAAATTCTGGAAGGCCGGCCAGCTGGAGCTTTCCATCGTCTGTCCACCAGTCGTCGTTGGACTCGCTCGTACTGTGGTAAAGGCCCGCGCGAGGAATGCTTTGAAGCAAAATCCACGGGATCGCTGCATCTGTGAATATCATCTGTGCATTGCGCAGACTTTGTACCAGATTCTACGTAAACTCGCATGCGTCAGCGCGAAATCGAGTCAACCAAAACGAACGTCCGAGAATAGTTCGTCGGCCAACCAAAACCAACCATTCGCCGTCATCGAATGATTCTTTTGATTGATGTTGAGAAAATCGAGCTCACGAATTCGCTACTCGCTCCCGCCGCCTTTGTGGTGGTGTCTCTTCTGTTGCTGTCGTCGTCGCGCTTTTCATTCTTTCCCATCACGACAGGTGGTGTTCTGAAGGATCTTTCCTATTTTTTGGTGTGAGCCGACGTCGTTGTACAGGTACCGAAACCTTTGTTTTATTGATTCCGAGTACAGAGAGCTTGAACAGATCCTTTCCAGATTTTCTTCCCATACATTCTATACAATCTCAAAATGAAACGAGATACTCTGTATTACGCCAGTGCACTACCACTACTGGCCTTTTCTGGATTGTTGTTGGAACCCTCCGCTGCCTTTGTTTCTTCTTCCACTAGAGGTCAGCAACTGGTTAAACTGAACTTGGTGCCCGGCCAGGGAAACCAATTGGTGGCCGCCTACAACGCTGCCACGTGCAAGAAGACAGAACTTGAAGACGACGAGAACGATACTGATGCAGTACCGCAAGCAGCAGTCACTATTACGGTGAACGATCCCGTGGGTGTGGCTCAAGACACTCCCCGCAACTTTGTGAAACGGGCCTTTTCTTTGCCCAGTCATAAGAAACACCCGCACCCCAAGGCAGAAGGATTGGAGTCAACATCATCAGATTCACCATCGTTCCCCATGGAAACTTCCAAGGATGTGGTCTACTTTCCCCTAGTGGGATTCACCTTTTGCCGGAGTGGCGATCGTGTCATCCCACTTCCCACCCAAAGTAACGTCTCCTGCCGTCTACGCACGAATCGCAAGGAAGAACTTTACGGATGGTTCAGTCCGGTCTGCAAGCTCGATTTGTATGCCGAAGACCCGTGCCGCGCCCCGGTGAAGGCTGCTGATGTGGAACAATAAACAAGCAAACAAACAAAAGTTCTGTTCTGGAATTACTACCTCCCTACCCACCATACCTACCTCTCAAGGGAGAACAGCAGAAGAATCATCACAATTACAACATCCATGAAAGAGATAACTCCTTATACTGCTCCCCTGAAAGAAGAACAAGAACGACACAACACATGCACAGGCTATCGCCTCCAGTCGGTGTGGATGAATCACCGCAACAACCACTTGAATTGAAATGAAATGAATGAAGTACTATTTCACCTAAGGTCAGTTCATACTGTAAGAATAAATGATGAAATGTTATGTATGTAGTACAGGTATGTGAAAATCTTCTGGCTTGACTGTTTTATGAAAAGCACGCTGCTGCTGCCCTCCTAAAGGTCCTTAAGGAGTACGAAACAACTATACGCTATACGCACGTGGAACCTCCACCAAGAGCTCCGTAGACCCAATAGAAGAGAGTATTCGTACAGCGATCTGTCATCTCAGCGAGAGTGAGGATTTCTGACGAGTACAGCCAGTAGCTACTATAGGAGTACTCGTACTCTACCGGTACTAGAGTAGAGAGTAGTACATGAGCTATCTATCTCTCTTCCCTTTGTGTTGCATTAATATTTTTAAAATATATTGTTACATTATCATATCACAAACACTGTATGCTTGTAGTAGTCGCATCAACAGCAGCAGCCGTCGCAACAGCTCACTAATCTTCTTCTTGGACACTAACTTGGAACAACTCGATGCATTGACCATCAAACATGGGTAGATTTTGGTTGCGCAAAAAGATGACACCCCACATGAATGCCGTGAACCACAAGGCCGTGTATTGATTCGGCTGGTATTTTCGAATGACAATCGCATGCGGAACCGGCAACAATCCTACCATGGTGATTTCATGAAGAATATCCAAGATCTCCGCTTCATCAACAACGCCATTCTTGCTAGCCACAATTTCATCCACCACAGGAACCAAGTGCTGCAATAAGCGTGTGACTGTCTCGAGAGGAAGACTTTCCTTGAGCTCCGCCAACCACTGTTCCGTCGGTTGGAACTTGGCGCCTTGTAGCTCGCTTTCATCAAGTCCAGAGTTGGGGATTCCCTTGGGGTCCATGCTCTCCAAAGCTCGGGCACGATCGGCGTCGAATTGCACCGAGGTTTGGTCTCCGTAGACCTTGTGGCATTGTTCTTGTGCCCGTTTTAGCGTAAGCGAGGCCAAACGTCCAAACGAGTCTTTTCGTCGAATAATGGCGTATACCAAATGCGTGTTGCCGTGGTACTGGTATTGGATAACATTGTTGAAGACCTCCAACAAGAGAGCCAAATGACGGTGCGCGTTCTCTCCCGAGTACAAAAATTTGGGAGATGAGAAGAGTTCAAAGAGGTTGACCAATTTGACTGCGGCTACCAAACTCATTGATCGCCAGTAGGGAGAGATATTGCAAATGATGGTCAAAAAGCAAGAATACAAGGGCACCAATTTGTAGGCACCATTGACAACCAACTTGTGAAGTGTGATGGCCAAGAGATCGTTGTGACCACCAGAGAAGAGAGGAAGGTCAGTTGGAAGCTTCTTAGTGAAGGGCTTGTTCAGGGCAACACCAAACGATCGTTCTCCCGAAAGCTTGAGAAGGCAGAATGTACAAATATGGACGAGGCCGATTTGAGCTGGGTCTCGGCGAGACTTGTACATGAGGTAGCAAATGGGAACCAACAATTCGTTGATGTTGCACTTGGTAAGTACGTGGTTCATGAATAGTGGGTTCTCCTCCAGGAACTTCCACAGGAGAACAAGAAGTTCTTGGAAGCACTCCAACTTTGGTGAAGAGTTGGGCAAGTAGCCACCTTGGCCTTCATAAACATTCTTGAGCAATCTGGCGAATCCATCAAAGACAAAGTCAAGCTCGGCAGCACTGTCCATACGTGCCATGAGGGTGCGGAAGATATTGAATCCACCCTTACTGGCGGTTTCGAATTCGACCAAAGGCTCACCGTTCGGGTCTTGGACGGGCTCTGGGTTTCCAGGAAGACCACAATCCAAAAGGACGCACAAAAGCTGAGCGGAAAGCTCAACCAATTTAACGTGAGAATCCGAGAAACCAGAAGAATAGACTCCGTGGGAAGGATCAAATGTCAGGATGGTATTCATCAAACTGTAGAAAAGGCAGACCGAGTTCGGTGCATCAGCGGCGGTCGCCACAGCCAACCATCGGGACGCCAATGGGTTGTACTCGTCGGCAGGACTGAAGAGAGGATCGCAACAGCTAGCCAACATCAATCGCAAGACTTCAATACGATTCTTATCATACTTGCGGGTTGCCGCATCGTGACCCATCTGGGCGGCTTGGACACCAGCACCTGGAGCCCATAGGATAGAAGTGGGCCGAGGCACCAAGGTGACTCCATTTTCGACCGTCTTGGTATTCAATCCAGCTTCGGCTCGGAGCTCCTTGTCTTCCTTGGTATCACTTCGGCGGAAAAACGAGCTACCGCCATCTTTTTTGTCCTCGTAAAAGTCGCAAGTGAATTGTGGCAAGAAAAGCATATGCATTGCAGCATGGACGACCAACAATGCGAGTGGCTCTTGATCATCATCCGCACGACCTACGCTACCCCCTGGACCCGAGGCGCTTTCGGCGCCCGAAGCTCCTCCTACCATGAGTCCAATCTTTTCATCACCAGGGGCTGCCGCGTTGGTTCCCCAGCAAAGCTGCTCCACATTCTCATCGGCATCTCCCAAGTCGCCTGTTGTTGTACAAGAGTTTTTGTAGTGCAAAGAATTTCAGGTCAGACAAAAGAAATGGAAAATGTGAGAACAAAACATCAATCCAGGATAGACAACTTTGGTCCCCAAACTCGCCACTATCGACGCACCTTTTTCCAGAAGGAAGGGTAGAATTCTCGTCAAGACACGGACACAGTTCAAGGCTTGATCGAAATAAATGTTGTAGGGCGTCTCAACAATTTGACATAGCTGGGCTGTGGCTTGCGTGAAGAGCGTTGCCAAGTTTTCAAATCGCTCATCTCGGAGACGCCGAGCCGCATGTGGAGGAATCAATTCAAAGACTTCTTCTGGACTGGAAGGAATTTTCCACAATTCATCCCAAAAGTCGGCATCATCGGCGCTGACATCGACTTCGATGAGAGCCGAGACGGACTCCCGAAACTTTTCACGCGAGGCCGAGGCTCCCATGGTTGCTTTTGTTGTTGATGTTGTTGCTTGTCCAAGACTCTAGCTAGCGCCTATCCACGAGAAAGAAGGAATACCACTGCCGATGAATGAATCCAAGGTGTGTAGGCTTCTGTAGATGAAAGCTGTAATGCAACTTTAGGCAAGTGTGAGTGCTGTTCAGCTTCAGAGACGATGGGATGGTTTCTTCGATTGCAGTCTCGTTTCATGATGTTGTTGTTGTTGGCGTTGTCTTTGTTTTACACCCACACTGGCCTCGCCAAACCGCGCTATGCTGGGATCGCCGCCTATCCAGGTTATGTATTATTACATACTTGTATATTTTTATTCATTTTCTGTAGGTGATTGTGCGGTACTGCTTGTACGTTCCCACATGTAAACGCATACCGCGACATGGGTTGATCATTAATTTTTATTTAGACTTGTATAAATATTTAATATCGATCGCCGCCGGGCGGACTTGACTAGAGAAAATACTGCGCGGACTGGGCCTGTCGGTCGGTGCCATCAAAATAATCGAAACAAGACGAAAGATCCTTTCTTTCCGAGGGAAAAAGTGAAAAGGGTACTACGATCTACTACCAAATCATCATGGAATGTTCTTACAGGAATATCTATGCATTGCTTGGATTTGAAAATGAGTCCAGAAAACTATAGTACAGGAAATATGTAAGGGTTTTGAAAAATCGGACACTGACTGCTGCCATTATTGAGTTACATCCAAACGAGCTCCAGCAGCCCTAGGACGGAGCTTCCGGCGGGATATGCATGTTTGGCGAGCTGTAAGGGGGTCTTTCCTTCTCGATCCGGACACAACACCGAGGCTGGATCGTGTCGAATCAACAATTCCACCACCCCATAATTCGCTTGCGACAATATTGCGTAGTGAATGGGCAATCGTCCACGGGCATCCAACGCTTTGGTAGTGGCCGGTCGGGCCTGCAACAAGACGCGGAGAAGGAGGGGAGATCCATCCTGTATCATACAAGCCAAGTGGAGTGGAATAGAGCCATTATGAGGATCTGGCAACTCTAATGCTGGGGGATAGGCACGGATCAATAGTTCCACAACCTCCATCGGCGCCGACACCAAGCATGCCACGTGCAATGCCATTCGTTTCCACACCATTGCCAGTGGTTTCTTGGCTGCTTTCGAGGAGGGTACACGCTCCATCCCATAGTACCATTCTCTTGCTTGCGTGGGTTCCGATTCGATCAAAGCCATCGCTGCATCCCAGTTTCCACTCACCAACATGCTGAAGAGCGGTGGTTGCCTTGTTCCCCCCGTTTCGTGGATACCGGAAGCAGTCGAACAGGATGGCACACCAGAGACACACATAGCTTCAATCCGTATCTTGTCCTTACAAGCACTAGTATCCTTCGAAGGATCCCCCACACGCGATCGGCTTCAATGCAACAGGAAATTGTTAGGACTTTTGACTCTTGCGAGAAAAATGCACGTTGGAGACAGTCAGTGCACTTACTCTCGAAAGGAACTTTCTTGAAGTGCTAGCTCCAAAAATTGAACGCATTCCTCTTTATGGAAGTCTTTGGGGTTGTGTTCGATGTACTCGCTTGGAAGCAATCCGTGAGAAGAACTGCGTGCCGAGGCTGTCTCGGGTACTGCTTGGATCAAGATTTGGAGGGATTGCATCGTCCAGGACGAGGAATGCGACTGCTGGTCCTCCGTCGCCATGGATAAAAGTCCAGAGGGTGCTGGAACCAATGGTTCCGCCTTCCAACCCAAAGCCACCATATGGATCGGAAGCATACCTAGGATGGCCGACAAGGCGCCCATGGGATAGGCCTGGAGCAGCACTCGAAGTACCGAAGAGGACGCCCGGTACAAGCAAGCAATATGAATGGGCAAGAGTGTTTTGGTTTCCGCGGCTGCGTGCAGCAGCGGCTCGCTTTGAAACTCCATCCCTTTCATATAATCATCTTCCTCATCAGCGGTAGTAGTCGACGTGTCTTGGGTTTCCAGCGGCATTGTCATGGGCAGAATATCGCCCGAGGGTGTGAGCTGTAGGACGACACCTTTCTTATCGAGAAAATCCCCCGTCGAGTACTCATCGTCACCATCCTGGGTACTGGTAGAATCATCATCATCCATAGTGTAAACACTTGATATATCACCAATAGATTGTTCCAGAGAAACCAAGGACCTAGTCGACTGGTAGAAGTCTGATCTCTTCGTCTGGTGCAATTCAAAATGTCTTTTCTTCTTCTTCTTCTTGTTCACTTTGTGAGGAGTGGTAACAGTTGAATGATCCCCCTGGTAGGAAAACAAGCTATCCTCTTCGAGCCGCCCGGCGCTGCGAGTGCTCATCATCAACTCTTTTTGATCGTCAAAAAATTTGGTCGATGAGTGAAATCGCCATTTCCGCACCAATCGACGCTTGGGTGCTCTTTGCACGGGTGTCATAGCGGTGGCACCCACCAAAAGAACGGATACCACCTTTGGAGGTGGTTTTAACGCACAAGCCAAATGCAAGGGTAATACTTTCCATCGAATCCCATACAACTTGATAATACAAGTCTTGTGGATTTCCTTGGGAAAGAGAGTCGCTCGAATCAAAACTCGTTGCCAATCCTGAAGGAAAATCAACTGGATCAAGGTAGAAGCAGACTGCAAATGGCTCTTTCGACGACGGGGTAGAACGATTGCACCACCCAGGCAAGAGAGTTGACGACCACGCTTATCAAAGGGTCGCAAAGGAGCAGAGTACGATTGAGCCGAGTGTGTGGCGCCCATGTTTGGGTATCATGCAATACTCGAGAATATCTGAACCAAATTCGAGGACCGCCGCGGTGCAATTTATGAGGCGACACGACGAAAGGGCCGCGAAATGTCCCATTCCATCCCATTTCCGTAAATCAGATGGAGAGGTACTTTCCTACTCGAGAATGTGGAAGCATCCGATCCAAGATCGTTCCATGCCGTCTGTTTGAAAATTGGGAGAACCTTCCTTCTTTCTTTACCATTTCTGTTGCTGTGGTATGGTTTCCCACGTTCTTCCACACGATTTTTTAAAACTTTTATTTCGACTCACTCCTCCTTCTTCTCACCTGCAACAACGACAAAGTCAGAGGACGATCGATGAAGCTTCGCACAACTCCATTGAATTTTGGCTACATAGTGTATGGCCGTTGGACCTGTCTCGGGTGAAAAAGTATCTTTCTTCGTTCTTCGCTTTTTTGGTGCGCAACTCCGCGAGGTCGCGAGCTTTGGTCTTTGCGTATTATTTAAAAAGTAAAACTATCTTCGATCGTCGTGTGTGCTCTTTCATGCGAAGCGAACCTTTTCTAAGCGTGTCTGATTGGTCCAAAATGCTGGTACTTGACACTACGACAGTACATCAGACACAGTTTAATTAACCAAAGATCTTCGGGCTCATTTATTAACCCATGACGCGCGAGCGAGCCCCGAAAATGCAGACTTCGTGGTAGCATGCCGGTCAATAGCAATACTGAAATATGTACCTGCACGGGCGAACGGAGTAGATAGGGTTCGACAGCTTCCGGCATCACAAACACATCAAAACTGGAACGAACAAAACATCAATCCATCCAAAGCAGCATCATCATCATTTCTTCTCCGATTTTCAATTCGATTTCATAAAATAATTCTTCGCCCTTTGCCTTCCGATAAATCTCTCAATCCTAACCGGTACTGTACAATGGTTGCTTCCACCACCTCTGCCATCCACGCTTCTTCTTCTTCCACGATCACTGTTTCTTCCAAGCCGTCGACCGATGTGATCCCGCTTCCCACTCGCATGGTGCTGTCCGCTGTTGCTGGAATGGGCGCTGCGACCTTTTGCCATCCCCTCGACGTCATCCGAGTCCAGATGCAGACCTTCTCTTACAAGAACACTGCTGAGGCTGCCGTGAGCATCTACCGGTCTGCTGGCTTCGTCAATGGTCTGTACAGCGGAATTTCCGCCGCATATCTACGACAATGGCTCTACGGAAGTTGCCGCATGGGAATTTACAGCTATTTGCTGGAAGAAGCCAAGAACAAGAACGGAGGAAGGTCCGATACGATTCCGTTCTCCACCAAGCTCGGTATGGGATGTATTAGCGGGGGTATTGGATCGTTTGTGGGTACACCCTCCGAAGTTGCTCTTGTCCGTATGAGCGCCGACTCCAGGTTGCCACCCGCCGAACGACGAAACTACACTAGCGTCGCCAACTGCCTTGTGCGCATTTTCCGAGAAGAAGGTCCCACCAAGCTGTGGCGGGGTGCCGCTCCTACTGTCGCACGAGCGACACTCCTGTCGTCGGCTTCGTTGGGTGTGACAAGTCAAGCCAAACTATACCTTAGTGAATCTGGATGGTTTGGCATTAATGGATCCATGATGGGAGGCATTCCTGTCATGTTCTTTGCCACCTTGATCAGTAGTTTCTGCGCCAATATTGTGGCGAACCCTTTTGATGTGATCAAGTCTCGAATGCAACAAATGCCTGTGGCGGCGGACGGAACTGCTCTCTACCGAAGCATGGGAGACTGCATCGTCAAGTCTGTTCGCGCCGAGGGTCTTATGGTATTTTACAAGGGATTCACTCCTGCCTTTGTCAAGTTGGCACCCTACTCTATTATCAGTTTGACTTTGGCAGACAAACTGACGAGAGCATTCACTGGAAAGGATGCGCTGTGAGAGAATTCTTTACTTGTATCCTAACATTAATATTATGAATGACGACGACATTCCAATACTCTTGAATCATTTCGGCGGATTCGTCCATCAGATGGTGTTGCAGTGCGCTCCACATTACTGAGCGACCTATGAATCAGACTTCTGTAGCCTCAGGGATGAACACGACGATATGCGCATCATCGTCGGGCTTTTGACGTCACTACAAGAATATGCCATACCGTGCACAAACAATACGACATATGTTCTTTCCTATTCGAATTTCCAGAAGGCAAACTGCGATGAATTATTGCGGTTCTCTTCTTGAACTTCTTGTTGGGATTTCTCGTGTGTATTTCTAGTTGCATCGAGCGAAGTCAACAAAGGCCCACAGCACTCGCGATGCTGGGCCAGGTCCCTGCTCTGCTGGTAGCCACAACTTTTTGGTGCGAATTTGATGGTCATCTGGACGAAACTTCTACGTTCAATCTTCAATGTTCGAGTTCGTGTCCTCGTCGTGTAGAACTCGGAATTCGTATTCTCCTACTACTAGTAGCTGAAGTATTTCTACTCTACTTTAGTGATACATCAGCATCAAAACTGTAGAACGAGTAGGGCTAGTAGAGGCCCTTACTTTGAAGTTGGTCCGATTCCTTTTGGATGGGTGGACAACAAACAATGGGGCGACTGGAATACGATACCTCTTTTACGATCACAACGCATGAAATATCATAGGTCGACAAATCCGAAGGATGAAACAAGAAACAAAGTGCCGAAGTCATTTTGTTCTTCGACAATAAGTATTTCAGTGCTGGTGCGTTACTTGAAGTGGCAGGTAAATCTACCCTTCGGATTTGTCAATCAAGCATTTTTTATCGTATGTATGGTTGATTTGGTGGTCGAACATCATCTGGACAGGTCTGTGTGATGTTACAACGAATACGTTTATTATAATATGCCCCATCGATGACGATCTCCATTCGAAGGCCTTTTATTGGTTGAATGTTCGGGTTTGGTGTTTCGCAATAGACATTACCGGTACCGGTATTGTTTGTTCCGACCTCGCTTCCAGCGCCAAACAATTTCACGAATTTCCTCAAATCATCCTGTGAAATTGATTATTTCCTACAATCCCATTGCAAGCAATGATGCCACCATTCCAAAAGGCCACGCAGATACATTCGTCGATTGAGCTTCCAAGAAAGGAGGACCTCCAGTCCGAGAAAGGAGAACAACAACAAGAAGGAAGCACCCAACTAAGAACGACACCAGTCGTGCTGTATGATGACAAGACGAGGACGACGGGCACACAGCACCCGAAGAAGGTTACCTTCGATAGCCGCGTTGCGGTCCGTACACATCTCCATATAGATGACATGACCGAGTCGGAACGTAAGACAACTTGGTATCATGAAGATGATTTTGCAACAATACGTGCTCAGTGCTGCGAAATCATTCAAAGAATCATGCACGAAAACAAGATCCTGCGAAAACAAGGAACGGACAGAGAAGAAAGCATACTTTCTTGCAACTGTCGAGGCCTCGAATATATAACCAAGGCGGGATCAAAACTTCGATTCGAACATCGACTTACGGCATGGGATGTGGTCGATCTCGAGCAGAACCGCCAATGGAATGAAGGGACCAGCGATGAAGATAGAATAGCCGAGGCCTATCATGCCTGCGCCGATGAGTCTTCGCGAGTTGCATATCGCCTAGCACTAAGGGATCAACAATGGGTCCAAGATCACAAGTTCGATACACCTCTACTCGACAGAAGCTACTATGTTCCGGGGACCCACGACCAGCCACTAGTAGTACCAAGAACCTCGATGTGTTGCATTTCGGTTTCGAGTACTAAAAACAACACGATTGGCTTGTCACCCTGCAAGAAGGTTGAAAAGCAGCAGCAGCAGCAGCCCAGCAGCGGGGAATCTGTGCCGTCAAGAGCTGGAGTATGTTCAAGGGCAGGTGATAGTAGTACTAGTTCGTCGAGCGATGCAGGAACTACTACTACTAGTAGAAGAACCAAATGACAGAGGAAGAAGCCAGATAATGTTTTTGTTTCTGTTAATATAATATCAAGAACTATTCTTATGTTACGATATCTTCCTGAGTGCCTCCGTCCGTCGTCCTACAAGAGCATTAGAAGGTACGCCGTGTGGTACGCCCCCCTGCTCCCCCCCCCCCTCTTTGGTGGATCGTATAATTACCGCGCAAAATGCAAGTTGCTATTTCGCCTTGACCAAACTAAATAATGAGGCACTTATTGTGTTTTGGTGTGAATAAAATCATGGACCCTTTTTCGTAAAGTCCTTATAGAAGTGCTACCTGGGTTGCCATGGTATGACCTCTCTCTAACGCAACGAGGCTCGCCGCGTTGGACGAGGACCCCCCTTATTGAGCAAGAGCGAAGTTGGATTTGTTGGTTGTTCTTCCTTGATCTCCGGGGTGGGCGTGGTGGGCGGTTGATATTTCTCGATCAGACTTCTTAGAACGTCTTCGCCATTGTTGGCCCATTCACGCCGATTTTCCAGAGCATAATTCAAGTATTCATCTGAGCTTACTCCAAAGACTCCACAATCCTTGAGCTTCTTAGCTAATGGAATAATGTAATTGTCAAAAAAGCCGAGCTCGCCCTCGTACCAGAAGTCAGCTGGGTTCTTTTCCATCCGTCCAGACTGATAAGCTGTTGTCATCTCTGCAAAGAGGCGTTCATTCCACTTTCGGTAAATGTGCCAATGCTGCATCGTGTGGGCAACATCGGAGGCTTGGATCAAGTGCTCGATGACGATGGTAGCCTTGCGATTGATGTCATCCTTGGTTGACACAGAATCGGCTGGTCGAATGCTGAAAGCAATTTCCCAGCGGTTCTTTCGTAGCGATTGCAGTTCCTTGTCAAAAATATCCGTAGCAAGAACCGTATTTGCTACCAGCTGTCGGAAGCGCTCGAGTTCGAATGGATCGGCATAGATAGTACGCCGCAAGTCGTAAAATCGTGGATCCATGAGCGTATCCCAAGCTAGCACAACTGAGTTCTGCTCAGCAACGCTCTTACTCTTGAAAAGTTTCGCAAGCTTGTGGTCCTCCTTGATGAGTTGGAAGTTAGAAACCCCAAGATGGTCAACGTCGTGGATTAAAGCTGCCAGAACTACACTGAATTGTGTCATAGGATCGGAAGTAATTCCGTATGTGTGGTCGTGGAGAGAGAAACCAAAATCCTTGGATTTGGTGGCATCTTCATTGGCGTTCCACAAATCGTCCGCGGCTGTAATCCTCGAGAGAAGCTTACTGACACTCATCATCACATGACTGACCACAGAAAGAAAAAACACCATTTGGTTAGATACTGCCTGGCCAAGATGACTTCCCACAAGTCCCCCCCCCCCCCGAACTTACCTCGCGTGCTCAAAATTGTGAAAAGAATTATCCCGATACATGACAGCAATCATCGTCACGTACAAGCGCATTTGTTCCACGACCTCCGATGGCAATTCGATCGAATTTGGATCCTCCTGGCTCCTGTAGATGTGATGATCGAACCCCGGCAAAGAAATGGTCTCTACAACCTCATCTAGAACCATAAACTTCTTGCGGATCTCTCCTTCTTTTTGAGTAAGTGCCATATCAAGGTTGCGTCCAACACCCATTGCATTTCTCTTTGCTACAACTTGCTTCAAGAGCCGCGTCAAGACATCCACATTCCACTTTACTAGGCGTTCAATCTTGGGCGGCAACTCAACATCATCCGCACACTGTGCCTTGAGATTGTTACCGCGAGTGATCTCTTGCGGGATAGGGGTGGCAGCTTGGTTGTCGTTGGGACCATCCGAGCCTTCTCCGTCGCTACCACTGAGATCGCCCACTGACAATCCGCAGCCGGATGCATCATCCTTGAGAAGCAACCAGTAGGTTTGAAGTTTTCCTTTTCCTTTGGCTTCGACCTGCTGTTCACGGCGTTTGAGCCAGTGACCCTTGGCAGAATGCTGCAACAGCTCAGCTGTCTCCATACTGACGTGGATTCTGTTTCTCTTTCCCGTACTTTCAATTCGAGCGGCTGTATTGACGGTATCTCCAAAGAGTTGGAAACGAGACTTGTCACCTCGAAGGACTCCAGCTGTAACAGGGCCGCTATGTAACTGTAATCCGAAAGAACAAGTTATGAGTGAGTACGCCTATTGAAATGCAGTGCCTTGCAGCAGGGGATTATCGAATTATCGAAGCGTATAATAACTTACTCCAACACGGACGGCGAGATCGCCTGTGTCGGGACCGAGAGTCGTTTCTAGTTGACCAACGAGATCATTGAATCTCGAAACGCACTCTCTTGAAAACCGTGCCATTGCCAGTGCATGATCTTTTCGGGGCTCTGGAATAAGAAAACGAAACTATCGCAGTGAGGGACGGTTGACTTTTTGGAAGGCTTTTTAAAATGACATTTGCAGCATCCGTACCTGGCAGACCTGTCACCGCCACATAACAATCACTACAATGCAACGGATGTGGAAGCGATATATAGGTTTAGAGAACATGGACATGTATCATTTTCGTTTGGAAAGACCTATCAATCCTTTCAGACTTACCCCACGGTTTCGACTTTGAACACGCGTCGACGTTTTGCGATCACATCGAAAGCATGGTAGACAGTTTCAAGAAGCGTGAAAACTTGTGACGGTTCTCGAACAGAGCTCCAGGCTGTAAATCCCGCGATATCAGCAAACATGACCGTTGTGTGCGGAAACTGTTGGGTAGAAAGAGAAACGTAGAGTGAGCTTCAACCACACCCGAAAGAGAAATAATAGGAAATATCCGAAGTGTCACTTACCAGATCGGCAATGGGCTTGTCACCAAAAGGTTCGTTTGGTCCTCTTGCGCCCACCTTTGCACCTTCCCCATCTTCATTCATAAACGTCTTCAGTTGGTATTTGGCATTCTTGGTGGGGTCTGCATGACTCTTTTTTCGTTTCTTTTTGGATGATGTCTCTTTGGTGTCCTTGGTTTCCTCGGCAGGTGCTTCTTCCGCCGTATGCTGCCCAAAGAGTCGGTCTCGAATCTGTTTGGGGTACAAGATCGACAAGATTCGTTCCGATTGCGCGGCAATCTTCAAGATTCGTCGCTGTCGACTGTGCACCGCACAATCGTAAAGACAAAAGATAATCGACATGGAGAAAAACACGAATACCACAACAATCGTCATGTTTTGGGGTTTTTGGTCCAAATGTTCCTGGGCAAACGCAGTACCTGGGTAAATGTGAATGGTCCAGGCACAGTCAGTGCCTTGACTGTTGTGTTCGGTCTCTAAAAAGGGTGCAAAATCATACACCTGCACATATTCATCGAGCTCCGAATCATGATGATCCCCGTAGCCCACAAACTGCGTCTCTTCAGCGACTCGCAATGTAAAGTCAACACCACAACTGTCGTCCACAACAACAATCGCGGGATGGTCATCTTTGTGTAAGGGCATAGAAAAGAAGGAAGTCCACCGAAAAGAGCCCACCAAGGTTGCGACCATTTGGCTGTTAGATTCAAAGTTTCCCGTGACAGGATACACCAGCAGGCTCGTGGGTTCCTCCGTCTGTGCGGTGGATCCAAAGAAGTCTACCGGATTAACCAAATCTGACAGGACGGGAGCTGCGGTGCTTTGGACACTGCTAAAGACTCGACCGAATGTGGGGTCTGATAGCGTATCATAGTTGATGACATAAGGATCGGTAGGTGCCACAGACATTTCCCACATGGGTGCATACGGTCCCGGACCCACGTCCTCTATGATCTCACCCTCGATTCCACGCCTATAAATCCGAACAGGAATACTTTGAATCGGTGCCGAAGTTGCCACTCCCTCCCACTTCAGACCCTCTTCGATCCAGTCCTGATTATCAATAGCGAAGCTTTCCCAGCGGAGTTTATTTCCGGAATTCACCAACGGTGTGATAGCTACAGTGTCAGCAGATGACGACTCTCGAAAGTTCCTACCGATTACTTGGAAGCTGGAATCTTCGAAGAAGGGCCACTCGGTGCCGTTATTAAGAGCAATAGCGGTCAGAGTCGACGACATCGACTTGCTATCTGCAACGATGCTTTCAATATTTTGAGAGCTCTCTTGGGCAATCGATTCTGCAATGAGTCCAAACTGCACAGCAGGGAACAGAGGAGTAGTAGAAGAACAAGCATGAGCACTACAATTTGACACGATAAGTTCGAGCAAGTAGACTATCGAGTCATTTCTTCAAACTTCAACACACCTCGTCGTAAAAATTTTCGTATTGGTTCTTGGTCATAAAATGCCAAGTCGCGGCACCCGCACCTGCCATGGCAAAAACCAGAATGAACAACACAAAAAATCGGAAACAGGAAACGGCCTTGTCCTCGAAATCTGAGTCCAGCCTCTTGCCCTCGTCCGAATCCGACGCTTCTTCCACTTCTGTCTCAATGCTGTGATCCGAAGTTGAATCATCGTACAATTCAACTGACCCATCGTCCTCGTTGAGTTCTCCCGTGGCCGATCCTGGGGAGGAAGTAGAGTTGTCTGGCATGTTAGGCTTCATTCGATATTTGTTATATCTTTCTGATTCTTTTGATGTACCGTCGACCAATAGACAATCGATACCGGTAGACAAAAGTTGTTTGTCGTCAAGTTACTTTTTTGTAAGAGCAGATACTTCGTTCGAAAAGAAGTTAGGTCCTTTACTCGTAGCTTGGCGATGTAGTACCAATCAAAATGTCCATGCATGCGTGATGGGATTATTATTATTTTTGTCGAACTCGCAGTGGCCATTGCAGGAGTTCTCGTTCATCATTATTGCCCCTGACACTCTGCTACTAGAGAATATCATCTTCGCTCTTCACCATATTATTTCCTTTGGGCTGGTAGACAATTCTACAACCTTTCAACGCATTGAACGAGGATTCAATGAGTTCGGATTTTGGGCGTCTGGGAGGAATGCAATGATATGCCTCTACCGCGATGCGAACAGGAAGGCCCATCGCGGCGAAAATTCCGTGTTCCGACGGAAGACGGAAAGAGCACGGGGGAGGCGTAAGCGCCTGTTCTTTTGGGGCAGGGAGGGAAGATCCCCCAAAGTAAGAGAACAACCTCGAACCCCCGATATGACCGCGAGTCTCATTCGATCCCCGCGGCCCGAGACTGGGCGACGACTCTCTAGTAGTAGCTACTAGAGTAGAGTCGTCTACGATGTCCACTCGACTCTCTAGTAGAAAGAGAGAGAGAGAGAGAGAGAGGAGACTGTCTACTCTAGCTAGAGAGAGTACCTGGTCATTTGTGCCACCATGACTTGTGCCACCATGGGAGACTAGTAGATTTACTCACTCCTCACCCTCGCCAGGAGTGGAATAGTAGTTCTACAAGAACTCTAATCTAGTATGCAGTCTGTTGTAGAACCAAGAAAAGTGCACCATCTATTTTAGCAACTGCCTTGACGAGGAGTCGAGGAGGACGGTCGCCACGTTTAACAGAGGACAACGAGGAGAATGGAATAGAGAACACCACCGGGACTCTTCTTGTTTCACCCAAATGAACAATACGCGATCTACTGTATCCCCTCGGTCAATAGAACTGTCACATATTGGATTTTACTCTAGTAGTAGAAAGGACCTGTCTACTAACTAAGAGCACTACAATTAGTAGACCGGTACATCTTTTCTCATGACATACGAAGTAAAGGCGCTCTCCGTGCTGGTAGAAAAATATATCTGCGTATTCGTACGATTTTAGGAGACAGTGTGGTGTCGTCAACCAGCAAAACTCAAGATCGAGATCAATCAAGGTCGTCGATACAAAGTCTTGCCCCATTTACTTAGAGGCAATCCTGCTACTGCATGGTATCCTCCAAGTTATGGTTCCGGTCCAAATTGCTCTTGTCGATCGGCCGCTAGAGAAATATTTCCTTCTGCGGCTTTTCCTGCCCTTTTGATTCTCTCCATCCGATCCTCGTCCGAAAGGTTCTCTTCCAAGAGAATATCATAGACGGCTTCACCGAATCGTAGCATTTCTGCTCGCAATACCGACTTGTGATAATTCTTGCGAAACAGGGGAACCTGTCGTCCATTTTCAAATAGAACATCTACGGCTTTATTGGACTCCCCCACCGCTGCTTGTTCCACACGAAACTTGACACGTTCGTGTCGTTGCAAATAAGGGCGGGTGGGGAACTCCTCCGCCGAGTGGGGAGTATCCAAGGATGTACGATGAACCCAAATTTCGTCCGAAGGACTTCCATCATCGGGAACAATAAAACCGTAGGCCTTGTCCCGAAGATAGAATTTGACTGTTCCAGTTTGATATTCCTTGCCATCAGCAGCCGCTGCGGCTGCTTTGGATGACAACGGTCGTACGGCGCACCGCGGGCGGGCTAGTACCAAAGATTGCGCCGGTGGTGACGCGGTTTGTAGTCTGATGGCGATGCCTCTGATAAAGCACGTGGAGGACGATGAACTTCGAAGTGCCCACATCATGATGATACCGGTAGACTAGAGGAGTTGGACTGTTCCTTTGCTGTACCTGGGGTATACCGTCGTGTATATGATCGAAGAGAGAGGGATGCAACTGCTGTTGCGGTTGAATTTTGTATTATGCGAGGTTGTGATGATGCAGCATGCAGCACATGCATTTACGCAGATGAGATCTTTCGACTTCTTCGACGAAGATCATTTCCACCGCGCGGGCTCGCGCAGGGGTTGCTTCTACTTTTTTTAAGAAGTCGAATAGATCGATTATGCATAGAGTATGTCTACGAAGTACTCGTACATATACCTCGTCCTGTACTCGTACAAGGGGCCTTCAGAATGTCCGAGTGTGGTTTGGCGCTGGCAGCGCGAGATTGCGTAAGTCATGCATGGGAGTGCAGCACGGTGCACGCGATAATACCGAATCAATGGTATCTCAATGGAATCTCACCAAAGGAAGCTGTCAACTGAAAACATGAAACATTTAAATTGTAGCGCATGTCAATAAGAAATAAAAATAGATCAATTTAATATAAAATCGCCCCGATTAATGTAAGGAAATATATCATTTAACAATCTTTCATTCTGACAGCCAAGCTCCTTGTAGTCTGCCCAATGTAATTAGTTTCTGGAAATGGCACACTGCAAAGCAAGTAGCATGCACCCGAGTTGTTTTGATGTTCTAAAGTGCCGCACACTTGATAGGGGAACTTTGTCAAATCCAACGGAACAAATTCTCCAGATGTTGAACCGCGTAAAACATCAAGTACATGATGCACATTATAACCACGAAAACCCTGGCTGGTTGTCACAAAAACACGGCCGCAGTCCAAACTTTATACATCATCCGTACAGGTATACAATAATTTTCAACCACAACCCTAAATAACAATGCAAATCAACACGCATGCCCGTCATATATCGACAATACATGGTTGTATACAGAGATTAAATATAAATATCCAACCACGAATAAGGGGCCGGCGTCTTGACAACTTTCACTTGTGGCTCGACAGGCTCATTTATGTAAGGTTCCTCAAAAATCTTATTTATCAATATAATTTGCTTTCTATTTGATTATCAAACTTACCATATTTAATCGTTTCTGTCAAATAAAACTGCGATCGATGTAGTCCACCAATCTCATCGAATTCACAATCCAAACAAAAAGACACGTGCACCATGGCCGGCAGGATCGGGCGACTTTCACATCGTTACAAATCCTGCTCCTCTCAACCAAATCCAAGCGACTCCACATGAAATAAAATTTCCTCCATCAGCGCTTTACAACTGTGATTGACACTTTTGGCAGTTACGTCCTGAATTTGTCAGGAGTTCAAATGGGGTTCACTTGATTTTTTTTGGTTTTTTTTTTACCGAACACCCATCGAAGAAATTCGCCATTCATTCCACCGAAATAACATTTAATCAACGGCAATTGATCCCCTCCTGCTCACCACAGGCACAACCAACGCCTCCAACTCTTGCATACCCCGAAACTCCTTATTAAGAGGTAAATTTTGATGCAACTTCATGGCCGTAAGGTTACAAAACCAAAGAGGTAGCTCTTGTCAACCATTTTGCCTAAGTACCGCCTAAGTAATTTTTCCAACTTTTTTTTTCCCAATTTGTCCTCCGGAGCTTTTCCTTAAGATGAAAGAATTATAAAACTTAGCCACTGGAGCGCGATGGTGGGGCCGCTGCCCACACGCGCGTATCTGCGCAGCCTTGGGGGAGAATTTTGGGATTGAAGGGGCGCCTGACGAGAATACGCAGCGGTCTAGTACTGGTACCAGGTAATACCTGGTACTCCTCCTCTCGGCGAGAGCTGGAGAAGAAGTCACTTCTTTCAATTTTGATCAACGCTCCTTGCAACTTCAAACCCACAATACCAGCGCTAGTACTAGAGGAAAAACTACTCCCAAAAAAGACAGAGACAACATCTCCCCGAATGAGAAGTGCTACGTATGCTATTTCAGTGCCACGAATCCCAACAGCTGACACGTTCATCTTCTTCGTCGCCCCCCTCCTTTTGAAAAGGGGGAGGACTCTGCTGGTAACTTTGGTGAACAAGATTTCTTGAAAGAGAAGCGGTGCTGTTTCTAAATTCCGTAGGAAACAACTGCGGAAGCCGTATTCTTTGGTCCTTCTTGGTAGTAGTACCTGAGTAGAAGTCTTGGCGGAGGAGGTCACTGCCGATGGTGGTTCGTGGGGTGGTGCTGCTGATCGTGGACGAGGACGTCAGCCTAGGCAACCAGGGATCGCTGTTTCGAGAGTCATTGTGCTCCATCAAGGGAAGCAATCGCCCATGAGTTGATGCGGCCAACCGATGATCAGCTACAACGTTCGTAAGGGTGGTGGAAGCCCGTGCTGGAAAAGTAGGGGGTATTAGCCCCAGTGCCGTAGCTGCAGTAGTAGTTTGCAATCCTAAAATTTCCTTGTCTTCTGTATTTGGAGTGACGTGGTTCGGGATCTCGCCTGCTGCTTGTGGAAAAAGTCTCCCCGTAAGAGAACTTAATTGCTCTTTCTCCTTTTGTATTGCCAAAAGCACCCTTTGATGATGGGCGGCCAATACTTCTAATCCTGAGAGTGATGGTGGTTCGACTGTTGAGGTTTCAGTTGAGGACGTCATTGCTTGATGATCGATCAGCAAAGTGGGAGGGTATAATACGGGCGCGTTTGATGAGGCCTCTGTGGATTGTAAAGGACTGTTGTTTCTACGACCATCGCCCTCCTGGTGGGTCGCTGGGGATAGCTTTGGTTTCTTTCTTGGTTTGCAGACGATTTGGGGGCGTTTTCGCATGAATTCTTCGGGAGATCCCTCATTATTCGTCGTATTCGCACTATCGACGCTCTCGTCCTCACTGTACGATTTGTCCGAAGAGGGCGATTCTTCACGATATTTCTTCGCTGCTTTTCCACGGTTTCTTCGGGTCGTTTTGCCCCGAGGATGATTCTTGTTGACATTGCTCGACTGCCGCTGCTGCTGCTGCTGTTCCTTTGCCTTCGCCTTTTTGCTCACCCTAGCATCAACGCTCACGTCCCCGATTTGTTTCAGCCAAGTATCTCGTAGCGCATGTGCAATTTTCTCTCGAGCGTACTTTTTGCAGATCTGCCTATATTCCGAACCGTCCTGCTTCAAGAAACGCCCTCCCTTGGAATCGACCCTCTCAAAGATGGTCGTGAGGATACCCCGTTTGATAAATTTGTCGACTTTCTTGCTCATATAGGTGCGACACAACTCCGCCACATGCTCACGGAATCTCTCATTTCCAACATGGGTATCCGCCAATCCGCCCCTCCCGCACATGATATCATGTTCCTTCAATTGATACGGCAGTGGAAACGTCTTGAAGTCTTCCTCCTCCGCCTCCTCTATTGTGGCTGCCTGACGAAACTTTTTCTGGTTATTGTTCTTGCTTTTGTTCGACAACATGGTGCTGGCTGGTGCAGATACTAGATACTGCAGTCCAGTTTCTCTCCAGTAGATTGTGAAAGATTCGTTGTGTTACAACTACTGTACTTCGGAGGAGGCGTGTGGTCTAATCTATGGGTGGCTTGTGAACAAACAACACAAGTACCGGTACAATTATTAGGGTTGCATTTCACTTCATGCATGATTGTTGTCCTTCATGCGTTATTGTCGTGGTTATTATTATTGCGTCGTGTCGCGCTCTCTCGCTCATAAAACGCCGCCAAAAACTTTGCGGGCGGCCTATACTTCTCTTTTCGCGCGCGTTTGTCCGTCTCCCGTTTGACTACCGTCCTTCCGCCTTCCGTGCACGCGATCGGTGACGGAATAAATGAGATTTTTCTCTACTAGTAGATTTTCCTTTTCTTTTGTTCTGACCTCATCGCATCGCATGATCATCATAAAATCGCAGTCGTGTCCCACCATCACTATTACTTGTACACATCATACAGGTAGGCAGACACAGAGAGGAAAGCCACGGGCCAAGGGAGCAGAATCTTACTACTTTTCGTTGGAAGAAATTGACCATGGGCAATACGGCCAGCAGTAGTGGTGGTGTGGCAGCAGGGAGCGCCAGCAAGAACATTAAGAGCAATGCTAGTAGCACCAGCACCAGCACCAGCCGCCGATTCCTCTCGCGAGAACAACTGCGAGCCAAATCCTTTTTGAGACGAGAGCAAGCGGCACATCACCGACCAAACGAAGGAACACCACTCCTAGATGATTCGTCGCCGGCATCGTCGTTCTTGGAAGAACTGCAACCACAACAAGACGACGACGACGACGACGACGACAACGACCAGTACATTATTGGGAAACTCGAGGCCGACGTTGAACGCTTGGCAGCCAAATGTGCTGCTCTCGAATCCCAGAATATCCTCGTGGCGGTGCAACAATTGGATCTTTTTGCACGATATTTCTCTCTATGTTTGTCTCTTTTGGTGCTCTATGCGTACTGGAAAGTTCTTGTGGTGTTGGTAGTTCCGATGCTGTTGCAGGACCTTCTCCCCGTACTTTTGGATTCTTATGTGCGAGGAGAGCAGGAGTCTTCAATAAGCAACACGTCAACGGTGGTACTTTCACAAAGTCCATGGACCAATCGCCTTATTCAATTGATCTTGTTGGCCATTCCCTACTTTTATAATCGATGGACCCATGGATCGATGCACCGGCGCTTTCAAGTCTTTGTCATTGCCTTTATCATCATCATTCGTATTCGAATGTGCCGGTGGCGTGAGAAAATGTTCCTTCAGGACGACACTCCTACTACTACAGCGATGGTCGGAACCACCACCATACCTCGATACGGAGAATCTTGTACGAATGATGGGATCTGGGAAGCCAATTATGAAATCAGCGCCCGCTTTCTGTATTTGAGTATCCTCCGATTGAGAGGCCTCTGGACCAAGACGGCCCAGTATTTGAGCAGTCGAGCCGATTTTGTTCCGGTTGGTTATATTCGGGAATTATCCAAACTCCAAGATCAAGCCCCTGCGACTCCTTGGGAACAAGTCGAAAAGATTTTACCCGCCAAACTACTAGATCAGTTGGCGGATATCGAACAGGAGCCCATTGCAAGGTAAGATATTCTTGTTATCATCATCGCACCGACGACCGAGCGTCTCTAATAAGAAATAAATCATTGCCATCATCATCATCATCATCATCATCAGCGCTTCGATTGGCCAGGTCCATGTCGCCCGACTTGCTGGATCGAATGAGAAAGTTGTCGTAAAGGTACAACACCCGCATGCCAGAACCTTGATGACAGATGACTTTCGATCCCTTAAGATTTTGACGAAAATTATCGGTTGGCTGGAGCCCGACTACGCCTTTATGGAGATTCTCATGAACGAATGGGCGACAGAAGCCATCAAGGAGCTAGATTTTCGATTCGAAGCAAAGCATCTGCGAGAAGCCTCCCAGGCTATCCAAACCTTGATTCCTACCAAAGATACGGTGATTTATTCCAACGTTACAGAAACCGAGGGAAAAGTTCCCTTTCAAGTCCAAGTACCCGAGCCAATCGAAGATCTTTCCAATCGGGAAGTTTTGCTGATGAATTTTTGCGAGGTACGTGCACCATAGCAGCCTGCTGACGGATCATATATAGTGTAGTCAAGCGAAGAACAAGAGTCCAACGGTCTCTCTACTAACCTGTATCCTTTTTTTTTCTCCAGGGATGTCGCATTGATGATTTTGCTCAGATCGAACGGTGGGGGCTTTCGCGAACGGCCGTCATGGACGGGGTCGCTCAAGCCTTTGCCCATTTTATGTATTGTTCGACGATTTTTAACGGTGATCCTCATGCAGGCAACTTGTTGGTGCGGCGAGGGATTCAGACGGATGATACCAAGGGGTTTACAATAGTTTTGTTGGATTGGGGGTTGGCCAAACGACTACCAGAGCAAAAGCGAGTCGCCTTTTGCCAAATGGTATATGCGGCCGCCACTGTCGACTACGGGTTGCTGCTAGATTCCTATAAAACGGTTGGTCTCAAGATGAAACGGGAAGATGCGGGTCAGTCGATGGAAGACATGCGATTCTTTCTCCGGGACATGGCGCCCCGCGAAGTGGCTAAGAAACGAATACGAGCCAAAATCAAGCAAAGCGAGGTAGGTGAACTGTGTCAGTATGCAACTGACTGTTATATCTTGGTATGAGAGTCTGTATGCATGTAATACTAACAATTGTGTATTTGGTTAACAGGAAATGGTAAAAAATAAGACCAAAGACAAAGTACCAGTGGAATCGAAAGCCTATCCCGGTGAATTCTTCTTCTTTATTCGTGTCAACGAGCTCCTTCATGGTTTGGGCAGTCGATTCAGCGTGAATCTAGGCTATCTGGATGCGCTACGCCCGTACGCCGAGAAGGGCTTGCGTATGTCGTCATTTTATGATTTGCCTCAAAAGCCGTCAATGGGTGGTGTTGATAGTCCAAAAGGAGCAGATTCCCTTCTGGAGACGAAACTCCTGAATGTTTTGGAAGAGTTGCAGAGGGAAGGAAAATTCGTCGGTGGCCAAGTGTGTGTCCTGGATAAAGATGGCAAGACCCAGGCGGACGTTGTGTGTGGAACTTTGGGTGGACTCCGAAGTCATATTCCAATGAGCCACGACGCTCTCATCTTGGGATATTCTACTACCAAAGCGGTCACGGCGACTTTGGCCCACATCATGGTACGGGATGGATACCTCTCCTACGATGAACCAGTTTGTGAACGAGTCTGGAAGCAATTCTGTCCGTTCGAGGATCCTCCACCAAAATTGCACCGAGATTTGAAAATGGCACGGGACGAAGTCGAGCAACGGTGGAAATGGAAACGAGAAATCACTTTACGGCACATTCTAAATCATGCTGCGGGTCTTTGGTCAGCATTTCCGGCTAAATTCACCATCCAAAAAATGGCTTCCTGCGAAGAATGTTTCACCAGTTTTGAATACAACCCCGATTGTCCAGAAGAGACACTTCTACCAACCAATGGACCAAATGATGGTACACAGGCCTACCATTTCATGTCATTTGGTTGGCTTGTGGCTGGAACTCTCTGCAGGGCTTATGCGGAGCGACATGGACTCAAGACCTCTACCTTTCAACAAGTGTATACCGCTCTGCTGGAACCTAAATTGAGCGACAGGACGATGACGGCCGGCTTCCGACCACTTGGCGGCCCCGGCAGTCACATCTTGGCACAAACAGTTACTTCGGACATTCGGGCAAGCCAAATGATTCAGCGCCAAAGGGAAATGGATGTTGATAATGATAATGAATTATCAGTTGACGCCGAAGCCAACGAAACCAAGAAAATGATGGCAATGTTCAAAGGAAAGGAATTTTTGGTAAGCACTGTTTGCTTATTTTCTGCTTGCATTTCTACACTGTGAATGGATCGACTGAGTGACTCATTACTTTCTTATTTGAAAAGCTGGACCCTCGGATCTGGAACAGCCAAGATGCTCTGAGTGCTAATGTACCTGCCGCTGGTGGACGATTTTCGGCCATTGGACTAGCCAGCTTCTACCATGACTTGGCGTCTGAAAAAGTGTTGGGGAAGGAATTTTTGGAGCACGTCTCGACCACTAGTGTTGAGAAGACTACCTCCACATCTTTCGCTGGCGTACAGGGTGTTACCCGGATCACAAATGATGCCAATGGAGATGATATGACCCACACGAAAATGAGCATGGGATATCAGTTGATTGGAACCGATCGCGACTCCAAAGGTTTCTTTTCCGGTCTGGGTCATGCCGGGGTTGGTGGGTCCATTGGCTTTGTCCATCGACCAACAGGAATTGCCATGGCCGTCATGGTAAATAAAGCAGACCAAGGCCAGGATGTGACTCTCAGAATCCTCAGAGTGATTGGCGACCACTATCAAATATAGAATTACTCGTTGTTCTGTCCAAAAGTCGTTCACCATTCAAAAACGCATGCACCGCATTGCGTAGCTTTTCGGCAAGCCCTGATCCCATGTGTTGTCGCCATCCATATCGAACGAGTCTTCAGAGCTCATGCTTCTTCCACCTCTCATGGCGTATGACTTGGGTAGACCACGGGGGTTCCACTGCCGGAATTCAGTCTTTGGTGGTTTCTCAGCACTTTCATCTTTGCGTCGTCTCTCAATCGGCACTTCGCCGACCTTTTTGCAGGGAGGACTTTGGCAATAAGACCGTGATGAACAACACATCCCCATTTTTCTCTGTTGCGCTTGTTGTGCATCGTATTCTCATATTATGGCCGTGCTTTCCAAGTTGATGCCACCCGGTCATGACAACAACATACTCGTACTCGTAACCACGCGCTCGAAAGAAAGAAGAACGCTATCAACAACACGAAGCACGACTGAATTTGGACGATGCGATGATGATTATGGTCCGTCGCCCCTCCCCCTTAACTGATGGAGACTTGGAGTATGAGTATTGTTAGTACGTACTAAATGGGCCGACTTTGGCGGGGGGATTACGATACGAGTACCATACATATGTATGACAAGTACCTTCACGGGTACAGGGATGTTCCATGTTCCCCCCATTTCATTAAGGGGTCACCAGTTTTGGCTGAAGCCTGCGACGGCAGACGCGTCTCACAATTTCGAATTTTCCCCCCGCCCGCGGCTTCTCATCCTCACCACGACTCCATCGATGCTGATGCCATGACGATGGGACACATGAATATGTTGTGACACCAACTAAGGTCCCAGCGCTTTTCCGCGATATCTCTTAATGATGTTAACATACACGCACTAATAATTACCATCAGAAAACCAAACCTCCACCACAACTTACTTAATATCGGCAATGCTTACTTTGAACATCTTTCCTGGGATCAGCCGTTTCGAGCTGCTTAACCTATTATCGAAAGCTCGGAAGGACGCAACGTGGGATAGCTTACGCCTGGTCGGATTGCACGCTGAAGATGTCGTCATTGTAAAGCCTCTTCTCTTACAGTTTCTGGCCGAGCGACATCGGCACGAGGAGGAGCATATAACTCACAAATGGAACACATTACTCGTGTTTTGGCTGGTACCTTCAATGGAATTAGAGAGTTTCATCCACGAGATTTTCAACCTTCAAATATTCAATTCCATCTACTTCAAATGCCCGAACACAACATCACCACTCCCTCCCGCCACTTCACCAAATACGTCACTCCCTCTATCCATCCTCACCCGAGCAATATCAAGCCCATCGATAGAAAAGTTGACTTTTTGCAATACGCACCTTTCTTCCGAGGATACAAGACTTCTATGCGATGAAGTGAGGAGAAGAGACTACTGCACCCTTCCTCCGTCTTCGCGGCTAACGATGCGGAATTTGACCAACAAGCTACGAACACTTGAATTCGTGACTTGCTCGTTCGGTGAAGGAGCGTTTCATTATATCGGAAACGCCATTCGAGCACTCACTAGTCTTGATACGCTGAAGCTTTGGTACAATGAGCTCTCTTACAATGACCAAATATATCTCCTGAGTTGCCTCTTTGAGCATCCGTCATTGACTCGATTCGACTGGATGGAAAGAGTTGCTGCAACAGCACCGCCCTCGAGGAGGACTGAATCCAACATGATGGATATCGATGGCGGGGCTTTCACTCCGATTCTACAAATCAAAATAGGCCCATCCCTGGAGGAAGGACTGGATAGTGTACTCTCTTCGGCCAGCTGTCACATCCGCGTGCTCGGGCTTTCAGTGGGAAGCCTAGCCGTGGTGGGTTCCCTCTTCTCGCGATTAGCCCGCAACGACTCTGTCGAATGGCTGGATCTTTCGTACAATGGAAATGCGGCACCAGCTACAAATAATGCCATCGCCGAAGCACAGGTCTTTCAGAATCTGTACAAATTTCAAAGGTTGCGGAACTTGGATCTTTTCTGCACAAGGCTATCTGCCACGGCCTTTCGATCCATGATTGTACATCCCGTCCCGACGTTGGAGCACATTAGCTGCTGGGGAGATGACCTTTGGGAGGGCAGCCCCACCGACCATGCGGAGACCATCCTGGAGATTCTGGAAACCCATCCGAGCTTTGTAGAATTCTATGGAGGGTTGCACTGGAGGACGGTCCAAGTACAATTTCTTTTTGACATTCGCCGGGTTTACCGACGGCATGCATGCTCGGACAAATACAACACGAGCCACTCCAGAACACGGTGTGGCCCTTGCGAAGAAGAAGAAACTATTTTGCCAGGCCTCTGGCCACTGATTCTGGAGCGAGCGAACCGATTCTTATCTTCAGACTTGAGAAGAAGCCGGGCGTTGTACTGGTTGCTGCACCAAGGCCCCGCCTTTTCGGCGTTACCGCTCAACCATCCGTGCTCGTCAAGCAACGCCAAGAAGTGCCCAAAGCAGCCCAAAACGTAGCAGTCTACTTCCAAGAATTTTTTGTACGCATTGTTGTTACGTATAGAAGGGAAACGCCGCAGTTTCGCTAAAAGTCGAGTGACCGACCCTGGAAAGATTTTTGGCAAGTGCCAACGCCAGCCAATCACTCAAGAGAGCCACCAACGTCGGCAGACCTTCAGGGTTGATCGAATAGCCGTCCGCGGCATTGATCAACTTCACTCCGACGTCATTGATATGATTGACCTGACTAGTATTCTTCTTCCGCTGCTGTGTATCATCGAATGTAGTACAGGAGGATAAAAATCGTCGTCCAGTGGCATTTGGCCTCTCTTGCTCGCAAAAATACTGAACAAATGCTGGGACATCTGCGATATAGGTTGGAATGTTGGGATCAGGACACAACCCTCGGACTTGATGGGTTAGATGGTCGAAACAAATTTCTACATTTTCCGCACGACAAGCCCTCCCCATAGATTTCGCAGTAATGCGCCGATTCTTCTCCGACATTTGTTCCTCCTTGCGAGAATACTTGTCTCCAAATCGTAAATGCTCGGCGCAAGACGATTCCTTCAAGTCTTGGACTCGGAAGGTGGTAGCCCCTGCTTGTTGTAATATTTCATTCGCAAAAGTGTCATTGATTTGGAATAAATCCGGATAGTCTTGCTTTCGTTCTTTTCAAAAAAAGACGAATATCCGTAAAGGATACCCTACCACTGCTTGCGGTGTGACCACTGGGTGTGTACGACGACAACGCCTTGTTCGTGCTGGAAGAAGACGCTAATATGGATGGTGATGGCGGCGGCGACCCGTCGTAGCACTTGGAATGATGCAAATCACGTGGGCAACGCTTTAAATTAGAGAACATGTCCGCCACCATTCCACCATATCCTTGCACACAGGTGTACTTATTGCGCCCATCGTACATCGAACCGGTAGTCGTGTTGTCCGCTATCTGAATCATCACGCCGTGAAAAACAGAGAATAGAACATTGCCCCATCCCGAGGGCCACTTGGCATACACACAGGTAGTAGACGGGGGTTCCGTGGTGGTCGACGGTTGGTCAGAGTAATGCCCGGTGGTGATGCGGGCGTGTGGATCCGCTTTTCGGGCGGGCAGAGACCGCAAGGAGGAAAGCCTTGGCCCTACTTCGTACCAATCATCCGAGTAGTACGAGTACGAGTATGACTACGAGTATCTGTAGACCATCATTCCCAAGGTGGCGAAGAGCAACATTTTACGGCGAGCCGAGAGCTTCGGGATCAGTGCTGCTTGATGGGCGTGCAAAGAGAATCGAGGTTGCATGGTTGGTGCGGAAGGACCGTACCGGTACCGGTACTGTGCCGGTACCAGTAGTGTTCGCTGTGGTAGTGAACCGGGTACGAGCACCTTGAGGGATATATTCTTCTAATTTTTTGCTTTACGCATAACTCATAATGCAACATGCAACCGCCATGGTGCGGGTGGGAGAGGCGTCATTGGAATTTTGGCTGCAGAGAAGTTTCAAAGTGAAAGATGATTTCCCGCCAAAGACAAAAATGACCACTTCGACTAGTTGGACTTTTCACAGGACAGAAGACGGACCAATGGCGGAACATAGGAAGAGGCCTTCTTCTTTCGAACGAAGATAGAGCCCTTCTTTTACCGACGCGAGCAGCGAATCGTTTCGCCGAGTCATAAATAATGGGAATTTACCAAGGGCGCTTTATGCCATTGTTCTTCGCTTGCCGGTACCAGCCTAGCTTCACTACTGTAGCACTCGTACAGTATCGTACGAAATGTGGAGAAGGAATCTCCAACTTAAAGTGCTAAATACCAATTTGTCCTACTGGGATGTGCAGTAGCCTTTGAGAAAGGAAAGAATGTCACTGAGCTGAAGGAACGCTTCTCTCGCTCCCCGCGCCGTTAGCGCAGGCCCTTTATTCTTGTACCTTCGCATTATTCATTAGGCAATTCAGTTGACGTGTACCATACCGGTACAGGTACCAGTACAGTACCGGTATACCTGGTACCTGGCATACACCGGCACGTATGTCTGGCCTATTTCCCTGGTACCAGGTACGTTGCTACCGGTCCGGTACACAGGACATACCGGTACATAATAGCAGGGGCTTGCATATTTTGTTGGTCATTAAATAAAAAACGAAAACCCCCGGGGAGTGAAAAGTGGTGTTATTGCCTTCTACTTCAACCACGCGGCGGCTGTTTCTCCGTGGGATGACACAATTCTCAGGATGAGAACGCCCGCCCCGCAGTTAAAAGTGACAAGGAACAACTCTATTACCGGTAGTACTCTAGAGTAGTGGAGTGCCAAATATCCTATCTCACAATTTTCCAAAGCAAGCAACAGCACCGACAGTGTCCTCTCCCATCCCATAACTACTGTACTAATACCATGATCAACCAACACGTTACCTTTGATCGAGTCGAAATCATCACTGTCCCAGCACGAACTGCTGCTCACCACCACCACCACCACCACCACCACAACGAACAAGAGCAAGAACAAGACAAATGCTGTCA
The DNA here is from genome assembly GCA_956465555.1 of Nitzschia sp. pyKryTriq1. NCBI lineage: Eukaryota > Bacillariophyta > Bacillariophyceae > Bacillariales > Bacillariaceae > Nitzschia > Nitzschia sp. pyKryTriq1. The sequence continues at coordinate 1,042,101 of OY101127.1, forward strand.
CTCCGCTGGTGGTGGGCCTCTCAGCAATTCCTGTTGGGAGGTGAGTGCTGACGAGGAGGTCGTCCGCCGAGTCGAGAACATTGACTTTTACGAGACCTGCCGAGACATTGACGAGATTCGAAACAAGCTCCGAAGCCGAAAGTCTCGCTTTTCTCATGAGGTGGCGCCACCACGATCAGTTTGCCAACCACCACCATCGTCATCATCATCACGAAGAAGACTCTCCCAGCGCAAATCGTTGTCTCCCGTTCGGAATCCACTCATCAATTCAGTTTCGGATTCGGCAGCCGATAAGGCTCCTCGTCGACCCCAGTCCTATTCCCCAGTACCTGTGCGAAAGGCTGTCTCGACACTGGATATTACCCAACACTTCTCTGATAGCAGTCGTGTTCCAGTAGTACGAGGAAGCGCCGAAAAGCTTCGAAGCCACTCATTGACTTCCACGCGATCTCATCGTGTCCGAGTTGCCACAACTATGCCTCGTTACAACAGCAAACAATTATCGCCGGATCTTCTCAATGTTGGGACGTCTTTGATCTTCGCGTAATACTTCTAACATTGCTTGGGCAAGATACTAAACAATAAAAGAACCATCCTCGATTACTTTTATTAGAACTATTTAGAGTGCAAATTTTTATGCTGACTAAATCGCAGATTACCAAAGGAGATTGTTGTTCGAAAGCTCAAGTAGTAAGGTGGGCGGCGAAACAACAAGAAGCCAGTCCAAGTGAATCAGCGATCGATTTACCAACAGTACATACAACATCATTTCTATAATGCAACAAAATCGAGTTGATCGTCTCGCATGATTCCTATATCTCTAGAGAGCAGCCACAATGGGTGGAACAATTACAACTGCAATTCCTGCCGTGATGGCCGTCCCCAACACCATGCCATGCTTGGCATTCTGCCACAACATTTGGCGTCGGACTTGTGTTGACCTCTTCTTGAAAACCGAGGCCATATGCTGTAGCTGTGTAGCATCTTCCTGCAGCTGATCAATTTTCTCTCCCCGCTCCAGAATCACTTCAATGTTTTTCGCCATAATCTGCTTTAATGATTCCACCTGGTCGTTGACCATGGCCATTTTTCCGAGGTAAGATATTTCTTCCATCCGTTGCATCAAAATTGGTGCAAATGTCGATTGCGCCGCTCGAGCGGACCCATACTTCCATGCTGGGTCCGTGTCTCGAAACATTTCTGTGATGGTCACGATTTTCTGGATAAAGGATTGAACTTGAAGGGTCTCGACAGCGGCAGGATCGTAGACGGCCGAGACACTCCAAATAAACAAGCCATCAGTGTTGCTTTCATACATGTGGAACTTCATTCCCTTGAGTTTGGGCTGCGGCGTATGATCGACGGGCGATCGGTAGTTTCTTCGGTGGTGCAGCGTAACGTATTCCCAGCCGGGCGTGGGCTTCTTCTGCAGCAACAGTTGGGACGCTTCGCGGAGATTGTCCTCCCAAAGATAGTCCACACTGTTAGCCTCTGCCAGCACTACATCGTTTCGAGCGACAGCCGACCATAGAATACAGGGTCGGCTGTTGCGACTATTGTCGGTAGGTTCCATCATGGTCGATTGGTGAGATAGGGTTGAGCTTTAACGAACGTAATTTTTTCTGTCGTGTCTTGGAGGGAGACTTTATTTCTATCGGTAGTAACTTCTATTGTACCAGTACCAGGTACAGTACCGCTGGTACCAGGTACGTCTGTCTGCTTTCTGTTCTGCTGCTGTACCAGCAGGTACGACGCGTACGACTGTACGTACAGCACGCTACATAGTAGCGCCGTCACGGAAGCAGTCACGATTGATGATGATGGAGCCGCAGTGGTCTTGCACCCGAAGGCAGTATCTCCACGATCCGTCCCCGCAAAGACCCCGGGCTGCACAGACAGTGTCACCGGATTGTCCTTTTTTCAATTAGTTTTTATACGTCAACGAAGCTCACGATATTTGTTGCGCTGGCAGGTACGCGTTTTCGGCGAGTAACGATATACAGACATGATATTATTGCAATGATCCCGACATGGGAATTTCAGACATTTAACGAAGCTTCACCCGTTGAGATCGCACCGTTCGACCGCGACCGTTGAGAGATACATACAGATACTGTACCTTGTACTGTACCGATACTCGTACCTGTACGGTACTGTACTGGTACCGGTACAGTAGGTCAGTTGTGTCGTTGAGATGAACTCCGTTGTAATGGAAAGGACCCGGATATACAATTTTAACGAGCCCGGATATAATTTTTTGTTAAATTAACAAAAAATTTATTCTATCTGTTAGATTATTATAATAAAACATGAACAAGTTGAAATGAAATATCTCCCTTTGTTATGTATAAGCTCGTAATTATGGTCCTTCTATAAAGAACGGTCCGTTATTTCCGGGTATGTCATGTCGTGGGCAAAACCAGATTATGCAATTTATGTCCGATTTGTCATCTCCGATGCGACAATGCACTGTAAAGTCCCTTGAAATAATGGCCTCGTAATTTTTTGTCAATTTAACAAAATATTTCATCCGATGTACAAGATTATATTTCATTTTTCCTCGTCGGTCAATCTATGCGACTAATATGACTTTCTTTCTTCTATCTTCCGCCCAAATCCGTCTTTTATTTGGCAGAGCCACAAATTATGCTACAAGAATCTCTGTCCTTCTGTCCCCACTGCGGCGTGAGGGGTGGTACCAATGTCGGAGACACATACATCCTTCCCAGTACGTCAACCCCCACCTCTCGCGCTCAGCGACGACGCACTTTTAGTGCTACTTGTTCTTGTATTCGGGGTCATCAGACACGACTCAGATGTACAACTTTTGGCGAATGCAGTCGGATCAGTCGGTGGGTCTGAACATTTTTTCGTGCTACTACCGGTACTCTTTTAGACCTACTCAAGCTAGTGCAGTAGGAGTATGATTTCGAAAAACAACGTTTTAGTCTCTCTACTACTATTGTACTCTGGTCGTCTACCGGTACTCCTGTACCGGTATGCAGAGCAGAGCTAATAGAGCAAAGAGGAGATTAGCCCGAGTACTTGAAGTACTGACCGTACCGGTAGCGGCGCTACCTGGTACCACAGGGGCACTCTACGCTCTACTAGTAGTACTAGCAGCTACTACTATTACTACTACTGTACCGGTAGCTAGGTAGTAGTACGAGTAGTACTTGAGAGTCGTCAACAGCAGCAGTACACAACAGGTAATCTCTCTACTCTAAGAAGAGTACGTACAGTAGAGGAGTCGGTACAGCGTTGCCACCACCCGAAAGCTGCTCTGTACGAATATTCATACTACTGTCAGCAGGGTTATTAGCATTCCAATTCGAGCATTGCTTCGGGAGCTTGCGAAAGAAATGAGCACTGAGTAAATCGAAGAAGCCTCAGACGATGATGAGAAGTCCCGCTACAGTAGTAGCGCTGCGTGGCGGTAACCCGGGGAGAGAAAAGTCTGAGGAGAAGAAGATGATGCGCATGGAACATCGCGGAATGATTATTGCGTCTTCTCGTGTGTTCGTCAGTGCGCTGTTTCGGTGTATTGAAAGGCCGTCCTGGGACATTCTTCCTCCATTCTTTTTCGTTGAAGATAGGCAGGATCCATTATGGCCAGAGGGCTTATTCTTTTCAAACGGCGTTCCGAGAATTCTTGAAACCCTGGGACAGCAACGCCCTCGCTCTTTCGTCCCGCAACAGGAAGCGAGAAGTCTGCCGCTGTCATACTACGTACGATCGATCGCCAGCGCAGCGCAGTAGCACTTGAAGTCCGAAAGGGACGAATTGGGAGATCTTTCCTTGGGCCCACAAATTCCTCCACCATTCGACAGTGTTTAGCCTGCTGTACCGGTAGTTGTACTCTAGCTAGAGCAGGTATTGCCGAGACGATCACAAATTGTAGGCAAACGCTCAAACTTACTATATTTGCCATCGGTCCAAAACTACACAAGCTAACCATGACGAATCATCAATACCATGTTACCTTTGATCGACGAGTCGAAATAATCGAGCTGCATCAAGCAAGACGACGACCAGCGTCGGTGGACGAAGAAGAAGAGTCTTTCGGCTGTGACAACGATGAGCTCATCGTAGCTCGCCGATATGAAAGCGTGGAATTTCAAGAGATTTGTCGAGACATTGAAGAAATCAGGTTAAAACTTGAATACCAAAGCCGCTTCAATCTTCATCACAACCACGACGCAGCCATCGAAAACATCCTTCCTACAAGAAGAAAACATCGAGTACTACATGCCAATTGTTCAACAATGAAACACGAAGAGGGAGAAGACAAAGAGGCGTGCACGTCGCCAGTATACAAGAAAGCTCGACCAGGAAGAGGGCTCCGTCGAAAGTCGTTGTCTCCAGGAAGCAGTAGAGAAAGCATGAGCAGCAGAAAGAGTGTGGATCGACAGTCCATGCCACCACCGCACTCCAGGAAAGAATGCAGTCAACAGGATGCTTTCAATCTTGGCGACGACTTGGCCATGACACTATGAATCCTTTTGCCATCCTCTGCTTGTTCAAATACCGGTAGACTGTTCAATAGCTATAGATTTTGTGTCCTACTTCCCTCAAAAATGAATTCTACGGAAGTCTGTCATGTTTCGCCCCCTCTCTACTCTAGAGATATAGAGAGTTCAATCGTCGTCCAACACCAAAAAGAGCTCAAACAGCCTCCTCTTCCGGTGCTTCCGCTTACGGGACTTTTGAGTTGATTTTTGGGATATCCGACACTTCGGAATCAATAATAAACATATTTCCGAGGCCCACGTTCACACAGTAGCTGCGAACGGACTTGGTTCTGGCAATGACACAGTCTACGTCATCATAAGGGATTCGTCCCCACATCGCCCGTAGCTTGGGTATCGAATCTTCCCTCCAGAGCATGGCATAGGCACCTCCACAAAACCAACACATATGATTGGGAACCGATCGGTCACAGTCGCTCTTGAATTTCAACGTGGTGGTATTCGCAACAAATGGATTGAGCCATTGAAGGTGGACTTGATCCGTCTGCGTACAATCGAATCGGATCAATTCCCAGTCGTCCGGCACCAGCTCCAAGCTGGCTCTCATACGCTGGAGACCTGGATCAGTAATGACATAATCATCTTCCAGGACCAGTGTTAGGCCAGTGGTATTTTCATTTTTCATAATACTCAGTAGAGTTCTAGTGATTCCAGCCAGCCCACGGCATCTTCTGGGATTATTCTTGGCCGGCACGCATTGGTCGATCGGCGGTTCCCCAATGATCGCATTGATCCGTTGTTTGTGCGTTGTCCTCAAAAGAGGGTCGTTGTCCATCCAAAATTCCATGGCCTTTCTTCGAACTTTGTTCTTTTCCAAGTTGCTGTAGTACACGTGATCAATCGCGTTATTGTATCTTGGAATTTGTTCTTCTTCTTGTTGTTGTTGTTGCTTCTCCAAAGAAGAAGAAGTAGAACGGAGACGTGCGATTTCTTGTTGGATACGTTCCAATGAAACCTTGGTTTCGAGAGGATCGTCCATCCTTTGGAGAGGCGTGATGAGCATGGATACAACAGACGGCTTGGTGGTGGTAGTACTAGCTGTGACATTGTTGGATGATGATGATGATTCCTTCTTGGGTAGTAATCCTTGTCCTCGATCCTCAAATTCTTGAAACCGACACAAGCATGTGCCGAGGGAGTACGAGTAAAAGTCCTGGGCTATCCGATTTTCCACATTGATAAAATTTTGGTAGCGGTCAGGATCATAAACGATTTGGTGACCAAAGGTTTGCAGCGCTGTATCTCTCCATATAAGCACCCCTGCCGTTTGTTCATGGATCGTCCAGGATGTGTTGGTCGAAATGTCAGATTCACCAAGGGTGGGATGAGTCTCCATAATCGGCAATGCTTCGGGCCCATCTCGACAACATTCCAGTCGAATAACCTCCCAATGTTGAGACGAAATAAGACCTTGTTCCATGGCTTGAGCAATGACTGATCGGAGATGATCCAAACTAGGTATACGAATATTGTCTTCATGAATGACCACGGTAGTTCCAGAAAGATTGTAGTAAGGCTTCCCAGGATCATGGCTCGGGCGGTTTCCAAAAGGAAGTCCTCGATTGAAGGTGGATGATGAAGACGAGACATTTTCCTCCACCGCCATCGAGACATTTTCCTCCACCGCCATCACCTGGTCGTCTGGAATGAGTTCCTGCTGCCTTGCACTGGAGTTTAAAATGACATTGCTGGTGGTGGTGGTGCTGCTGCTGCTGCTGCCTGCAGCTGTCTTCCTTAGTAGCCCCCCATGCCTTGCAATATATTGATATGTGAATGCGGCCATTCGGTCGTTCCTACAGCGTAATTTCCTTCGGCAGATTTGGACATTTAACCCTTTGATAACTTCAATTCGATAGTAAGGAATAGGACGACGAGTTCCCTCCATGAGCCATGACTCCATGAAACGATTGTTGACGGGGCGGACAAAGGAATTGAAGTAGAGTATGCGATCAATTTCAAAGTTGACAGCGGCGGCGGAGGCATCGTTCCACGAATATTGGGGCGAAGCCGGATGATGATGATGGTGGTGATTCTTCTTCTTCTCCTTCTCGGCATTGGCATTCTGTTGGGCTACCGACGAGCTGTTGGGCCCCTGTTCATCGTACCGGCGGGTGATAATACTACTGGAACTGGAGCTGGAGCTCGTCCACCATGCAGTGCTATTACCCGGATGTAGGAAGTAAGTGTCGGCGACAACAACAGCTGATGGTGCTGATGGTGATGATGACGATGATGACGACGTGATGGGTATGAATACTGCTAATAGCCGATGAGATCCCAGGCAGGCAATGGCAATTTCCAGCAGTACCAAGATGCCAAAGATTCCCAAAGCGCATATTCTCATTGTTCGTCTCCATGATCCTGCTCGTTTATTTTTCTCTTTGTTGATGAATAGGAACAAGCCGGCCATATCGACCGTTGCTTTGGAAATTGATGATGATGATGATGATTCTTCAGCAAGTCGGAATAAGAGCAATAAAAAGCAGTTTCATCTTCATTCTTCATTTCTTGTTCATCATCGCTCATCGCATGTGCATCTCGCACCGCGACCGCGACGCGCTTATTCTTGGCGGGTGTAAAAATCGGGGACTTTTTGAATTCCATGGCGCGTGTCAGTCGATATGAAGTCGAAGTGGTCATCGGGTGGAATTATCATTCTAACGCATCTAAAAAAATAATCTAAAATAATAGTCGTCGTACTACTACTACATTATAAAGTCGTCAACGAGAAAGAGACAACTCCTCCTCATCCTCTCTACAAGTAGAAGACTACAGCAAAATCAGCCTCATTCATATATTTTTTCACCGATTGGGTTCTTTTCTCTATGATTAGTCAGTAGTAACTTGGTGAGAGAAAAAACGAGAGTTGTATTTAAAACATCTCTATGTATCACAACAAGTGCAGAATGATGAGTATACATATGTAATATTATATCGATCGGGAGTGAGTCCTTCCTTTCGCATCTCGTATCGCCAAAGCAGACTGACTGACTGACTGACCAGTCTGGTAGTAGACGAACATAACATACCACCACAAGCAGGAAAATGGAGTCCCACTAGTAGTTATTGACCAGAGATGATGATGATGATGATTATGATTATGAGGTTGATGAAGAGATTACTTTGGCATGACGAGGTCGATCCCCACCATGAGAAATCCTGTTGCCATCAGACCCATGGCACATCGATTCAAGGGAACGTAGCAAAACATATCCTCTTCGGTTTCGTCGACGACAAAGTGCTCCAAAGTTCCTTTCAGGTCGCTCTTGACATCTTCCAAATCCAACTCTCGGAGCGAGGAATAGGAGTATCCACCAGTTGTAGAAGTAGTAGTAGTAGTAGTCGGGCGGTCCACCACACAGGACATAATGCCAGTCAGAATGCCAGTCAGCAAAAGATTCAGCCCTAGCGTCCATAAATTTTGGTTGTAATAGCCTCGACCGTTGTTTCTGTCAACGATCAATCGAAGAATCAGGCCGATGATGAAAAAGAGAATGGGGACGGCGACCCCGTAGCGGCGAAAGACGCATATGGTGAACATGATGCAATGATGATGATGTGATGATAAAGATGTTTTATTCCTGCTGCTGCTGCTGCTGCTGCTGAACACAATATTATTATAAAATAGGAGGCTTGCGCGTTTTCAAAGGTCGAAATGCTGATGACGTTCTGCGAGTATAGAATAGACAAGGACTTTGCGTTGTGGCCAGGTGACAATATGAACTGACATTGAGGAGCAATGCGAGGAGTGCGAGTCAAGATAGTAATAGATAGAACAGCGCACATCATACAGTATTACCAGGTACACCGTAGCACATGAATACTGTTGCGGCTGATGAGCTTCGGAATACATCCCGCCCCTCGCGCCCCCACTGCTACCCCCAAAAGGTACAACTGTACAGTACGCAGTAGGTCTACTGTACTTACTGTACCGGTACCGCGGTACAAGTACCGGTAGATAGTGGGTACAGTATGCGTGAGCGAGCGATCCCCGCCCCCGCGCGAAAATCCCTCGACGCTCGACCCAACGGTCGGTCCTCCTCACTTTTTCCCTGCCTCCGGACTAAAAAATTGAAATTCGATCCCTGATCCTCCACCTGTCGAACCAAGAACCGCCTCCAATCAAAAGGTGGACCACCTTTTTAACTCAGGCCATTGCACGCATATTGTACCTCTCTCCTTTTTGATCGACAAGAAAAAACGAAACCAGGCAGCATGGCCCCGGACGCCGATAAAGATCGAAGGAAGCAGCAGCAACAAGGAGCCAGCAGTTCTTCTTGCTGCCACCAACACTTACTTGCACCATCAAACGACCAGCAGCTGTTCGCTGGTGGTGCCAAGTTCAAGCAAGAGAATGAAATGGCCGACGCAAAATCGTTGGAGGTGACTTTCAAGCGAGTCGTGAATGACTTTTCCTACATTGAAAAGCCATTCCGCTGCTTCTTAACTTCTAAAGGACAAGACAAAACCCTCTCCTTCAATGGCAGAAACGGGGTATTCTTGTCGAATTCTGACTCACCAATCGCATTTGATGAATTCACTGTGTTGGAGGACGAGGATGGTGCGGTTCTTTTTCAAAGCACCAAGCACAAGCGTCTTTTGTGCTCCAATTCTTCTGGAGTAGTATATGCTTCCGAAGCACGCCAAGATGGCAAGGAGGAAAAGTGGATTCTGACGAAATCCTCGGCAGACGACGAACAACAACAAGGTGGTGGTGGATTCTACATTACTTCCATAGCAAGCAAGAAAAGGATGACTTGCGTCGGAAATATTATTTGCACCCAAGACGATCCGTCTGCAAACCATATTTGGTCAGTGGATGTAACAAGTGGAGAACTTTGCTTCTTTACGCTTCCGAAACTCAACATGAGACTACGATGTGACTTGGCGGGCAAGCTCTCCTTGAGCAAGAATTGCTTGGGATGGGAGGCATTCCGACTATCCGAAGCTGGCGATGGATATATTCGGATCTCACCATGGGCACATTCAAACACTTTTTTATCTTCGAATCTAAAAGGAGAGGTTTACACTACAGAAAAAAGGGGAGAGTCTGAAAAATGGAGCGTGGAAAAAGCTCCACCGGGAAGTTCGGGCGTGTTGATCAAATCTGCCAACACTGGTCGGATTTTGTGTCATCAAAACTCCAAAGTTGATCCATTGTGCACGATTTTGGATGTATCAATGGCAACTGGATCGCATATCTGGAACCTTGAGTCTATGCATCGACAGATCTACTATTTGGTCAGCATCGACGCTGCGTCGAATCGTGGAGGGCGACTGGAGGCCACCAGGAAAGGAATCATCGGGACAAGGAACCTTCCGATGCGATTTACATCAGAGGAATGGAAGATAGAATTGACAGCGGAGGATGGTGTGGTTACATTGTACTCGAACGGATCACAGCGGTACCTTGGTTCGTCTCCTTCGGGGGAAGTATTCTTGATGGACAAGCCCGACGATGAAGCCTCTGAGAAATGGGCCATCGAAGAACGCGAAGAAGGGAATGCTCTGGTGTCTCAAGCTCATCAGCGTGTTCTTGTGTGTCCTGTGAATGCACCCATCTGTACAGTAATGTCGGGGGAGGTCGTTGTGGGAAATACTCGATGGGTATTGGAGCCCAAAATCCCACGCCAAGTGAGCAAAGAGAAAATGCAAGCCGTCGGAGCAGCAGTCGCCATTGGCGTAGCTACAACCGTCGCAACCCCCTTTGTCATCGGAGGTGCTATTGGGATCATTGGGATCACACAGGTCGGCATTGCAGGGCAGGTTGCAATCGGCAGTATTAGGGCCGCAGAAGCACTTTCGACACTCACCCGTCTCACATTGAGTTCGTCGCTACTCATGTCTCGCCAACCTTCCATAGCCCAGGGCGATTCTATTGAAAGCACAGACTCTGCGTCCATCGGCAATAGACCATTTTGCTCGTGGCAGTCATGGTAAGTTGCATAATAGTAATAATAACCTATCGACCAATCTGTCGACAGTAGATAGAAATTGGGGAACAAGAAACAATACAAAAATATCAGCAAACTAGATTATGACATTAGAAAGAAGATTCAAACTTGTCGATCAGCTCTAGAGCCAGCCGCCGACATTCAGTAGTATCAGGATGTGAATTCTTGTTTGACGTAGACGCAGCATAGTCCGTAGCCGCCAATTCTTGCAAAAGACTGATAAATCCCAAATCTTGGATGAGGTCTTTCGCCATTTCGTTGTACCCGGGTCCTTCAATAGTTTGCGACGACGGAGAAGGCGCAGCCTCATCCTTGCAACGCGTTGGACTGCTAGAAATAGGAGTATTAGCCGAGCTACCAGTAGTGTGGTGTACCCCAAAGACGACCCTAGCCCCGACGACCAGCCTACGCAACCTGGTTGTGGGGTCGCTTTCTTCGACGAGACTCTCCAGGGAGCTACATACCAAGCTGACAACGGTCTCTTCGTCATTGTCGAGTTGGGGACCATTGCAAATGACATAATTGTACAAGAATGTGCAGGCCGCCTGCCGAACTTGGACTGCATCATGATTCCAGTCACGAATCGCCGCTTCGACCAGAAAGGACGGAATCAATGGTTCGTCTTGTTGCTGTTCCGAAATCTGATGTGCTGGCTTTTTGCTTCCGGCGTAGTTACTCGCTACACACCATGCCAAACTCTTGGAAGCAGCCGTGGTAAATAATTGACAATGATAAGGTGGTTCAAAATTGGAGAGCGAACCGCCACCATGTTCGTCCGCGGCGAGCGCCCGCATCAATTCAGACATGCAGCTGGCCACCGTTTTCGATTGTGCATGGTGGAGCGCTACAAGTCTCAGAAAGAGCAAGGCGAAGGACACCACCTTTCCTTCCTGAATGAGTTTCCAAAGTTCTGGCACGACAGTATCCGCCAAAGCGTGGGCAGAATGATTTTGCTCTTGGAGCGCTTTGGAAAGGCTATCGAGTGCCAATCTTGCTGTTTCGTTGTTCAAGTGCGGGGCGAGTTTCGATGCACAAAGCGTCAACGATTTTGTGTCGTTTGAAAGCATCGGATTTGTGTACTTCTTTAAAATGCATCCATCCGAAGAGAAGTAGAGTGGTGGTGTGATGGGTCTACGTGTTGGTGTTGTACCCGCAGGAGAAGCTGGCGCTTTTGATGGACTGCCGCCTCTGCTGCTAGTTGTCGTTCTAGAACTAGAAGTATCGGCAGACATGCCTTGCCACGGATTTTGGGCACCAGTAAGACTTACTGTTGCAGCAGCAGTAGCAGAAGACACCGTTGGTTGCACAGGTGCTGCAGAGGCCATGGGAGGAGCTTGGACGGGAGAAATTTGAGTAATTTGCATCTGTTCCAGCATCGGCCGGATCATCTGCCCCATGGGGGACGACAGAAACCTTTGAGGCACTTCCAGAATCCAAGACGGAACACCCCGGGGAAGACCCAAGCCTTGCAAGGCAGCATCGTGCGAAAAGTGATTGCAGTTGCGGTTCAACAGATCATAGGTACCAGCATTGTATTTCGTCGAGGCGGTGCGCTGGCACCAGACATCAAACTCGCCCTGTGAGACGCGGGTCGTCCCAAGTCGCTCTGTTTGGACGGGGCGTCGACCGGTCATACTTCGGAAGTAATGAGGGTCCACGCTTTGAATGCCACCCCCGAAAAAGTACTCCTTTCCAAAGACCAAAAGGGCAGTGTGGGGAATCATGTCGATCGTGTGGTTCGGTCCCAGAAATTGGGCAGACAAGCTTCGCGCCATACCCTGACTCAAATCATAGACGGCCAAGTAGACTTCGGTCATGATGTACAAGTGAGAGATGCCTTGTCAATTGCAGCTGACGATTTCCGAAATGGATTGACCTTCTGTGAAAAGAATGAGGAGTCTAATAGGGATGGAACAGAAGATGATGCGTGTCACAATTCTAAAGAAAGATGAAGATTCATCACGAAAACAAAAAACTAAAGAAGCAAAAGAAGCCCGACGAAGCATGAAGTTTCGGCGCGCGAATGGAAGAAGAACAGTCGATCGAGTCAAAGTGCATAAGTTAGCCTTTTCTTAGTCCCGCGCCCCGGCGGGATGAGGAGAAACCGCGGTAGAGCGCGATCTTCAAACTTCCGGGACTTCTTTACTCGCGACTCGGCATTCGGCTATTTACAGTGTGTACCGGTACCTGGTACCGGTACGGAATTGTGCATGCAATGCATGCACGGAAATGATGGGTGACGTCAGCCATTTTAGAAAGAGATAGACTATGGGTACCGGTACCGCTGATGCTATGTGCACGCACGTGACGTTTGCGATCGATGAGAATGACATCCAAAAAATATATTTGCAGGTACTGGTACCGACCCCAACCCCAATAGCACAGGCACGACATCATCATCATCATCATACGGTACGTACAAGTAGGCTTGCTTGTTCTCACTTCTCTCGCACCATTTCCATCTTATCTGTATTCGCAACTAGTTAGCATGTCTACTCGAGCATTGAAAGTGTCCGTGTCGGCAGTCCAGCGATTGGCAACGGCTGGCAGCACGCGAAGGTTTGCGGCCACCTCGTCGTCAGAAAACTTGGTCAAGACGGCGTGCTATGACCTTCACAAGGAACTTGGAGGAGATATGGTACCATTCGCTGGGTATGAGTTGCCGGTTTTGTACAAGGGGGAGAATGGTGGAGTCATGAAGGAGCATTTGTGGTGCCGAGAAGAAGGAAAGGCCGCCATGTTTGATGTTTCTCACATGGGTCAGGTAAGAGGAGAGAAAAAGCAACCCTGCGAGAAATATGCTTGGCGTTGCACAGAAATAAGATACTTATGGCATTGTCTTCGGTCATAGATTCGCTGGCATGGAAAGGATCGGGCTGCATTTTTGGAAAAGATTGTCGTTGGAGACATCGCTGGTTTGGCACCTGGAAGTGGCCTGCTAAGCTTGGTCACCAATGCGAAGGGGGGTATCATCGACGACACTGTCATTACAAATGCTGGTGATTTCATTTACATGGTGGTAAATGGAGCCACAAAATTCGGAGACATGAAGCATTTTGAGGAGCAAATGGCAGCCTTTGATGGAGATGTTACCATGGAATATTTGGAGGATTCGATGCAGCTTTTGGCCATTCAAGGTCCAGGAGCGGCCGCCGCTGTTGCCAAGATCCTGCCGGACGGGTTCGATCTGAGCAAGATGGCGTTTATGACTGGAGCTGATACTACTTTGGACGGCATTGAAGGATGCCGTATCACTCGGTAAGTTTCTACGTGACTCCGTTTCTTCTACTGTATTATCTAGCTTCTGGGGAACTTGGCATCTCATCCCTATCTTGAAAAACACAGGTGTGGATACACCGGAGAAGATGGTTTTGAAATCGCCATGCCCGCAGAGAATGCCGTCTCGATTGCCTCAAAGCTTCTGGAGGACCCAATTGTCAACCCTACAGGATTGGGTGCCCGTGACTCGTTGCGTCTTGAAGCTGGACTATGCCTCTACGGAAATGACTTGAATGAAGATATCAATCCAGTTATGGGTGCGTTGGCCTGGACCCTTGGCGGCCAGGGTAGCCGCCGTCGAACAGAACAAGGGTTTTTGGGAGCAGAACACTTTTTGACTCCCGATGGAAAGCTCAAGAAACAAGAAAAGAAGCGCGTCGGTATCATGGGCATGAAGGCTCCCGCTCGTGATCACACTGAGATTTACGACGCTAGCGGTGAGACCTTGATTGGTGAAGTGACTTCGGGCACATTCTCGCCCTGTCTTAAGGCACCGATTGCCATGGGATATGTCACCACACCAAATGCCAAGAATGATACTGAGGTGATGCTCAAAATCCGCAACAAGATGCAAAAGGCGAAGATCACCAAAATGCCGTTTGTTGAATCACGTTACTACCGAGTTCCCGAGTAAACAGATAGGAGAAGATGTAACAAGCTTTTGTCTCAATCTCTATCTGTAAAGCACGAACGGCTGTTTAGCACCAGTACTTGTATACTATTCATTATAATGTGCAGACTTAACAGTGGCATGAATGATGTCTAAACGGTTTGGGATTTCTGCTGCCCCTACTAGCTAGCAACGATCGAGTTCATACGAGATGATTCCACCTCATCCCGATTGGCTGAGATCATCCGAAAGCGATTTGCTATGCCGCCGCTTCTGCAGCTTGGCCTTGGAGCTTGAGCTGTACCTAGTGTGCAGTCTATCCCGAAAGCACTGCCCAATCTTCTCTCGAGCTAGATGATCCCCAGTCTCACAATATCGACCTACGTCATTCTTTTTGACAAAGCCACCACTGGGTGAGTTTTTTCGGACAACGTCCAATATCTCTGAGACGATCACGGACTTAGCCATCTTGCCCTTGGCTTGAATGTACCGCTCGCAGTTTTGTTCCACCAGTGTCACAAAGTACTTGTTTCCAGGGTGACTCTTTGGCCCGCTGCCTCGACAACAGATAACATCAAAAGGGCCAGGTTTAAACTCTGGCTCTAGTGGTGTCATCGGCTCCATTCGCCGTACGCCTTTCCGCCAGTCATCAGCGTCAGCACTGTTGTCCTCAGACTCTTCTTGATCGGGCCTTGCAGCTGGCTTTTTGTCCAAATCCTCAATGGGCGTAGCGTCATCTCCCCAGATGTACGAACAGTCTTTGTGGAACATTTGAACAATATTTCTCCCAGCTTTCTGGTACTTGAGCTGATTTCGGAGAACCTTTCCAACGGCGTCCTTGGCGGCGGCTTCTTCAATCTCGGTATAACTGTTCGAGGGTTCTTTCATCTCCACGAACCGGCCACCGGCCGATAGAGTAGTCTTGTAGAGAGAGCCGATGATCTTATCTTGTTCTTCGGTTGTGCCGGCACTGAACTTCTCCAGATAAGAAGAGGCCAAGACCATAAGGCGGCGGTTCCCCAGGTTAAAGTGGGAGACAAAGTCCCAACGGCGGGTGTCAGACTCTTGTCCGATGAGAACATCGTAAGATGAGAGGCCGGGCATGGGCCTCAGGACTGTTATCTTAGGAAAGTTATCCCGAACAGTCAGAGGATCTTTCAAGCTGTTCGTGTCTCGGGGTGTCGTTGCAAAAGCCGAGGAGGGCGGAAGCCACCGGACTCTTTTGGGGGCTCTTGAGGTTTGCGCCATCTCAAGCTGGTGTTTGAAACCAGTCGGTATCGGTAATTTGTGTTTGACAAGCGTCTGGAGCGCATCCATTCGCTCATCGGTGTCGACGGTGACACTATGCGCTCTTGCTCGTTTCTTGTAGGCCCCCAGGGTGACAGACACCGGAGATGGGCTGGTGGAAATTTGACTCATCTGGCGAAGGATCTCCGCCACCTGGAGTGGCGTTTCGGCTTCTGTATCACAGCCATGGCCGCCAGAGGTGGAGGCTGGTGATCCGGGCGCAGCTGTCTCTTCTGCGGTGAATGAGACTCGTTTCGGGTGCGGTTGGTGTGCCAGCACTTGCGCAGCGGCGGCGCTAGGAGGCTCGCTTTCCGAGGTCTTTGTGGCCGCCACGCTGCTGGGTTTGAACGAGGCAGGAACGGCTGAGGCCGGGGCGGATTGAGCTTCTTTCTCAAATGGCATGATTCCTAAGAAGTCATCCCTCGCCCTCCAGTTCCCCAAGCCGAACTCGACATCTCGGTAAAGCCGGAAGTGCATGATATGATGTTGTTGTAACTTGCGGGTAACTCAAGTTAGTGAGGCTGGTGGTGTTCAATAGTGATAGTGCAATGCAATGGCCGATCAATGAAGGAATGAATGAATGGGATACTTTCCACTTTCGATTGTGATGATGGCAACAAGTAAACTAATCGTTCTGAAATGCGAACGGTGCCAGTGAGAGTAAGGTTGATACCGGTTGACTTGCTTCGGAATGATCTGCTCTACCTGTAGACTAATACTCATTACCAGGTACAGATTATACATGTAAAAGCGGCACTCAAAGGCTGCATAGGCTGTTTCGCTGCATGATGGCGAAGCAAACCAACACCCATCCAAAACCAAAACTGCGAATTGCTACCCAAATTCCGAAACGGTGGGCCTATCGTGCGTTTGACAAAAAGGTACTTGGACCATACCGTACCGGTACGACATACTGTACTGTACTTCCTGTACATACAAGTACCGGAAGTACGACTACTCTACATTTCTTACTGGTACAATACATCGGTCATCGCTCGGCCTTTCCAGTAAGAACGCCACGTAGAGCTTGCGTAGAGTTCCACTGGATGGGAACACGCTGCCAGTGGGAATTCTCCGGGATCGCTGCTCGGAAGCTTCAAGAACAACGTTTTTGTCCGGTAGAAAAGAGGAGAAGTAAAGTTTCCATTGAAACAACAGTGACGTCAGTCACGAAATTGCGTACCAGTGAATTCAATGCGCGAATGGAAGTCCTCGTTTTGACTATGGGATGGTTATAATATAGATAGTTGGCGAGAATTCCAATATATCGTGAAATAATTATTATGATGATTTTTTTACTTAACAGATAGATTTTGATTTATTAGAACAACGCACGTAATGTCCCAACATACTGCAGGAACTAAATAATTATAATCACTGTCATATGTAATCTCCATGCATGTGAGAGGAGGAGTGGGCGCAAAACCCGCTAAACTAAAACTGACTGTAACACAGTACTCTACTCGTACACCGGTACATTTGTACCGTACCGGTATGGTCGGTATGTCACATTATTTTCAATTTAGCGCTACACTAATATTGCACCAAACGTACAGGTGCAGTTAAAATAGTACTACCGAGCGGTATCCATACTTCATCATCTCACACGCGCCTGCCCGGTCCAAACCCTCCTTGCTTGCCATCGAAAATCGAAACGTCACTCCTAGATTTTCGTGCGCACGATAGAGTGCGCGTGCTAGCAGTCACGAGTCGTCACGATGCGACTACTTTTACGTACAAGTACCGGTACCTTGTACGAGTACCAGTACTAAACTGGGTACGTTCGGTACCGCGGTAGATTGTGTACAGTAGACTGGTATTAGGCACTTTGGTGTACTGTATGTACAGGAAACGTACGCGAGTGATTGATTGATGGCGATTCGCCTACTGGTACCGGTACGACGGTTCGTGCCAGAAGTAATAACCAGTTCACTCTACCGAATTCAGAATTCGTGATTTAAGTGACTGTGCGCACCCCACGCACCAGCCATACGAACATCTATCAAGAATTGCGACTACTATTTGTCATAAATTGTGCTGTACTGGTAATGTTCCAAACGATACGATCTTCCTCTGTGGATGATCGAGGTTTCCTTGAAAAAAAGAAGAGCGTGCTCACAATTTTCAAAAAATATTTCATAGTTGTCATAAGAACTCAGAAGCATCATGCCCATGATCAACAAGGAACATTCTTCCGTACTAGTAGACCACAAGAAGAGGAAGGAGAACAAACCGTCAGCAGCGGCCAGAAAGAAGAAGAACAACAACATTGCCGGCGGTGACGACTCGCCGCCGACCACCTGTACAGGACGCGATAGCGAGAAATATGGTCGTCAAGAAGTCCAAGTCCCCTCTACTGTTACGGCAACTAACAACAAATTTGGGGACGACGAGACGATGAAGAAGAAGAATGAACGAAGAACAACGACACCAACTGGTGCCAATCATCCTGAATCTCTTGATAAAGAATTGAGTACCAGTAGTAAGAAGAAGAAGAAGACAAAGAAAACTTCTCTGGCGAGCAATATGGATGCTAGTGGTGACTCGCCGACTTCCTCCACAAGAAGCGGAAGCGAGAGCTATTCTGGTCAAGAAGTTCCCTCTAGCCGCATTACGGCGGCAACTCATAAGTTCGGGAGGAAGAAGGAAGAACATGAACTATTGGATCCTGAATCTCTCATGAAGAAAGACGAGGTGGTCCTCTCCACCAGCAGCGCCACCACTACAATGAAGAACAAGTTGTCAACTACATATGTTCTTCACGCAAAGGAGTCGCTTGTGGACATAGTTGACTGGGCGAAGAAGTCTCGTCCCAAGATTTCTCGGAATCGACTACTATGGTGTATGGTGATAACCGGCATTGTTCTCTCTGTCCTGGGAAAGACCGTGCGACCAACTGGCTACGTTTGTGGCTCGAAGCCTCCCTCCGCTGAGGAAATCCAAGCACGCGGCGCCCCGGTGTGTTTGACTACCAATGCTCGCGAAGGAGCCTTGTGCTTGAAATCTGGTGAAGATCCAAATGATCCAGCCGTATGGTGCCAGAAGAACGTGGCCACCAAGAATAAGGGTGAGAGCCGATCTTTCTACCTTTGGTGGTCTCCTTGCACGAAATGTGGTACAGCGTGGCGAATGTTCAAGCGCCAAGATAATGATCAGAGCTGGTACAAGTCCCTTTCTTCTCAACCGCAACCTTATGAGATGCCGAACTCGTACGGCTGGATGGAGTGGAATTCTTACGAACAATCCTGGTATGGGAGCGGCGTGAGCTTTGGGGTGTGCCCTGGTGCTAGTGATGGGGACCACCAGGAGGGAATTCCAGATGCTTGCTTTGAACCGAAGGTAGTTCCCGGGGTTTGGATCACGGGTCTCGTTTTCATGTGTATGGGTCTCGTTCTTCTATGTGCTTTCAATGTCGAATGTGAACCAGCAGGATACGGTGGAGGAGAAGGTGGCGGCGGGGGTGGTGGCGGTAAGTCGCTCTCTGCTGCTCGTCCTGCTGACTGCGGTCATCGTGCTGCAAGAGCTTCCATCGTTGCATGGACGACGAATCAAATATTGGTATCATTTAACATTCATTGTTTATACTTATCTCTTTGTTACGAATTTCTTTTCAGGTGGTGGTGGCGGGGGCGGGGGCGGAGGTGGCGGTGGTGGCGGTGGTGGATGCTAGTAGATTGGAGAGAGGCCGGATTGCTCAAGCAAACTTCAGCAGCCACAAGTAATCGTCCTCCTTCTACTGCAGTCACATAAATATACATTCGAATTATAGTAGTAGAATTTTACATATTTCTATTGAGCCCTCAGTATTACTCTAGAGCGGGAAGGCGGCTCGATACTAGGTCTCTTGGTGTCAATTTTTAGGTCATATTGGGTCTCGATTTTTAGTCATCTTCTGTTTCAATTTTTAGTCATCTTGGGTCGCAATCGGGATCGATCGTGGTCCTTGGGACTCCTCTGGTTGCAGTTGCTTCAGAGGTGCCGTCAATTTGAGAACCCCCCTTGATAAGTTGGCCGCCAGCTGGTCGCAGTCCACAGAGGGTCCGAGTCGAATCCGATTTGCGAAACGCATTTTGGAGGACGATGTCGCTATATCATTACTATTATCGCCTCCTCCTCGTCGTTGTCGCACGGCGCGTTCCCCACTCCACTGTACCACACAAGAACTGGGAGGGTGTTGGCGGTGGTTCCAAACTTCAACCTTGACATCCTTGGCCGCTACTCCCGGTAAATCAATATCGACTTGAATTTCATGATCATCCTTGTGGACTTGATAACCACTGTTTTGGGGAGACATCATCCCGCCAAGACGATGGTGCGGCTCATGATGGGGCCACCCTGGCATCAACACGTCGCCCCTGCTGCTGCCACCGAATTCTTCGTCTGCTTCGTCGTCGAAGAACACAGAACGCAACAATCGATCAAATGGTCCGTCGCCTGGAAGAGGCATATATATATCTAGAGACGCGGGTAGACAGAGACTGCGAAGGGGTCTTGTATTGTTGTATGGCAGAATGATCTTGATGCCAGGGATGAGGTATGAATGAATCAATCATCAGATCTCATCATGTTTCCGCCGCGCAACGTCTCAGATGTCTCCGATCGATTTCGATCGATGATCGCGAGATCCCTTATTTTTCAGCTTTTTCATTTCCGCATTTCCGCCCGCATCGCAGTCCGCGGGCGCCAGTACCGTAGTCGAAGGAGTCGTCGACAGGAACATCAACTATTTGGACAAACATCTCACTAATCACCCAAAGCATGCGGTCAAAACCAAATGAAATATTCCATTGTTGTTTCTTCTACCCTATTATGTTTTGCGTATTCATAGTGCATTTACTCTTTTCTTTTAAAAACAAGCAAGAAGGACGGAAAGGGAAAGTCGTCGCCTAGTAGTGGAACGAAAAAATCTGCACCAGTCGGTATTCGTCGTCGAGCAGGAAGAACGTCAAAGATATTTGTCATCTCTAGAGTTCGCCTCATCCAAATGGCGCATGTTCATACTGAAGTGCTGGAAAACATGACCCTATTGCCATTTTCTATTTCCCTTTTTCTTTCTTGGCCTTGGGAAGTTTGACCGACAATACCGTCGAGTTTTTAAGCTTTTTCATTCGACCCTTGATGTTTAGAACCGTGAACTCGCTGTTGCGCTCCACTAATCGCCCTTCAACTTGTTTGATGTCTTTTGTTTTGGGGTCTTGCTGCTGACAGATGACATCAAAGCCCTTGTAAGCTTCAAACATGACAGCCCCCTGTAACTCGTTGGACGCGCCTGGGGTCCCCACTTCAATTTCGTGAGTCTCCGCAATCGCCATTCCGACGCCACCATCGTCCAAGGCCGCATTGATGGCTCTCGCCAAAGTCGTCACATCCACCCCGGTGGGTGCAGTGACAGTTGCTGTGGATGTAGGTACATCATCGTCGTCCAATATTATTGCTTCAGAAAGGATATCGTCTTCTTCTTCTTCTTCCTCATCGTCATCACTGATAATATCGTCATCGTCACCAGCATCACCCGCCGACACGTAGACTTGCCCGTGAATAGTGACAACGATACGACCCGCCTTCCACTCAATAGTCAAATCCTCTTCCTTTGTGACCCCACACTGCAACCCTGCCTTTCGAATGAGGTGCTCTCCATACTCTTGATATCCCTCGGGAAGCGCACCAGCAAAAAGTCTTGTCGTCAATGATGGTGCTGATGGTGTTTTGTGAGTTATTGGAAGCAGCGGAGCCCTTCTTGCCGCAGCAGCAGCAGCAGCAGTTGTTGTTGTTGTTGTTGTTGGGGTGCTGCGACGAGTAGAAATCGACGTTGGAATCACGACGACCCACGCCTCGGAAACGTTCTTGTTTGCCGTATAATACCAACACAAGGCCACCAACCAACGACTCAACCAATGACAAGGAATACGGCTGAATACCATTGTTTGGAATATCTTGATTACAATAGTTTGGATTGTGCAACAATAATGCGAGGGCGGTCGGTTACAATTTTTGTGGTTGGTTCTTTTGGTTTTATAATAATATTATTATTATTAGTTGCTGATGATGTGCGATGTGCGCGCTAAGAACCGCGAACCGCCGATATGATGCGCGATGCATCGGCGGCAACCTTAGAAGCGCGCCACGTGGAAGACGCTGGATTCTTTCAGTCCATTGAATCATCAAAGATCGTACGACGTATCTTTTATTCGCTTACTGCCTTTCCACTACCATATACTGCCTTTCCACTTTCCGTATCCTGCTCCCTCCTCTGTTAACTCTGCTTGTGATAGACCAAAGGTTGGACGCAAACATCAATATATAAGATCGGAACTAAATGTCCAGTGGCCTGAGCTCCAAGAGTCAGTCATTATTTGAAGTGAGCAGCAGCAAACCGAGGAAAATCATGAACAAGAATTCATCGTCCTCGTCGCCGTCGCCGTCGTCGTGTTCGCCCTCTTCTTATTCCGAAAAAGAAAAAATGATTCGTGGTGAATTCTACCAAGCTTTTGACGAAGAGTTGCTTAAAGAACGACAACGCGCCAAGGAACTTTGTTTTCGTTTCAACCAGATGTCACCTTTGGATAAGGATGCGAGGCAAGCTATTTTGTCGGAATTGTTGTCGTCTTCGAACAGCAGCAATGTATGGGTGGAATCCCCCTTTCATGTCGACTATGGATATTTATTACATGTGGGAGACAATTTTTATGCCAACCATGGCTGTACCATTTTGGATTGCAATGTCATTCGGATCGGCAAGAACTGTTTGTTAGCTCCCCATGTGTGTATCAGTGCGGCGACACATCCCATCGATCCGACCTTGCGGGCCAACGGTGCCGAGTTTACCGCTCCAATTACCATCGGAGACAACGTTTGGATCGGTGCCAATGCAACTATTTGTCCTGGAGTTACTCTGGGAAATAATGTCGTGGTGGGGGCGGGGGCGGTAGTGACCAAAGATTTTCCCGACAATGTCGTCATTGGAGGAGTTCCTGCCCAAATTATCAAAGAAGTCTCACCTCATTGCACGGCCAGCAACAAGGGCGAGAATAAGTGACTTATTATTTCTCCCTGCTGGACTGGCTGATGCTCTGTAAATACCAAAATCGGAAAAAAAATATTGCACTGCCGAGACGCGGTCGGGCTGAACGAAAATAAGTGCCGAGGAGTCGAGTCTAGCCCGCGCCATGGGTAATATACATGGTCATTATCTGTGATCATACTCCGGCAATATGGCATAGATATATGTGCTCGCAACACAATGAAAACTAATCGAAAAATTTCTAGTAAATCCAATGGTTGCATTACCGTACGATTGTTGCCTTTCACCAACTTGCAACCACCTCTCTGTGAAGTCCACGCAAAAGAGGACGATTATAAAGGTGTAGATTTGAAATTCGTTGCATCCCTGTCTCTTTCATCCATTTCGATTGTGTGGGTGGTTCTTGTTGGGATGATTATTGATTCATTCGCCAGCGTGCGCTTTTTGGTACAATTCGAGGCCCTTTCGCCAATCCGCTTCCCGTAAGCCCGATGGAGTCCGATGCGTAACTACACTTTTGCCGTTTTCCTTGCACGCCCTAGCTACCATTCCACAATGATCTCCCCAATTGCTGTAGTATAGCATCATAAATTCCGGGGTAGTATAAAATATAGCCAATAATATTGGTGAGATCAAGGATATAAGACACAGCTAGCAGGTATATCGCGCGATGGCGAATAAAATGACAGAGAAACGTCGTCAATATTAAAATAGTCCGAAGAACTTACCAGTCATCGAAGAATAACATTTTGTCGTAGCTGATACCCGTGAGTTCCCGAAGTCGCGGAAAGTGGCTTTGGGCTTTGTTGCTAGAAATGAAAAAAGTTGTCGTCGTCGGTCAGGATGAATAATAATAATCATCATCATTCATCAAAGTACAATACGGCATGTAGTTCTATTTCCACCTACGTACCTACTGAGAGGGGGCTGCCGACCGATTTGATTAACATCTTGATTGTCCCAATCTCGCATAACTAAATCCCAAACCGTCATTCCAGGAACGACCTCCAAGAGCTTCAATGTGGCCCGCCCCACCTTTTCCGCAAAGGGCGTATCCGCACTTGATGCAAAACACACTTTCATCCCCGGGTACAATACACCATCGGCATGTTCTTGCAATGCGATCATGGAACCTTTGTGCATGGAAATTTTGTTGCGCCCCGAATAGGCCCCAATGACCCCCTCGCCTTTCCCGTTCAAGTCCCCGGTCGCGGTTCGGTCGGGGAGTTGAGACATTTCAAACATTTCTTGATCCCAGAAGCAAGCATCCAAATCGAAAACAACCAGTTCGGGATAATCAATTCCTAACCGTCCCTACGAAGATTTTAAAATGGATCAATCAATCGTTTGAATGAGGAATTTTCATAATCGTTCATCACGTCTTTCGCCATGTTCCAACCAGCAAATGCCGATGATGATGATGATGATGACGATGATGATGATAACACACCTACTAGCTAGAACACAATTCAAACTTACTTGGGTCGCGGCGGAAACAGACATGGCGAAGGAGCTCGTTGGACGGTTTCGAAAAAGATTGGATGCTACCGTGAGAAACGCTGTCTTTCCCAACAAATTTCTCATCGTCAGAGTTATTTGTGACGAGGAAACGTGTATATAATGCGCTTACTTCTTTTTACTGGCATTTATTCGAATGATGCGTTTCATAGCTAACGGTACATATTATATTAGTTAGCACCGGTCGTCGGAATGAGCGGAGAGAAAAGCGCGAAAGCAAAAAAAGAAGAAAGATCTCGAGTGCGCGGATCGCTGGGCAATGACATACTGTAGCATTTCGAGCTCGAACTATTTGACTTCGAAATTACGAGTAGAAGAGCTCGAACGAAGGATGTCAATAAACGCCTAAAATAGCCCTATTAGATTACCGGTACAGTATGATATTATGTCCTTTTGACTTTTGACATGATGTGACGTCATCACGACCGAACGTTCATCGTTCACGCGATGATGCGATGCTGGGACTGGAAAACCCGAAGCTTCTCGAATTCTCTTTTATTGACACCACACCACCAACAATACTCGTAAAAGCCCGACATTCCAGTTGCTCTTTACTACTCGTAGGCTGGATGATGATGTCGTTGTCGTCCAGCCACAACCAATCAACCAACCACAATCAGGCCCCATCAATCAGGCCCAGCCACTTGTACTGTAGCGTAGACAGAGTACCGCAGTTCGCAATCTATCAGAAGTACTGCACAATATCAATATCGCGATCCCAAAAAGTCCGACCAACGCTTTTAACGTTGATGTTGGAAGGCCCGAATAATACAAGACAGCGGACATTTTGCATGGCATTTCGTCCAAGCCTCAGTCGTGCTAGCTAGCTACTCTATTACCTACTACTACTAGAGCAGTAAACCTACAGAAGCCGAACTCAGAGCGCCTCAAAAGTCTCTCCGAGCACTCTTCTTCCCCCGTCATCATCACAAGAATAAACCACGAATAAAGAACATTCCGAACAAAGCACCATAACGACACAATAAAACAAGTGACGGAAGAATCATCAACACACAGAAGAACAAAGAATACTAACGAGACAATGAGGGATTCTACAACATGTTACAATACCTTATTATCGGACGACGGAAACAGGAACGAAGAGGGAATACGTGTTTCGCCCACCAGAGGAAGAGGAAGAACAAAACTTGTCAACAACAACAACAACAGCAACAACAACAAGAGCCACAACTTGAAAGAGCAGCAACGATCGAAACGACGCTGCCAAGTGGCCGAAGAAATGGACGATTTTGAAAACGCAACCCAATTTCTCAACCATTTCCATGCGATTGCATCTCGTTCGCTGGATGTAATCTACGAGATAAATGATTTCGACGACACTGAAGGGTGTGACGATGATGAATACTACTTCAAGGTATCCCGTGAATTCAATCCCTCGTCAGCAATGGGGGGCACTCCTGGTATGCGAAGAACCCAAACATGTGCCTGCCTGCTGGACGCACAACGTGCCCTTACAATGAACGTCATGAGAGCACAAGAAAACCAAGATGGAGATTGGGGATTCTACTGCGAAGCAATAACAAGGTAGGGATCCATCCGATGCTCCGACTCTGATAATCACCAAAGGGTGTATCACTCTTCGAGAAATACCTGCTACTTTGTACCTAGTACCTTGTAGAATTTCCCCCACCCAATACTTCCTCGAAGCTGCAATAAGAGGAGCACAGAACTATACATATTACTACTACAGCTACAGCACCATTGGGGCGAACAACGAGATGAACAAACAGCAGCATTGAGCTACTAGTGCAAGCAAACGCCCGATGAGTGCAACAGATTTTGAAAACTACCACGATTCCCACTTTTCCGCTACCACGAAACTACTACGCAAAAACTCAAAATGAGTTGAGCTTTTCAAAAAGAATCAAACGCAATAGAGAAATTATAAAGAAAGTATAGATAATCTTTACCCACGGGAGGAAGAAGAAGTACATTGCGGACAAGTGACGTTCGAGTACCGGTACGTTGGTGGTCTATACGAACTCTAGTCAGCAGGTACCGGTGCTATTGAACATACTTGCCGCCACTTCTTGGTACATGAGTTTCTTCTCTAGTTGGGATTACCTGCGATACGCGTGCCCTGCTATTAGTCTATCTTAGTCTTCGACGTCCTATAGCACTCCACTACTACCCCCGGAATATACCTACCGTATTCTCAGACAGCTAGTTCTTCTCGCTGCTCTCACTGCTATCCAACAACGACTCCAAGTTCTGAAACGACCCTGTCAGGCCTAGCGTTTCCGCGATGACCACGAGCTTTGGAACTTCCCGTGAACGACAAAAGGTTACGGCGGTACCCACATGTCCATTGCGTCCAGTACGCCCTGCCAGGTGGGTATACCCGGCAGCACTGGATGGTACCTGTAACATAACCACGTATCCCAGTTGGGGAATGTCGAGTCCCCGCCCCAACTTTTCACTGACCACGAAAATTGGAGTGGTGCTCCAAGAAGAAGCAGAAGTTGTAGAGTTGTCCTCTGGGTTGTTGCCGACATGACCTACGTCTTCCAAGCCATATACCTTTTGGAATCCACTAGCTTTCAATCCTGATTGTATCGCTGCGACTCCTATTCGTCCTGGAAATATCAAGGTTGGAGCGGGTTCCAGTTGCTTCTGCAGTGTGTCAACCATGGAGGAGACCAACGCCACTTCTGGCGATGATGATGATTCGTCACACTCTTCCGGTAGGAGCTGGTAGGCGTGGTGAAGTGTCGAGGGTAATAGACTGGACTTGCGCGCAGTGGCATCTTTTTTGGTTCGGACATCGGCTGTAATCAAGGTAGCAGCCTTATCCATACTGGGTGCCTGCAGTGCTTCCATGAGTTGGCGGCGCAAAGTTCGACCTACGGTTGCGGATGCACAAATAATTTTGAATTGTGATGATGAAGGGGTGCTGTTACTCTGCTTATTTGCCGTTGTAGTGTACTGATGGGCACGTTGATGAAATCTGAGACGGTTGGAAATGGATTCCAAGACTTTCAAAGAGAGCGGAGTTGACAGACGGGGTTGTTGTCGTCTCTTCTTGGGGCTGGGCGAGGAATTATTATTATTGATGTCGGCTTTCTGTTGTAGACGTTCTTGATAATTACGTGCGACAGCTTCGGTTTGAAACAAGCGATCGGCCTCATCGAACACCAATACTTCCATATTATCCAATAGATTCTTGGCAGTCTGACGCAGTTTTTTGTTGACGATAATCGGCTGATCCATTTCGTCCATTAATTGTTGAAAAGTTCGCGCCGTCCCAGCCAACATGTAGCTAGAAGAATCCGCCAAGGAAGCTAGAATTGGCATTTCATCGTCGTCGTCGTCGTCGTCGACATCAGCAGAAGCCTTGTTAGAGCTTACAACTTGTAACGTACTCGTATTTGGCGAGGGGTTGTTAGCAGTGTCCTCCCCCAATAAATTTGATACCATTCGTTGGAGTTGGAGTGCTAGCTCGGTGGTAGGGGTCAAAATCCACACCCGCCCTACTTGGTCTTCTTTTCGTGTCGTCAGGAGGGGCAAGAGATACGCAAGCGATTTTCCACTTCCGGTTGCTGAAGCCACAACCAGATTGTTGGTGTCCTTGATGATTGGCGTAAATGAGGCAGCTTGGATCGGTGTTGGTTGTGTAAAACCAGCTTGGACGAGGCGCTGTTTCCAGAAGGGCCCAACCGACAACCCGCCCCAGAGATAGGGTGGTTCTTCATCAGGAGATATTGCGTATGTCGCTTTCTCGTTTGCTTCTACTACTGATGGAGGAGGATCACTGGATAGTATTTTTGTTGTCATTGTTTCGTCCGCTTCTGTTCGTTCGAGTTTATCGGATAGCAACTTTTGTGCTTGTGGAAAAGTCATCTTTTCATGGACCGTTCGGTAGGGATTGTCTTGAACAATTTCTTGATACAGTATATCGCCCTCTTTTTCCCATTGTGGCGGTTTCGTACCCCGCCGAGGAACTTTGATCCCCTGGTTTCTCCGTTTGTTGTACCAACTCTGATTTTTGGACGTTCGGCCGCTATTACTGCTGGCCTGGTTTCGATTTTGGGAGGACGACGACGGACGCTCCACCACCATGGCGTTCACCAACGTAGGAGTAGTAGTTGTTGTTGTCGTCGTGGTTAAAACTGTCAGCAGGAGGAGCAACCAGCCCATCTTTTCGTTCACCGTCCACGGGCTCAACATACTAGAATATATATACTGGTATAAAATGAATGGCGTTACTAGTAGTGTAGCTGCGAATATACATCATGCATGTATGACACATCATCTCATCGATCGAATCATCATCATCATTGTCTCTCTCCTCATTTACAGGCATTCTTCTCTCTCTAGAAAAACATGAAAAATCCATCACCTTTTTGAATTTTTGATTGGCCGCGGTTGAAACCTGAATCAGTCACGAATTCTTCTTTCGATTAGGATGACTAAAAAATTATTCAGGAAAAGCAGTCCATGGAGTCGTCACGGCATCTGCTCAAATAGACCTGGAATAGACTGCTATGCTATGTGGCAATGGTACGAGTACCTGTATCGTACTTGTACTGCTCCGGCGCAAGATACATGATTCTTGCTTCATTGGCGCTCGACCGTCTATGTAGCTAAATTAGACAGTACACTGTTTCGCTGCTATATAATAGGAGTGCGAGTACCGAATCAATCAAGAGTAGCTGTCAAAAAGCCAGCAATGCGCACTGTCTTTCTGTGAGAGAACTAGAGTATTAGCCACGTACGAAGTAGATCATGATCATGTCCTGGCTCCGTATAGTTTGCCTTCCATGTTGATTTCGCCCGTGAAGTTCGTGTGCATGATCTTTTGAATTTCACCTAAATCCGAAGTTCGTTTCAGTGCCCACATAAGTTTTGTGATGATACATTCCTTGGACATATCATAGGCTTGAATCGCGCCACAGTTCAAGGCTTGGCGACCAACATCGTACAAATGCATCAGGGTCGCTCCCTCCAGGCACTGAGTCGTCACGACCACGGCTATTCCTTTGGATGTGGCCAGCTTTATGGCATTCAAGTAGATGTAACTGATGTTGCCTGATCCATAACCGTTGATGACCAAACCTTTGATGTCGCCTCGTTCGATGTTAGCAATGAGCTCTGATGGTGGAAAACCCGGAAAGAGAGTGTAGACCACAATTTTGGGTTCAAAACCCGGTTGGAATTGTAACGGTCGGCCATGTCGAGGCTTGGCGGCATCGCTAAATCGAATATCGATTCGGACCTCCCCGTGCAATCCCCAGTTGATGGGTGCAAATGCATCCAATTTGCTTTCGGATATTTTATGAGAGCGAGCCGCTAAAATAATGTCTCCGTCAAATAAGAGCATGCATCCAGCACGATCCAAGGTCGCCACTCGAACCGCATTGACAAAGTTCCGCCGAGCATCGCTTTCAATTCGACTTCCAGGAATTTGCGCACCAGTAATAACAACAGGTTTCCCCAAATCGCCTAGTACAAAGGACAACGCACTGGCAGTATAGGCCATGCTGAAAACAAAGTGAAAGTGAATGATTAGAGCACGGAACTTCATCCAACGGCTGGCTGGATAGCCCTTGAGTAACCTGGATCATATTTTAGTAGGAATGCGAAGTGGTACGTACGTATCAGTCCCGTGCGTAACAACGAATCCATCATATTTGTCATACTTTTCCGCAATGACTCGGCCGATGGAGTCCCATGTTTCAGGAGACATGTTGCTGGAATCAATATTCTCAATATAATGAACATCCAGTTGTGCCACTTTGTCATGGATCTGGGGTTCCATTTGCAACAACAAGTCGATAGCAACGTCCTTGTCGTTTACAACTAGCGATCCATCTTCCTGTTCTCTCATGATCAAGGTCCCTCCGCAGAATAATATCAGCACGCGAGGCTTGACGCTCTTGGGGAAAACTTGATATGACTCTGTCACATGTAAGGCCGTCGGGTTGACGGAACCTTCCCTGTGGACTTGGTCGTCGAGGAACATCGTTTTGGCGGCCAAGGAAAGTCGATTCCGAAGATTCGTACCAAGCTGTGTTAACGTTTCCATCGTCCTCGAGCTGCAAGAGTTAACTGATTGTTGTTTGTGACAGCCACGAGAAGACCAAGCTGCGTCATGGATGTGTCATGGTGTGCGAATGTGTTTTTTGCGTCGTGAAAACACAGAAAATGCAGGGTCAAGATCTTCTTTTTTTTCTTCGCGCGCTGTCCGTCTGCGTCCGAGAGAAGAAAAAAGTCTCACCGAGATCGTTTTAGTCGAACGTCATCCGCTCTCCGTCACCACATGGCTGTCCTGAACATACCGGTATATAAATTCGATTCCTTCTAACTTTCCAAGCATGTAGTAGTCCTACTGGAGTAGCAATCCAGTAGACCACTCTATTCACCAGAGAGATTCGCCTCGGTAGTTGGTTCCTTCTTTGGTCGCCCCAAATACATCTGGACGAAAGATTGTTCCCAAGCCTGGAATTCTTCCGGTGGTAGGTCCTTGGCTTGGTCTTCGGTGATGTCCGCTAGCGCCTGGGGCTTCCCATCCACGGAAATCAGAGTTTGATAAAAGTACTTATTCGATGCTTCCTTGGTAGGATCTCCAAAGTCTTCCCACGTAAGGGAACATTTGGTCGACGGTAGCGGCAGTACCTGCCAATCCAACCCAGAATCTTGAAAGAAGGCCCGTTCCAACTCGGGCTTTCTCCATCGGACCGCCAATAGAACAATGCCACGAGTTGGATGCAAAAGTCGTTTCAGCGTCGCCACTAAATGAGGAATGTACTCGACATTGTAAAGTAAATCGGATCCCAGGACACAGTCAAAGGGGGGCTCTTTCGAAAAGGGATTGCAGTCGTCTTCTGGCCGTTCCATGGTCCATCGGAGGGCACGGGTAGTTAACATTATTTTTTGTGGTGCTTGATTTTGCCCCACATTGAAATTCAGTAAGGGCATCGCCGCTGGCAAATCGGACAAGATAATTTGCGCATCGTTGGCCAGTATGCGACGCAATTCGGAAGTATTCTTATTTGATGAGTCTTCTTGGGTCAAAACCGTAGCAAAAGAGAGTCCCACCAAGCCAAGTCCCGATCCCAGTTCCAATATTCGTCTCCTAGGTTGAATTTGAAGTTTCGATAACGCTTCCTGGATGGTTTGCCAGTGCTGTGCCATTTCAATTCCACTTCGCCATGGCAGAGCATAGGTTCCATCACTTTCATCAACTACTTCCGTTTCAATATTTTCGCCTGCAGCGGCACCATCAACATGATCAGCTGGCAATCGGGAAGCAAACTCCAAAATTCTGCCCACTCCAATATCCACTTTTGTCACGTCGTCGTCGTCGCCGCCGCCATCATCATCACCGCCATCCTCGTCTTGGGTCTCCCTTTCCTCGTCACCCGTCGCCACTTGAATCTCCAAAACATCGCCTGCCTGGCTTCCAACGGGTACGATGAGCTCGAGCGATTGACCATGAACCTCAAGCTCCAGCGTGTCTCCAGGCTCGGCTCCTTCGGGAATCTGGACCGAAATGGTTTTGGTTTTCAATGCCATGATGATGATATTAATGATTTTCTTTTGAGAGTGCACCCCGGAGGGGTTCGTAGCGTATAACGGTTGGCTATGGCGTGCATCTTCTTCTGATCGCGTCAATCATCGTCATCAAGCAAATTCTGCATCCGACAGGTTGACGGGCAGGCAGGCGGGCGAGAGCACGAGATGACGCGTGTAAACTGTATCCCAGTGAGGTTATACAAATATGGGCGGCTGTGCTTTTGTCTACGTTGATCTTCGTTTGCATGGTACTCAAAACTGTGTCTGGCCAAAATTCTCGCCTTCAAGGGACTGAAATTTGGTTTTGGCTTCTTCTACAGTACATTTATTACACGCGGTCGGTGACAGAACATACCAACAACAACGAACAAACCAAAAGAGTGTCATCCCCATGATATCGTTCTCGCACCTCTGCTTTTTTGACAAGACCGATATTCTAAGTTTCTTCATTCTATCCGGCTGTAGAGGAGATCTTTCCAAATACAAGTAATCGTCCAAAGCACTACACGTACTACAAAATCGTAGGAATCATCAAAGGATCAGCAGCAGCATGAGCTCTCCTGGTGCCGTCCAACGATCCAATATTCCTGGAATTGTCAAGGCCCCTCCAAGGCGCTGGTTGATGGATCGAATCCGGGGAAAATCCAAGTATAATGATGGTGATCGGCCATGGGGCCCTTGCTGTTGGGTACCTCCTCCCGTGGGATGGTGCCCCGGATTGTGGGAAGAAAATGGATGTTGCAAGCTCTATGGACGTGCAGGAGCCTACAAAAGCGAAAAATCGCGGTTTTGGTGCATGCACCTGGGCTTTGTGGCCAATATCGCGGCGTGTATTCTCATGGCATTTTCGTGCTTCGCCATATCGAATAATTATTCCCTTCTTTCCAAAGCTAGTTTTGGAGAACTGACCATGACAGAACGGGATGGAAAAATACCAGACTCGATTGTATTGGATATTGGTTTGCGAGCCGTCGCCTTGGACAATCCATTCACGGGAGTGGACCGTGTCGTGGTAGGGTTTGACAAATTCTGCTTGGCGTCGGAAGAAGGCCTTCAGCGATATTTGAATCCCGATGACTGTGGGTCCTGTGACGAGCAATCCTACAACTTTTGCATTTCCGCAATTCTGGCGGTGATTAGTTTCATTCCAACTTTCTTTACCGACATCCTTCGAATGTTTTCCGGTTATGATGTCAACTGTCAAAAGTTTTTCGGAACATTCTTTTCCTTCCTTACAATCCTTCTTGCTTTGAATGTCCTGATCACATTCAAGTTTTATTGTGGTGATGTATTTTACAAGAATCAAGTTTATCTGGATATCAACGGAAATCGAGTGTTTTCTGATGATCCGGAACGCGAGTACACCATTGACTATAACTACACCTGGGGATGGGGACTCATGATGATGTTCATTGGTGCCTGTTTGAAGTTCGTCGAAGTGGTTGCCCACATTTGCATTCCTACACCCACGGTCACGAGAGATCTGAAAGAGCAACAGATCTACGAAGTCGTCAAGGACGAAGATCTTGTAGACGGCATCAAGGAAGAAGATATGCCATAGGAAGAAGTTGGAGTGCGTGTGATCATGGTTGCGAATTCAAAATGGATAGCCCTAAGTGTAGGAATAGCTAGTCAGAGAAATGTAATAGTAGATGTTCTAGTTTGTTTTCCAACCGATGCTCTTGGTCGGTCAAACTATACAGCAAACAAAACTCCTCATGTCCTCATGACGTACTCTAGTTCTGCTCCAACGACCCAGCCCTTATTTGGATTGTTTAAGTAGTGACCCGGTTCTATTGATATGACTACGAGTATGTTACGCCTGGTCGTTTCTTCCAGACATTGACGGCCAGAGTCACCCTGGCCCCACTGTAAATGGGTGATACACGATGGAATTTACTTGCATTGAAGACAACCAGACGATTGTACTCCGCTTCAATGCGCTCCACGCTCTCGGGATCTGGTTCATCCATACCTTCTGGCCAAGAGGCGGTGTCGTATTTCAGAATCTCTAGGAATCCTCCAGTGTGCTCATGAGGGTATCCATAAAAGACCGAGCCGTACAGCGGCAGACTAAGCTCGTTTCCTCCGCTTTTCTGATATAATATTTGGTCTTTGTCCACATGCCACGTTAAAGGACCTTCAGGGGTGAGTATATTGCACCATATTTCAAAGCCTGCAAAGTCTTCGGTTTGGAGGAACGGCTGATCTTGCCACATTCTAAGTGCCAAGTACTCCCAGATGCTGCTTGGTTCCTTGTTCTTGTCATACCAATGTGTCTTACTACCCCTTGTATTTTCGTAGCAAGAGAACCACTCCCGATGATCCGTAAGTTGTTTGAGTATTCTTGGGTCATCGATAAAGTTCGAGATGATACGTGTTCCGTGTCCCATTTGGGCTTCTTTGGCAGCATCTTGTGCGCGTCCCAGCACATTTGTTGGTATTTTCCAAACAGAAGACGAACCGTCGTCGTCGTCGTCGTCGTCGGGGGCTTGCCTCTGTTTTCTCTGGGGATTGGTACCGGATTTTTTGTGGGTGCTGCTTTGCTTCTGGCACGTTCCGTCTTCGATCTCTTGGTTGGAACACGTGCCTTCCGTCGTGCTGGTTTCGACACCACCAGCACCAGGGTGATGTTGTTGGATCAACAAGACGAACAGGAAGAGGGTGATTGTAAAGAATGAACTGAATCTCAGCATAATAGAGACGGTAAGAATGGAAAGGTGTGTGACGCACGGGCAGAGATACTTTGCGGTGTGTAGATGATGATCCTCATGGTCATCGACGTGCGATCTATACTGTACCCTGTGTGTCTTTTGACACAAGAAAAAATTGGGTCATCGTCGATCATTTGAATCCACGCCTCAATATCACTTTTCCGCCATTTTCGGTGGCTGTGCTATTATTTGAAACCGTCACAATAAGCTCGTGGTCAAAATAATAATTTTCAGTCGAACGTGTCGAAGTTTTTAAGACTCCTTCATTCCCGCAGACACGCCAAACTAAGATTCAACGATCGTCGAGCGCGACGAGACCCCCCCCCCCCCAAAAGAACAAAACACAACTGACGATGAATAAGATGGTCTCTCATGTCGCATCCAACGATCGGATAATATCGGATCGCAAGGTGGAGGGAGAAATACTGTAGCGGAGAGACGCGTCATTGGTAATAGGACAACAAGTCATTCACCTTCACCGTTTGTCTATCTGGTTCTTTGTTCGCCAACCCAAACATGACAGAGGAACATCGAAATCAAGATAGTACAGCTGATGTTGCTGCTGGTGCTGATGTGTCAAAAAAAGAGAGACCGCCACTGAAATGGCTGTATGATCGAATCAAGGGTAAATCCAAGGTTGGCGATTCCCGCCCTCCACACCCCATGTGTTATGTCCCCCCACCGGTTGGAAGGTACGTGTCCTCCATAAATACTACGAGAACTGGATTCATTCGGGCGTGCGAGGAGAACTCACAGCAAAAATTGGATTTCTTTCTTCCCATCAGATGGCCAGAGTTCTTCGAACAAAACACCTTTTGCAAATTTTGGGGCCGAATAGGAATTATCAACCCAGACAATGAAAACGCTCGATATTGGCTTCTACATATTGGTTTTGTGGCCAACGTTATTGGATTTTTCTTGACCCTGTACTCCTGCCTTGCCATCAGCAACAACTATGAAGTTTTGAAAGCAGCCGCCTACAGCATGGCCGACATTAGTACCCAGGATGTGGAGAATGTTGATGGATCGGTCTCAATCGATCTTGGATTACGAGGTGTGGCACTAATGCTCCCAAACTTTGATGGTCCTATTGTCATCCCATTTACAGACTTTTGTGACCTGCCCGATGAGGAACTGAAGAGCTATTTGAATCAAGGGACCGGGGAAGACGGAGAATTGTGCGGAGTCTGCGAGGAAGTTTCCAGGTCGATGGTTTGGTCAATCATGTTTTCTGTCCTTACCTTTGTACCGAGTTTCACTACCAATGTTTTGCGCCTCTACTCCAATTACGATGTCAATTGCCAGAAAGGGTTCAGTACTCTGTTTGCGTCGGTCACCTTGATATTGTCCATGAACACCCTCCTCCGCTACAACAACCAGTGTTTCGCAGCCTTTTATTCGGGATCTGTGCCGTTCGATCGAAATCTGGATCCGCTTGACGATGACAATACGGAGCCCTTTTTCACTGTTGAGTTTGACTGGAATGCTGGACCTGGATTGATTTGTTTGTACCTTGGAACAGTGTTAAAAGCTATTGATATCGGGGCGAATATGTTGGTTCCGTCGCCTTCTATTACCAGAGACGAAAAGGAGCAATTGGAATATGAATTGCTCCCCGAACCGGATGCGGAACCGACAAGGAGTCGTGCGCCCCCAAGGTGGTAGATAGTCGGATGGACCAACCCGCCCCCGAACATAAGTCCGAATACTAATAATTTGTCTGCATTCAAATTTTTGGCTGAAAAACAAGGACATACTAGAGTACAAATAATAATAATCCAACGAAGCAATTTGCTCTCGTAGTCGTTCCGGTATCAGAAGATATGATGAGTATGGAACCCGCCCACAGCCCACAACAGCATCAGCTGCAATGATTTTTTCTAGTAGATTCATACTATCCCAAGCTCTATTTTCGTTTCTTCCTTCACCTTACTACTATTAGGCGCTACGAGTACTGAAGTTGAGACTACTAGAGTTGTTGTCAAACATATCATCGTTCGTACAATCACATCAAGTATAGTAGGAGCACAATAGAATTTACACATTTTTTATTGTTTGGTAGCGTAGAAGATTATTCATTGTAATGAAATTATGTTCAGTGTGGTGCGTGTGGGCCGCAAAAATGAGTTTGTCTTCAGAGAGGTTGATAGACGGAAAGATAGAAGGAAATGTAGAAATGCCAAGCATTGCCGTTCGGCTGGAGAGATTCCAACAACAAAGTGGTTGGAAGGCTTGACTGACAAGAAGTGACAGAAAGCCGAGCATTTCGAAAGACAGCCTGGAGTATCCGTCAAGGCCTTAATTTTTCTTTTGCCTTTTGTTGGAAGCCTTAGCAGCTGGGATTCCCTTTCGGAGTCCTTTGAGAAAGGTGACGGTGGAGTCGTCGAGGACGCGACTGGTCGGTTGCATTATTCCTTTCATGAACTGAGAACGAGCGCTTTCTCGACGAGATTCGAGGATCGACTCCGCCTTCTCGACGCCAATCATGGCATAAATTTGTTCGCGTAGCTTGGCATTCTCGGCCTTGAGGTCATCGACTGATTGCTCAAGAGTGCCAGTGAGCGACTTCTTTCGTTGGCGACTTCGCTTGGCATGCTCACGGTTACGCTGGCGACGCTCCTCGAGCTGTTCTTCGGTAAGCTCACCATCCTCATCTGTGCTCTGGTGCTGAGCAGGAGATGGAGCTTGTGGGGCGGCTAGACTGGTGCTCTCAGCAGGGGTCTTGCGCTTGCGACTTTTCGTGGCATCCTTCTTGGCGGTCTTCTTCTTGGAGACCTTCTGGGAGGTCTTGGCGCCCGAAGATCTGGGGGCGATGGGTGCTGGCATGGAATAATTACTCATATCAGCAATGGGGTTGGGGACCGAGAACATTTGCATGTCTTCGACGCTTGAGGAGGGCGAGATCACCGGATTGGACGAGAACTGGTGCTGAGCTTTCTCTCCCATGTTTTGGTTGGGTGAAATCGGAGCAAAGTTGGCAGGAAGGCCGTCCGAGGAAGTGACGGGGAAACTGTATTCCTCGCCATAGCCACCTGATAAGAATTCATCATTCGCAAAAAAGCCCATCTCGTTGAGAATCTCTTCCATTTCGAGATCATTCTGGCAGACTCTCGTCTGGTTGAAGTCAACAAGATTGGAGGCGTTGTTGTTGTTGTAGATAGAAGTAGACATGGCTTGGTTTAGTTGGAAATAGGTGAATGAAGTGAGATATGAGAATGTATGGCGTCGAGACGAATGCTTGGCAGTTAAGATTTATGACAACAGAATAGGCCGAAGCCAACCTTGCGGGGTAGAGGAATTACCGAATTGCTTGATTTCAGGCACACAACGACGAAGGTGTGCCGCCGCCATTTGTATCGCATTGCGGTGTGATGGCCGCCGGCAAGGATGGTAAATACGCAGGATTATGTGAAAGCAAAGACACAAAAGTGGAATTGTCCTGTCCACTTTACTTTAACGAAAAAGAGGTACCAAGAATCTCGAAGTAGAGTGTCTTGTGCCTCTTTTGTTAAATCAAAAGTACACGTAAGTTGACCCATCCAATCAGTTTCACATTTCGCTTTTATTCCGTTTTGATTGGTCGGACGCTGCAAAACGTCATCCATCGTTAAATGAATAGTATTTAACAATGTGAACTCGTCATCAAATGCCACGTACAAACATCATATAACGCACACCTGATGTCAGCACTAATCACTAGAAGTAGTAGTCATAGCGCCAGGTAGGGGTCGTGAAATAATAATATATGTTCATGAATAATATTATATATTCTGTGTGAGAATTCGTGCTGATGGCGGGACAGCAAAGCGAAAGGCCTACTGGTACCTGGTACCGGTACTTGGACAGTACTTGGACAGTACTTGGACAGTACTTGGACAGCACCAGGTACTGCGGTGTACTGTAACTGGCAATCTCTGTGCAGTTCTGTACCGGCCTGGTACCTGGTGCTGCTTGTACTATTTGGGGCCGCGCGACGCGCGGCGGGGCGGGGGGGGGGAGGCGGCAGGGAAGATCGTGCTTCTGTCGCGCGCTGCGCTCCTTTGCACCTTCCTGGTGGGGGGCGGGGGGCGGATCCCCTACAGTAGACGTCTGGTAAATACCAACTACAGCATACCTGGTACCCTGGAAGAAACACGGATCCGTTC
The DNA here is from genome assembly GCA_956465555.1 of Nitzschia sp. pyKryTriq1. NCBI lineage: Eukaryota > Bacillariophyta > Bacillariophyceae > Bacillariales > Bacillariaceae > Nitzschia > Nitzschia sp. pyKryTriq1. The sequence goes on from OY101127.1 coordinate 1,080,694, forward strand.
GAAGCGCGATAGTCAGTACTGGTATGAATCTGTTGCCAAAGTAAACAATAAAATAGGCTCACAATATTCAGAAAGAAACTATTAGAACAGATTTGTTTCTGAGAATTGTGAGCCTATTTTATTGTTTACTTTTGCTACTCTTGATTTTCCAGAAAAACTTCCAGTAGTACTACATCTGAGGCGCAGAATCTCCAGGATGGCGGATCTGTTCTCCATGGTCTGATACTTCAGACAAGAGTAACTCATTTCGCCCGTCTTGTGGTGGGCAATCCGGGGCCAATGGGAGGAGAATGGGCGCTTCCGCTCGTCGTTAAAGTCGAATACGTCGGTGAACACCGCAATGATCTTATGAGATCCATCGGTCGTCTCTCTTCGGTGTCGGCTCGAAATCTTGTGTTGTTCGTTCGACTTCTTGTCTGTCCTTCGTTCGTTGGGGGTCTCCACGATTGCAACGTCTTGCCGTCGCCCGATATCGAGATGTCCCGTGCGTCCCGTCCACCACTAGACTAGTAGAGAATACACCAAAACGATCACAATATTAGGCAGGATCCACAGATAATCTTTCAAAGACAGATAGTATTAAACTATCACTTGCAGTTGGTACATGCTTGAAAGGTCAACATGGAGGAAGGATCGAAAAACACAACTGACGAGGAGGACGTCGGCGATCCAACAACAATAGTATCGTTTGGTTTATCCGACGATGAATTTGCAGCCATCATGGCGCGCGATTTGCAGAAAGATCCTCTCGCGGCCGAGTATCCGGATGTCTTTGATCTCGCCCCAAAGTGTATGGTAAACTGGAGACGGCGGTATCGCGGGAATCCTTCTATTTGGAAGCGTCTATTCAACAAGGAACGCGTCTTGAAAGAATTTATTGAGGCCGCTCCAATCATTGATGCCGTCCGAACATTTGTGGAGCATGCCGACGTTGCCAGCCCGGAAGAACAGTTCACAGTGGTCGATCTGGCATCGGGGAAAGGCTTCCTGTCCATGTTTTTGAGCGAAATATTGCCGCCCTCCAAAGTTCGACGATTTGTTCTCATGGACAAGGCCTGGCCCATGCATGGCACCACACCCAAACCTCATCACATGAGCTGGGAGCATATTTATGGAGAGACGACGACGACGACAACGACAACGACTCCTAGTGATGCCAATGATACCGACGAAAGCAACGGCGATGCCAAAGAACAACAGCCACAGCCACAACAACCACAACCACAAAAGTACATTGAAACTTGGCCCATTCCATTGACGACTTCTAGACAAGATTTAAAGCACGGCAACCAGCGTCGAAACTTGGAGGCCAAGTTTTTTCAGGACGACGGGCGGCCCGTCATTTTGTTGGCTGTCCACTTGTGCGGGACACTCAGTCTCAAGGCAGTGGACTTTTTCAATCATCATCCGGATACCATACGATTCTTTGCTTTGAAACCCTGTTGTTTACCAGGAATGATTCATGCCAAACGAGATGAAGTATTTTCCTTTGCTGGTGGCCATCATTCCTTTGATTCCAAACTGGTCTGCGTGCAGGGTAAATGGAACAAGGATAAGTGGCACGGACCCAATCGATCTCATTTAGCCACTATCTTTGATGTGTGGGTCCGGAATTTGTTTCTCGGTATCAATGGGGAAACAGCCAAAAAGGCGCAAGTTCATATTCGAGTGCAACATGGAGGAGGGTATCAAAATGAATTTCTATTCGCCGAACGATTGCCCGGCACCCAAGCTGTATGGGAAAGTCTGGACTCCAAACAACAAGCCCATCATGAGCAGCAGCAGCAGCAGCAGCAGCAGCAAGAAGAACATGATCATGACAACGACAACGATCCAGTTTATTGTCTTCCAATCCAAAGAGAAACGGCAACTTGACAAAAAGTTCGGTGACGACGACCCGAGAGCGTGAGGGTTTGAGTGGTGGGGTATTACTTCGATGGGGTGAGGAGTCATACTGTACGTTCCCAGCAGATATACGGCGAGCAAAATACCCCTGCGCATCCATGTCTTATTGTGTCATGACATCATCCCGGCGGATAGGATGCATGCACGATCTCTAGAGTACTGGTACTGTACCATACGAGTAGAGTCGCGCCCCCCCCCTTCAAAGCTAGTAGTACTCGCATCTATTCTATGGATTGGAAAATAACGAGGAGATTTATAGTAGACTACCGTGAATGCATAGTTTCATGACAAAACTGTATAATGTAGTTCTACTGTAGGATGACACTGCCGTGGTGGCAGTGCTGCTTTTCTTTCTGGGGGAATGAATCATCATCGTCTTTCCATGACGGACTAATTGACTGATTGATTGATAGATTGATTCCAGCTTTCATGATCGTCGCCATGGCGGAGAGGACACACCACTACTATAGGATTACACAGTAGTTTGACATCCTGCTGCTGGACTTCATTCATTCATTCATTGGTCCGTTACGAGGAAACACTGCTGCTGCTGGTTGAGGTCGTCGTGATGGTACTTGGCACGTCAAATGCACGGTTGCAGTCGGGACCAGCTCCAATTTGGCGCTTGAGCTCGTCCAAATCGCCAATCACCAGAATCTCGCAAATGCGGAGCGGAGTAGAAGTAGTAGTGTCATCAGGGCCGCCACTGAATTTGAAAAAGACAGCGGCCGTAAAGGACACTTCATGACCCGAACCTTGGATTCCAAAAAAGTTGTTCTTGTGCACTCCCCGGCAAGTGACTCTTACCGAAGCTTTGCGGTTGTCCTTTGCGACAATCATATCTTCAATTTCAAACGTGTACTTTCCCAAGGCCTCACGCGTGGCCCGCATGTATTCCAACAGGGCAGGAAAGCCCCGCTTGGATTTATGTCCAAAGGCACCGCGAAACTTGACGTTTTCGTCCACGAGTTCTCGGATGACAGCTTCTCCGCTGTCTCCTTTGTTCAAGCCTTTGTAGTAGTATCGTTCTAGGAGCTCTTCGGGGGTCATCATCGTCATTGTCATTGGTGGTGGTGATGTGAGAGGATGAGGTTTTGAAGTTGTGATCGTCTGAAAACCCCAAAGCAATGTTGAATGTTGGATGATTGCTTTGTCGTACACACTCCGGATAAAAAATAATATCCGTTGAAGCTGGAAGCTGCGGAGATGGTAGATGGTGTGTGTTGTTCTGTTGTTGTGAGGTGCTTCGGCCTGTTCCGAGTTCTGCGCAAAGATTTGGAGGCTGGCGACGGCGATGATTTCCCGCACGACTGCGAGCGTGGGCGGGCGCAGGGAGAACCAAAAAAGGGAAAGATCGCGTAGGAGCAGTCGTCGTCGTTGAAACGGACGCCAGGCAGGCCGTTCAAATTGTAGTCCAGTGAATCAATCAGTCGAGATTGAACACCCACAAAACAAAATTCAAAATTCAAAACTCGGCATCACCCCACCCCGGACCGCGAAAATGGCACAAGATCATTCGTACCGGTAGAGCGAGAGAGAGAGAGAGAGATATCCACCGCATTGGTCGAATGTACCTCCATTATATACAGTACCAACATTCAAATAACTCAAGTGCTAGTCTAGTGACGATACTTATGTATCATACGAAGAGCTCGTCTCTCATCGGAGCGCTAGGAGATTGAGACACAAAAATGAAAATGTTTGGCTCGGCTTTTTGCCTGAGAGGAGCAATGCTCCTTTCGGTATTGATTTCCTTGATATATCTTCAAAATGTTTCGAGAACGATATTATTTCGTGAGCAAGATGGTGGGAATGCTGATGATAATACTTATTTCTCGTGGGTGATCCAGGCGGGCGTAAACGTACCTGCATTTGCTTCCAGTTCAAGCAATGTGACCACCACAACCAGCGTTCCTACTACTGCCACACTATCCGATTTTAACAACAACAACAACAACAACAACAAGCCCACCACGACGGATACGAATCAGCATCAGCATCATCTTCAATTTGTTTTTGTGGTGGGTCTGGAAGGAACGGGACATCATTTGATGGGTCGAATCATTCAAAATTCTCCAGCCTTTTATCGTCTCAAACGTCAAATTCCAAATTATCGATCCGAAATGAAAGAATTGCATTTGGCTCTGTTCGACAAGAATCATGGAAGAGGCCTTTGGAATCATCATCGTCTGCCTTGTAATACAAGCACTACCACTACTACTACGACAAATAATATTAATACCACAAAGGAGGTTGAAGAGGAAGAAGAACGCCGTCTCGAACGTGTCGTGGAAATCTTGAAACGTATCCAAAAACAACATTCGGACTACATGTTTCTTCAAGCTGAAGCACAACCAACAGCAACAACAACAAGAACAACAACAAGCCCACCACCCATGGTGGTACGTTTCCCCATCAACACCATCACTGTGGATAAAGACGATAAGAATTCGTTTGGACAGGCCAGTTTTCCTAATTTTGGAGGAGGCACTTATTGCGGGGGCCGATCGCAACAGTATCCTCGATTGGATCTTTGGTACCGTGCGTGCAGTAGTACCATGGCCAATGTCGATTGCCGACACGTCTACTTGTATCGCGATCCAGTGTCCATCCTCTATTCCACGACCATTCACCGTCCTTTTAATGCCAATATATCTCAAGGGATTGCATTGTATCAAAAGCTTTCCTCGGATGTTCTACTGTCATCGTCCTCGCAGCAGCAGCAGCAGCAATCACCACCACCATCATCATCATCATCATCATTGGCCAGACATGCCAATCATTCACTGGGATGTTTGGGATTTTATAATCATGGTGATGACGCTGACGATTGGAAACGAACCGTACAAGAATTATGGCAGTGGCGCAATACCACTAAATTCGAGGAAACTATCCATCGAATCTATCGTCCGCCGTCCTTTTCCTCTACTACTACTAGTAGTACTACTGATGCGAGTAGTGGTTCTTGGCTACAGTTGGAAGAATGTGACATCATCTTGATGGAGAAATGGAAAGATGCTCATAGTCGGTTACTAGAACTCTGCTCGTCGTCGGCCGAAAAAAGAATGTAGTACCAACAACGAGTACATTAGTACTAGTAGTACGATGACCAGCAGCACGCACAGCATTCATTTTTTAGCACCACCACCACCACTCCTGATGAAGGTCGACAGGAGGAGCCAGGACCACCACCACGACGAAGTGCGACGACGACTACTGCAGTAAAAATATTCTATACGAACAGAAAGGACCAAGAATCATCGTGTCGTCAATCAAAGAGAGTGGTGGTGTGTGCGTGTAACCTGCATCGCACTCTACTCTCACTCTACTCTACTCTACTCTACTCTACTCTACCGTAGAGAGAGAGAGTAGAGTACTACGAGATAACAGAGATTGCGTTTATCTGAATATACAGTAGTAGTAGCTCTAGTCGCTCGGTAGAGCAGTACCGTACAACAAGCTACCGGTACCTCTCTACCTAGTACTCTAGAGAGAGTAGACTACGAGTACCGGTACCTGGTAAGGTAGAACCCTCATCTCGTCCTCTCTCTCTATGTCTAGAGTAGAGAGAGAGTACCTGGGTATGTTGTACCGGTATCGTACTACCGGTAGTAGATAGATACGAATACATAGCTTAGAGATCATTGATTGATTCGTTCTTCGTACAGTACGATCTTCTTGACAGATTGGACCCAAATCCTGGGTAAAAAGTAAAAGAGAGTTCGATCGAGACGAAAGGGAGAATGTAGACCTCGCAGTACAGTACTTGGTTCGTATACTTCTACGTCATGGTCTGCCAGACGCACGCGTGGCCACAAAAGATCCCGCTCACTCCAATGCGAGTGCGCACGGTGACCGCCACTCTCTCGACTGATATTGATTGGCTTATTCTCACCTGGCTGCATTGCTTTTATTTGTCCTTCTGTATTGCGTGTCGACAAGCAAGATCAGAAGCGCATCAAGCCCCCTTGAGACTACTTGACACAATAGTACCGGTAGTTGCCTTGCATACGAGTATTTACTTCATCGATTCTTCGCAGTGCGTTGCATCGCATCGCATCGCATCGACACCTGCAGTATCAACTACCAACCAACCAGCTAGCTGGCTAGCTGCAAGTAATCTATACGAAATATGTCGTCTAGATGGCACGAGAAAAAGTCCAAGCAGGCCGAGATTGCCTTTGAAAAAGCCTTGCAAAACACCCGCGAAGCCGCTGTCGACGCCGCCACCTTGGTGTCCGAAGTCGCCATGGGTGGCGGGGACGAAAAGATCTTTGACAAGAAATTGAGCAAGGAAGAAAAGAAAGCGCAAGCCAAGGCGAAACGGGATGCCAAGAAAAAAGCGAAAAAAAGCGGGGATGGTGACGAGGATGACGACGACGGCGGCGACGGCGACAACAAACTTTCGGCCAAGGAAGTCTTGGATAAAACCAAAGACACGATTGTTCAAGTCGATAATGCGGCATTGGGTGGCGGCGCACAAGATGGTATTGATCACGAGGCGGCCGATGAATTGGCGGCGGCGGGGACGATTTGTACCTTTTCCGCATCGCGCAAGGGCGTGGATGCCCGGGCCCGAGATATCAATGTGACCAACTTTACGTTGCAACACATGGGAGCGGTGCTGCTGGATGGGACAGAAATTGTGCTCAATCATGGGAACCGATATGGACTGATAGGAAGAAATGGGTGCGGAAAGTCGACCTTGCTCAAGGCACTGGGAGCGAGGGCGGTGCCGATTCCCAATTCAATTGATATTTTCTTTCTCAAGGAAGAAATTGAGCCAAGTGATACGGTCACAGCATTGGATGCAGTCATGAGTGTCGACGAGGAACGAATCAAATTAGAACAACAAGCGGATGAGCTTAATCACTTGTTGGGAGAGCTCGTTGACAATCCTACGTTGGGTGCTTCTGAAGACGGAGAGGACGCCAAGACTCCCGAAGAAATTCAAGAAGAAATCATGGATGCCTTGAACAGTGTGTATGAACGATTGGACGCTCTCGATGCATCGACTGCGGAAGTGCGGGCACGATCCATTCTAAGTGGTCTGGGATTCACCCACGAAATGCAGTCCAAGAAAACCAAAGATTTCTCGGGAGGTTGGAGGATGCGAGTCTCGTTGGCGCGAGCGCTGTTTATTCAGCCAGTATGGTGCGTAACACTCATTCATATCATGATAACAACAACAACAACAACAACAAAAACAACGATGATGATGATGATGATGATGATATCATGATGGGCGGCTACGACTATATGGCATCAATCGGTTGGGGTGGGTTTTGAATGTCTGAAGGAATTATCATCAATCTTACCGTGCGATATTGCTGTTTCTCCTTTCCATCGTCAATCGGACCGTGTGATATTGCTTTTCTCTGCTTTCCAGTCTACTACTAGACGAGCCTACAAATCACTTGGGTAAGTTTCTCGTCCGGATTACCGCACTGGCCAATGAAGATTTCGCTAACCCAACAAACCTTTTAGACATGGAAGCAGTCATTTGGTTGGAAGATTACTTGTCGCGATGGAACCGGATATTGTTGCTTGTCTCGCATTCCCAAGATTTCTTGAATAGTGTGTGTACCCACATGATTCACTTTACGAACCGAAAGAAATTGGTCTATTACGATGGAAATTACGACCAATATATCAAGACCAAGAGCGAAAAGGAAGAAAATCAGTGGAAACAATACCGATGGGAACAAGATCAAATCAAGAGCATGAAGGAATACATTGCAAGATTCGGACACGGTACCGCCAAGAATGCCAAGCAGGCACAGTCGAAAGAAAAGGTATTGGCAAAGATGATTCGAGCAGGACTTACCGATAAGCCCGAAGAGGAAAAACCATTGAATTTCAAGTTTACCGATCCGGGGCACTTGCCCCCTCCCGTATTGGCCTTCCATGAGGTGTCCTTTGGATACCCGGGATGTGCTCCATTGTATACCAATGTCAATTTTGGTGTCGATTTAGACTCGCGGGTGGCTCTGGTAAGTGCTGAAGAATGATTATATGACTATGACACACACTGGTCGTTCGCTGGTGTACTATTAGTACTTTCTTCTTCGGTCTCACCTCCTGTTCCTTGTCAACGCAATTTTGCTCTGTTCCAGGTTGGACCCAATGGTGCTGGAAAAACTACGGTAAGTGACTGGCAGCAGCAGCAGCAGCAGCAGCTGTGGTCGTTGATGCTTGACGCTTATTGTGAAGGATGTGGAAGCGTATTTCTCTATTAGTCGTACTAACTGTGGCCGAAGCTTGTGAAACTGATGGCGGGCGAGCTGGCGCCGACTATAGGAGATATTCGCCCACACGGACATTTAAAACTGGGTCGGTTCACCCAGCACTTTGTGGATGTTCTTGATTTGGAGAAGACGCCGCTGGAATTCTTTGAGTCCCAATATCCCAATGACCCTCGGGATGAGCAACGAAAGTATTTGGGTCGTTTTGGTGTGGCAGGGGCTCAACAGGTGCAAAAAATGGCCGAGCTGAGTGATGGACAAAAGTCGAGAGTTGTTTTCGCCAAACTTGGCAGAGATGTTCCGCACATTGTAAGTATACAGTCTGTACTGTACGATTACTGTACTATACCGTACGATTAGGGAGATGGATGAAGAGGTATTGGACAGTGCCAAAGCATCGTTCTAAGTTCTTGCTGTCCTTCCAACTTTTAAAAAATGTAGTTATTGCTGGACGAGCCTACAAATCACTTGGGTAAGTTTCTCGTCCGGATTACCAATGGCCAATGAAGACTTCGCTAACCCTCTGCGAAACACTTAGACATGGAATCGATTGATGCCTTGGCCAAAGCCGTGAATGAGTTCGAGGGTGGACTGGTGTTGGTATCCCATGATATGAGATTGATTTCCCAAGTTGCCAAAGAAATTTGGATCTGTGACAAAAAAACGATTACCAAATACAAGGGTGATATCATGAACTTTAAGATGGATATGCGAGAGCAATTGGGAATTGACGGTACTGGTACTAACAACAAGCTCCGAGGAGATGCAAGTGTCAAGGCCACCGACAAGCCCAAGGAACCGAAACCAGCGCCCAAAACGCAGCCCACTTTGGAGGTAATCAAGCCGGTTATCAAGTCGGTGGTTGCGACGATCCCCGAAGAAAAGCCAGCCCTAGCTCCAGCTCCAGCTCCAGTAGCAAAACCCACTCCCGTAGCAGCAGATGATGCCACGGCCACCACGGCCTCCTCATCTAAGACTTTTACCTCGGCTGATTCGGGAGACAAACCCAAAAGCAGGTACATCCCTCCGCATTTAAGGAAGAAGATGCAGCAGCAAGGATAAGGTATAATATAACACTAAACTATCAACAGTAGAAACCAGACCAATTTGAGCAGGGGGCTGTCTTCCAGTAAGATGGTACTACTAAATAGAAGGGGGAACCAAGGTAGTACAGCTACTAGTGGAACATCCGCTTGTCTTGTACAGTACGACCTAGTAGATAGGCAGCTTGACATAACTCTTTCCACCCGTGATTCATTTTTGTATTGATTATTTCGGCCCGTATTGTGCCATCAGTCGTTCGTATGTGGATCCAGCAGCAACTCCCACCCCGGCGGCAACACTGGCGGCTCTCATCCCCTTCCCTGACCGGAACATGATCATTCCAACGACGCCTCCCGCAGCCACACCAACAGTCGTCTTGAATAAACCTAAACAATACAATGGCAAGAGGTTGAAGCAGTCAGAAAAAGGCGAAGAGCAACAATCGATCATCGGAATCATCTCCGCACGAGCAACGAGCAATCTGAAATCTCACCTGCTTCAATATGATCTTCAATTCCTTCTGGCAGCTTCCAAGAGGATGCCGAGGCTGCTGGAGCAACCGAAGTCTCTGGAGACGTTGAGTTGTTGGTGGATTCACTCATTGGGGCTGGTACTTTGTTTTCCCTTTTTTTTCGGACGGATACTAGAGAGTTACTCCAGAAGCCAGACGCATCGCTGATCGCTGTTTGCTGTACTGGTACCGTTATGTATGTCTCATGTCTCCCGATCTGATCCTAAACCGCGCGGCCGCCATTGTCGAATAATAAGATGCGTCGGTGAGTTTCCCCAATGGCATCGCATATTATGTACGGTACCACCGGTACTACGGTACCACCTGGTACTTTGTACTGTACTGTATGTTGGACGCAGTACCTACCTTCAGATCTAATCAGTCGAACATCAAGGACGTGCGTGCTTACGTGCGTCATTGCCGGGCAGACTGAGATAATACCAGGTTACGAGCCTAGTACGTGACGACATTGCAGTACTATTGGGATCCGGATCGGATTTTACAGTGTTTCTGGACCATCTTGGAATCCCTAGTAGCTTGGACTTTAAATTCGAGAAACGATCCTCGACGTATGGACATCCTCGACGTATGGGCAATACCACTCCATCTATGATTCCTTTGCGTGGATGGATCGATTTGGTGGTCGTCCCAACGAATTCGTCACTTCCGTAACTACTTAGTGGTTCTCAAGAGAAGCCTCCAACAGAGTCTTGTATTGCTCTAAATCAAAATTGTCGAAGATAATTGACTCCCTACGGATATTGGTGGGGTTGTTCAACTCTAAAAGTGAATCTCCGTCCCATACAGGGGACGAGGGAGGGTCCGACATGGTGGATGCAAGTTCGGCCGAAATTTTTGAGACAAAGGCAAAATTTTTGGTGATGTGTATCTCGACGAATAACTGACATGGGACATTTGATGCCAGTACAATATCTACGTAAAATTGGATGCTCTTTCACGTGGTTACACTTGGAGGAGGCAGAAACATGTTTTAAGGGGAGATAAGAAGCGCTAAAGGCTTCGAGGCCCCTGTAGGGGCCTTGAAGGCCGATCGGATTGGCGTTAAGTAAAAGGGCGGGATTGTTTTCGGGATTGGGGGGGGGGGTTTCCCGGACGTTCATTTTGTCGTGCGTGAGGACGTGTAAGTAGAGTCTTACAGGATTTTGTACTGCAAACTAAAAGTTTTGAGATCGGCAAAGCTTCTAAGGTGTAGCAACTAAATTAGACTGCACTTTTTCGCTGCTTTACGATATACTACTAGTACTAGTACTGTCTAATTTAGTTACCACCTTGACGTTCGAGAGCAATTAATCCCTCTTCCACCGGAACTATAATCTAGTAGTAGTAGTAGTACTATTCCAAACAATCGGTTCTTCTTATCATGTTTTACTACTAGTAGTAACTTTCACTTAATCATTCTTCAACACGCACCATTATTTTCTTTATCTTACCAAAGAAACAAGCACAACAACAACAACAACAACATATCCATCATGATCATTCAGAGAGGCAGCGATCCGAGGAATCCTCATCATCATCTGGCGGCAGTAGTACTACTAGTACTAGTACACCAGCAACGTTTGCTTCCACCGCAGGAGGCAGCAAGCCGCCACCACCACCACCACCACCACCTCGTCCTCATCTAATGGCGCTTGCGCTACAAAGAACAAGCAACAAGAAAAGCAAATAATGTGGTAAAAAGAGGTCAGAAGAAGCTGGTGGTGCGAAAAACGACATGGGTTCCTCATCATTTGCAAAAGTTTGGTTGTTGTTAATGTTTTCCTTGATCATCATCATCCTGGCAATGCTCGTCGTCATCATCATCATCATCATCATCGTTGTACTCACGCTTTTACCCTTTCCGTTTCCGCTTGCTTCTCCGTTTCCAAAAAGAAACCAGTTAGCGTCCAACTTGTCGCCACCATCATCCAAAGTAGGGGGCATCGAAGCAGGCTTCAAAGTAGGCATCGAAGTAGGCTTCAAAGTAGGCATCGAAGTAGGCATCGAAGTAGGCATCGAAGTAGGCTTCAAAGTAGGCTTCGAAGTAGCAGGCGTCGAAGCAGGCATCGAAGTAGGTTCCGAAGGAGGCATCGAAGTAGGTTCCAAGGGCTGGGGTTCAACCGGCTCGTTGGGGTTGCGGACTGGCGTACCGTTGCAATCCATGGAGCTAGAATTGAACAGCACTTTGGCTTCACTGCCAAAATCAGCTGGCAATTCGCATTCCAACACACCATCGACCAGAATCATGGCAGGGCTTGGTGTAGTGACATTTGGCCATACTGTAAAGCCATCTCCGAACGAGTCACGAACTACATACTCATATTCCTCACCTCGTGGAACACACAAATCCACGAGATAACTATTCAGCAGTGCGTAACCAACGTCAAAGTCAGTTTCAGAATCAAAGATTGGTTCCGAGCTCCCTACGGTAGAAAGATAGAACGAGGTTTCATTGACGAAAAAGTCGAATCCAATAACAATGTCCACCTCCATTTCGTCCTCGTCACAAGTGCTGTTGAACTCTCGGTAAAGGTTCCATTGTAACCACATCCTTTCGACCTGGCCACAAGTGAACTTGGATTCAGTTGCCTCGAAGCATACCTCGTTCTCCACGTAGTTCATGATGTTGAAGAATGGGTCACGTAGTTCTTGTCCTGGACAGGTGTCGGGTACCTCGACCTGCTCATCAGGAAACAAAAAGTCAGTACAATTGTAGGACTCTAGCGAAGGGCCAGCGTGTACACCCGTATCATCCACAAAGTCATTCGTGTTGGAATCAGAGCATGGGTCGCCATCAATTTCGCCTTCGAACATTGCAGCCAGAGAATTCTGGAACGTATGGTACAGCCCCAACCAATGCCCGATTTCGTGAACCAACGTATATCCAAGGTCATTTTGAAACGCTCCTCCACCAGTCACAGTGTCGTATCTCATCCATACACCATCATCGGGCTCTTGATTGCTTGGGAATCTGGCAAGACCAAGAGCGTCGATGTCTCCCATCGTCAACGTAGATGACAGGTATAGATTCAGGGATTCAAATCCACCCACACCAAGTTCCTGAGACATCTCCAATGTATAGTTGAATGGGTCAGAATCCCAGTCTGCATTGATGGTGAGAGTGTAGTTATCAGCCATAAAAGTGAATTGGAACGGAGTACCCTGGAACACTTCATTGGTCATATCGATATTGTCCTGCACCATGGAGAGCATCATTTCGAGAGTGGTCGTCTCTTCCGCCAAAAAGCCATCAGCATCAGTGGGGTGAGGTATGACATACTCCGAATCGGGATCGGGAATCGCCAGCAAATGGACATAGACTGGAATGTTGACACATTGATCACAGATAGCAGGCAGCTCGTCGCAGGTCTCGCCCAAAAGCTTGCGACCGACACGACCGTGTCGTTTCTTCAAGCCTAGCATACGAGCTTGATCCAACAGCTGGTGCTCGCGCGAAGGCGTCTTGGTTCCACACTTCATCACGGCATCGCTGCCCAAAGGAGCCACAGCCGCCAGCACAACGAGGTAAAGAAGAGCGGTCGTCGCCCAGCGGCCGACCAGCGACGGCGCGGTCTGCCCACCAGGAAGAGGTGCATCCCCCGACAAGGAGGAAAACGACAAGATCATCATGATGATGCGATAATGTAGCCTGATTTGCGATAGATCACACTGGTACCGGTATAATAGTCTACCGTACAAAAATCCAGAGCAATGCAGGAATGAATGCGCTGCACTGCTGGAAAAATTGTGCCGATCCGATTACTATTTTCTCTTTGAAATCTTTCCCTCCATTCCGACGACTGCTACGATATCCCAGTACTCGTACCACGTATGTACGAGCGCGAGTAAAGCATACTCGTACGGTACACAAGCAAGTAGGAAGCACGTACAGTAGTAAACTACTTTGCCTCCCCCGTCAAACTTCCGGTAGGAAACGAGAGGCGAAAGTCATTCGTGTCACTCATTGTCACTGTATGAATTTTCAAGTTGAAGGTCGAACTTCCGGGATTCTATGAAGTACTTGTGGCACACTTAGAGAAGATAAATCGGCGGGAGTAATTATTTAAGATGGATTTTTGTACGAACGGCAAAAGTTGTCCTAAGTATGTATTGTCTGGCCGGCCACCTCGCTGGGCTATCCCAACTAGAACAACAAGACATTCAATCCAGTCATTTCCCGCTTCTTGGTCAACCCACGGTGCTTGGCCTGTCGACCCGTAGTAGAAATCAGTACCAGCGTAGAAATGTACACGGATTAAGTACCATGACCCAGTCGAATCAGTCAACGCAGACGCGCATGACGGACGCTATACAGGCAACATCGTACTATACTCTACTAGTTCGTTTCAAGGCTACCTTTCGAAGCCTACAGTATGCTATAAACATTAGATAAAGAATCAAATTGATTGAAGTATAGCAATACTAGCAATATCTAAATATTTTTAACGTTGTCTATCTAGCGCCACACCAGAGGCTAGGACACGAGATTGATCCTCCACAAGGGTTTGTACATCTAGTGGTCAGACGGACAGGTAGTAGAAATGATGTGGAATTTTGTGATCGGTTAACGTCAGTCGTTTAATTTGATGATAGTGATACATTGCCAGACAGGAACAGTACTCATAGTTACTACCTGCCAGGTTAAGACGTGTCATCGCGTGGGCGAGCGTGTGCAGGTCGTTAACCGTTCAAGAGTGGCTCCCCAGAAAATTTAGTATACAATAGATCTAAGTGCCCGGCCGGAGCTAATTTTTAACGGTTGTCGCCAGGGTCTTCATGGGGGCTTCCCATCCTCTGAATAATTATTGGTCCATGGGGAGTAGAGAGGGATTTGTGGTCGAAGTGTTCAAATGCAAAATCCCGTTTCCGGTTTCAAAAATTTGGCTGATACTGTGTAACCTTCCCGCTGTGTAGAAACTGTCGACACATCTGACTCAATACGTCTGGCCTTCCGTCCAGCACGATTTCCGACAAAAGATGCGAGAGATGACGCGATGCAAAAGATACAGACCCGCCCTCTTCTGTTTATTATTATTTGAATCACCCATTCACCATTCACCATTCACCATTCACCCATTCACCCATTCACCCATTTGGTTCCTGGTTCCTGGTACTCGTAGCAAGAAGAGATTCATCCGCTAGTCTAACACTCTACTCTAGAGCAATACTCCGAAAATGTTTTCACTACAACTAGTGTGGATGTCGCTTCTCGTGGTGTGCGGGGTTGATGCTGCTTCTCATCACAAGACTACGGGCGAGTATCGAGCAGACCATCATGAAAATCATCATCATCATCCTCACCCTCACCTCTCGAGTCTTGAAAAGGCGTACTTGGAAGTTCCAACCGCCGAGTCCGCTCGAGCCAACTTGCGATTCATCACCCATCAGCCCCACCAGGCTGGAACCCTCGGCGATGAAATCATGGCCGACTTTATGGTCCAAGAATTCCAGCAGGCGGGCATTCCGAACGTTTCGACCTTTGATTTGCAAGTCTTCTTGAATTACCCACAGCTCCACAAGCGTCCCAGTCTCATTTTGAGACAAAGCAATAATACCGATACGGTTTTGTATGAGGCCAAACTCTCGGAACCCGTCCTGGACGAAGACGATACCAGCGACACAGTGTGGAGAAATCACATCTTTCATGGGTATAGTCCGTCCGGCCACATCCAAGCCGCACCCATGGTCTATGCCAACTACGGACGGCCTCAAGACTTTAGTGCCTTGTCCAAGGCGGGCGTGTCCGTCAACGGAACCATTGTCCTGGTAAGATATGGAAAGTGCTTTCGGGGCCTCAAGGTGCAAAACGCCCAGAAGCGGGGGGCCGTCGGAGTGCTCATCTACAGTGATCCTCAGCAGGACGGATACGGAACCCATCCAGGAGACGAACAAGGAGTTTATCCAAATGGACCGTGGCGTCCTCCGTTCGGTATCCAACGGGGATCCGTCCAATTCAACAGTCAATGTGCGGGAGATCCCTATCGGGCCGATCCTCGCTATGGCAACAAAACAGCCCTAGAAATATGTGGAGCCGCATCCAAGGATATCATTCCAAGTATTCCATCGCTTCCCATTGGCTATGAGGATGCTGCACCTCTCTTGCAACATATGGGAGGTCCCTTGGCTGAAGATGTGGGTGGGGCCGACTTTTGTGGCGGCATTCAAAATCTCACCTACCATGTCGGTCCATCGTCGTCTACGAATAGCCTCCTCGACATGGACGTTTACAATACAGCCAACGCACTCCGTAGCATACCCAATGTGATTGGAGTCATCCCGGGAAAGCTCCCACCGTCTCAAGATATGCCCATCTTGTTGGGTAATCATCGCGATGCCTGGGTGTATGGGGCCGCCGATCCCAATAGTGGGACTGCCGCACTCATCGAGGTGGCCAAGGGACTTGGAACCTTGTATCAAGATTTGAATTGGAGACCCTTACGGACGATTTATCTGTTATCGTGGTCGGGAGAAGAATATGGACTTTTGGGATCTACAGGATGGGCGGAGCTGAATGCCGGCCTTTTGGAACGAGCCGCGGCATATTTGAATGTGGATACCGCCGTCTCTGGAGACGCCCTGGAGGTGCAATCCTCTCCGCTATTGACGACGCTTTGGAAACAAGTCCTGCATGACTGGAATGTCACCACGGCATCATCGTCATCTTCACAACAACAGCAACAACAGCAACAACAGCAACAACAGCAACAACAGCAACAACAGCAACAACAGCAACAACAGCAACAACAGCAACAACAGCAACAACAGCAACAACAACAACAACAACAACAACAACATGTGGGCTCCTATCAACTGTACGATGTCAATTCAGGTCGGGAGTGGAAGGACGATGATGACGACATTGGAGTATTGGGATCCGGATCGGATTTTACAGTGTTTCTGGACCATCTTGGAATCCCTAGCTTGGACTTTAAATTCGAGAAACGATCCTCGACGTATGGACAATACCACTCCATCTATGATTCCTTTGCGTGGATGGATCGATTTGGTGGTCGTCCCAACGAGCCAGGATCCGCCTGGGAGCTCATGGCAACGAGCGCCAAAATTTGGGGCTTGCTTGCCCTCCGTCTTGCCAATGCGGAGTTTGTCCCACTCGATCCCATTGCCCAAGGAGCTGCCTTGTTCAAATATGCCAAGGCCATTGAAACGCAAAAGTTGGGTTTGGACGTCTCTCCGATCCATAAAGCCGTGAAGAAGTATCAACAGGCGGCAGCCCAGCTTCAATTAAAGTGCCAGTCGTCATCTTCGAGACACCAAGAAGTCGTTGTGACCGACCGGCAGGAGGACCACCAAGAGGATTGTAACGAAAAGTTGGGAATGGTAGAACGTCAATTCTTACTGGCCGAAGGCTTACCTGGCAGAAAATGGTTCAAGCATTCCCTACAAGCCCCGGGTATGGACCTTGGGTATGCCGCGGAAGCATTCCCGGGAGTGCAGCAAGGCATTGACGACCAGGATCTGGATGTTGCTCAACAGCAGATTCTCAAGGTGGCGGAACGAATTGAGGCAGCTGCCGAGTTTCTAAAAGTATAGACAACAGGCGCAAAATCTATCTTGTAGAAGAGGGGAAGAATGAATAATTACCTTGTTATTTTGCGCTTTTGTAATGTATATACTCTCTGCTCTACTAGTAGTAGAGCGATCGATAGGTCTGAGCCAGAGTAGAGAGTGCGAGTAGGGTCTACTCTCTACTAGCTAGCTCTCTACTATATCGTAAAGCAGCGAAAAAGTGCACTGTCTAATTTAGCTACTGCCGGTAATACAGTACCTCGACGGACGAGAGAGCAATGAATCAATCTATTCGGGTAGAGAGAGCTGCGTCCATCCGTTATCCGTCCCTAACTGCTATCTATTGTTGCGATGTGTTTCGGTATTTAGTTGTATAGTTATTGTCGGTGCAAATGTATCCGCTTGTTGGTTTCTAATCTGGATCTCATCCCCTTTGCACTTCATTCCATGTACACCCCGCGCCCCACCAACAGCCGAACGCATTTCTATTTATTCTTCTCTAATGCTCGTTTCGACTAATGATGAGGAGCTATTGCCTGCTGACGCTTGTCCTGCTCCAAGGTCTCCATATTCGTCACGGAGTTTAACTTGGAATCGTTCAACCATACCCTGCAGAATTTCTTCTCCTCGTCTCTCCCATTCTTCTCTGTTTCTCATGGCATAATTCAGATATTCATCTGAAGAAACGCCAAAGACGCCGCATTCGCTTAGCTTCTTCGCCAATGGAATGATGTAAAAGTCGTAGAAGCCAAGTTCCCCCTTGTACCAGAATTCGACTGGGTCTTTTTCAGCGCGTCCGACAAGATAGGCCAGAGACATTTCTTGAAAGAGACGCTCGTTCCACTTGGTGTATACATGCCAGTGTTGCATCGTGTGTGCAACATCGGAAGCTTGGATCAAGTGCTCAATAACGATCGTCGCCTTGCGATTAATATTTGTTCGTTCCGATTCCACACTGGCCGTCTGGTCGGCAAAGGCAGTGGCCCAGCGATTGTTCCGGAGAGTTTTCATGTCCTTGTCCGCAATGTCCGTCGCCATGACGGAATTCACCACCAACTGCCGGAATCGCAGCATTTCTTCCTCGCTAGGACAAATGGTGGCACGAAGTGCCGAAAATTGATTCTTCATCAAAATCCTCCAGGCAATGTTTACAGAGTTTTGCTCTGCCGGACTTCGGTTCCTGTATTTATGGGCCAATGGGGCCTTTTCATTTACTAACTGGTTGTTTGGAATGCCGTAGTGATCTGAGTCATGAATCAACGCCGCAAACACACAAGCAAACTGTGTCAAAGGATCGCTTGTAATTCCATAGGTGTAATCATGAAGAGCGTGATTTATGTTTTTCTCACTGCTGGAGTCGGCCTTGAACACAGAGTCAGGTGCAACAATACGGCTAAGAAGCTTTGCGACGCTCATCACGACGTGAGAAGCATGCTAATAGTCGAGGGGAAAGCACTCGCAGTGGTGAGAAAAGCTTCTGTGAACAAACATGTGAATGGGCCCACTGACTGTATCTTACCTCAAAATTGTGGAATGGATTTTCGCGGTAGGTTCCAGAAATTGCCGTGACGTATTCTCGAAGTTGCTTCATGGTTTCAGGGCTCAGCGTGATTTCAGACTCGGGAACTTCCTTGATAGTCGCATCATATTCAGGGAGATGAATCACCTCAACCACTTCCTCGATAACATGACCAGTTTTCTTGAACTTTTTATGCATCGAAGAGTCCAGACTAATTTGTTCCATACTGGCGATAGTACTATCGCCAGAGGTAGTGTATTTCCCACCTGTCCTGTACGACGCTTCTCGCCTGGCCACGATTTGACGCAACAGTTTCGCCATAATGTCTGTGCACCAGTATACCATTCTTTCATTTCTATGAGCGAGCTCCACCATCGCACTCTCTACGCTTCCGCTATGCATGCTGATCGAAAGAGCATTTCCGCGTTGTGGGTCGGCAAAATAAGTTTGCATCAATCCTTTCCCCTTGACATCGATCTTTTCGGCTCTCGGTTCGAGCCAATGTTCTTTCTTGGCAGTAATGAGAAGGTCAGCCGTAGTCTGAGAAACTTGAATGCAGTTTGCTTCACCTGTAGATTCCATGCGCGCGGCAGTGTTGACTGTATCGCCGAATAATTGAAAGCGACTCTTTTGTCCCCTCAACACACCTGCGGTGGTCGGCCCACTGTTCAAACCAAATCTCATCCGGAGGTCTCCGGTTTCAGGACCTAGGGTGAATTCAAGATCTCGCGTGATTTCTGTAAAACTGGCACGGCATTGATCGGCAAACTTCACCATTACGACCGCGTGGTCTACTCTGGGTTCTAAAACGAGAGAAGAAAGAGCATGTCAAGAATTAGTCGGTGGAGACTACGGGATCAGACACCATCAACCCACAAAGGTCCCGTAGACCCTACCTGGAAGTCCGCAAACAGCAACATAGGAATCTCCAATCGTCTCGACTTTGAAGACCCCCCTTCTCGTCGCGATACGATCGAAAGCACCATAAATCTTTTCTAACAAAATGAAAACCTGCGACGGTTCGCGAACAGAGGACCATGCAGTGAAACCCGCTATATCAGCAAACAGGATCGTTGTCTCGGGAAAGAGATCCGCGATCGGGCGATCGTCCAATTCATCGTGATCCATCATGTCCAGGTCACCACCATCGGTTGATCCATCGCTGAGAAAATTTCTCATTTTGGCTTTGGTAGGCTCGTAACCCGCCTTCTTTTTATCCCTTTTGCCTTTTTCTTTTTTGAATAGACGATCCCTGACGTTTTCCGGAAACAATTGGGATACGATAGCATTGCTTTCCTCGGCTTTTGGATGCGAACAGGTGTTAGAAAACTGGACAGCGCTGGGCATATGCTGACATCATTCTCCTCGAGAGGACATCGACTTACCTGCTTTCAGAACCTTTTTCTGTCGGAAGCTGACGAGCATATCGTAGACCAAGAAGATTACTCCAGTCAAAACAAAAATGCAGATGGTCGCAAATAAGAACAAAAGCGGGACGATGCCTTTTATGTCATCTTCCATTTCCTCGGTGGGGTACGACTCGATGGTATAGGCACAAAATTCAGTATCCATGGGAACACCGGTGTAGCTGCTACCCAGAAGACTGGCCACAGTCATTGAGATTTCGAGATTATTGTATGCTTTGTCGTGCATATCCGAGGGTCCCAAGAAAGTAGCTTTTGGTCCGTCGATCTGATAGGAGAACGCCTGTGAGCACGTGTTCTTCACTACCACCAAAAGGCCCTGCTCGCCTTCTTGCAGCACATCTTCAAAGTAGCTTCTCCAATAAAAAGCCAAGCTCATCGTGGCGACAGATTCACTATCTTGTAGCACTGGGAAGAAATATGATGCCATTGGCTCTGCCCCAGAGTCAGCAGTTTCCACTGCCTCGCTGAGAACAACCATCTGCTTGAGGACGGACGTTTCCAGGGCAGGACCCAAGACGGGTTGGCGTAGGACGTCAACATTGAAAGACGGCAAAGACTCGACAAGGGGGTAGCCCTGCCAAGTGGTGGCGTAAGGGCCAGTGCCTGGAGGTACTGCTTGTCCCAAGTACGTGAAAGTGGACGAGGCTTGAACGTCCGTTGACAGGCTGAAGCCAAGCACACTCAGACTTTTATCTTCGGTTTGAACTTCAATGGTCACGTTTGCCCATCCATAGTTCTTCATGGTGTAATCTTGATATTCGTCCCGGTTGTCCTCCGACACCAGGTGAAGAATCTGGATCATGGAAGAGTTTGTTTGGCCTCGGACTTTTGACATACGCGTCGCAGAGTCAGGCAACGTGACAAAAGGAAATGTGGTGTTGGAAAAGCGTGCGTGGGAGACTAACGCCAAGGCGAAAGAATCCATAGTCGCCAGATTCTGCTCGAGCTGAGTGCCCACCGAATCAAACATTTGAGTTGCATACGACTCGTAAATCCTGTCGAAGTCCTCGTTTTCCGCACCGTTCAGATACGCGTACACCAAAACGGAAACCCCTATAGCGCACATGCACAGTATTCCCAAGATAAGCATCTTGAATCTGAAAATGGCGGCATTCTCTTTCGCTGCAATGTCGAGTTTTGTGGGCGCTTGCTGGACTTCAGATGGGTTTTCATCTTCGTCTCCTGCAAACGAACCCGACAGCGAAGAAGACCCAGACGAAGAAATACTTTGTTCCTCCATTAATGGACTGCTGCCAGTGCTATCAGTTATATCTGGAACATGATCGACGATGTTGTTTTCTTCGATCATCTTGTCCACACTGTCTCTGATCATTTTCACGAAGCAGATTATCTAATAGTCTACTCGTAGAGTTGGACCGAGAAGAAATAATGATTCCGTTTGCTGGAAAATGATGGAAAGTCGGGAAGCAAACCAAAAAAGTGCATCCGATTCGCGAGCGTTTGATGTTATTTTTGCACAGTAATAGTGCGTGGATTATTATTTGGCCGACGACGTGATCCACGTTCCACATACATAGGTCCTCCTTGAAGAAGTATTCCGGTCATACGAGTAGTAGTGAGGCTATTCAATAATGATAATGCAATGACGTTGGCCACTGACGTGGTAGTCGACGACATTTTTATTTAACGCCAAGTCATTTCTGCATGGTGAGCGTTAAGTAGTTAAATCGAAGGTCAGGGACTAATCTTGCGGAAAGAAAATGTCACACCCACTATTTGTAAATTAGCAAGAGAACTGATTCTTCCCGAAAAATATCCGGCATGTTGAATCCATTATCATCTGTTGTGCGTCAGGCTAGGGGCAATAGAGAAAGGCAAAACTTGTTGGGCCTGTCCGAATTTCAGCACTTCTATGCATGACCGCTACCCGCTACCCGGTACCGCACCCGGTACTTGGTACCCTGCCCAACCGTCAGGACGGTGGGCGTCGACGTCAGCAGTTTTGGGGGAGGGGCCCCAAAACTGTTAGGGAACAGTGAAGAACTGTAAGAATCGATGCGTAATGTACCTGTAAGAAATCGGCGACGAGTTGCTAAAAAGATCTCATAGTGAAAAGAAGTGTGTTACTATTTTTCCAAAACCGTCTGTACAACGCCTTTCGGAATAAAGTCATACTATGAGGTGTTTGATGGGCGTCTGAAGGAAGGTATGGGATATAAATGGACACAGGCTACTTTCAGAGCTAGTAAGGATGGGTTGGTGTTGATTTATTCTACTGGGACCGATTTGCCCTCGACTTTGACGAAAAGCGAGAAGAGGTGGTCCAGGTTTGTTCATCAGCCAACGGTTGATTTTGGGTTGGCACTTGGTGGTTTGGGCAGGGTTCTTCGATTTCGTAGGCAGATTGGTCGTTGTCGCTTTGTTGTTCTTGGCTTTTGTAGGCCGGATGGTAGTATTCTTCGAACGAACTTTGCGATAGTGAGATCGCCGGACCCTTACCTTTTTTGGTGGAGGGGTAGCGTGGAGGTCGCGAAGGTGTCTGACAAACTTCATTTTGGTACACAAGTGTCGCAGTTTCCGAGCTATCATCTGGACGGCGTCGAAGCAACGATGAGATCTGATCTCATCGGACGTCTCCTCTCTTCTGTATCTTGTTCGCCTGCTGTCTGTCCCTCTGCCCTCGGAGTATTTTGCGCGCGCCGGTGATGCGGCGGGCGTTTCGGGTTTCGGGTGAGATTTTGGCTGCGACAGTTCCTTATATTTCTTATATTTACCGGTAGTGCGAGGCACCACATGATATCTTATGTGATTCTTCAAGTCACTAGAAATGAGATGACACGAAAGCATATTACGAAATTATCCTAGTAGAGTGCTCAAGATGACGGCAGACGAAGACTGTTGGGATGTGTTTGGAAGTGATGATGATGATGATGATGATGATGAAGAGCAGGAGAAGAGCGGCGCTACCAGCAGAGAATCATCTTCCGCGACGTCGGCACCGAAAATCATCCTCGCGACGATTGCTGCCCATCTCGCGCAAGAGTTTGTCAAAGCAAATTCCCAGATTCGACTCTCGGACCGAGTCGTTGGTGTGATTGAAATGGGGGACGATCTTGCCATCACCTTGGAGCAGCGAGGAATGACCGTGGTTCGCGGCGACGATCCTTCGTCCACAACAGACAAGGCTTTGCCGCCGCTGGACGCGATGGTGATTCTACATCAGCAGGAAAGTGAGGGAAACCCGATGGTCTGTCCACCCGCTTTGCTTCCTGGAGGACTTTTGATTACAAATCAAGAATCGATGTACGATAAGCACAACTTCCTGGAACCCACATCAATATACGAACCGTCATCATCCGATACTATATATTTCCGTCTCATCGAATGCGTCAAGCGACCGATACGCGTCCATACTTCCAAGTGTCTCTGGCTGCCGCCCTCCCATTCAATTTCAGACGAGGCAAAGCTACTTCAATCCGCAACGATTGCTCTATCCGCTCATGAAATATCCAAAGGCCTGCTTACCGATATGACGATCCAACGCGCCGTCAAATGCTTGAACGAACATGGCTATTGTGTGGTTCGCGGCTTGTTGGATTCCGACGAATGTGCTATGTGGGGACAAACCGTCCTGGAATCGGTACATTCGGCGGCCAAAATTTTATTGGAACGAGACCAAGTTGATATATATCATCCACATACATCCAAATGTGAACCTCAAGCCTACCGAGAACTTTCCATGAGAGAAGATTTGAGGCTGGATTTACGCCATGGTCCTGAACTTTCATCCCTACGTGCTCGCGATGCGAACAAGAGCAAGAACAACAACGACGACACCACCACCACCAACAAGAACAAGGACAAGGAACGGGGTAATGGTCCGATAGTCATCTCGGGCCAGACTGCATCCTTTGACGGATTCTTGCGTGGAAATGCCAATGTGTTGGAGATTCTTCGTCGGACGATGAATCCAAAGAAGGAAGAATTGTTCCAAGGCAACCTCGGCCGTTATAATTTTGGAGGATCAGGAGCCGATGGTAGCTATCAAGATCTGAGAGTTTCTCCCGTGGGAGGGATTGTCACATTTGGGGGTTGTGGCGACCAATCGATCCACGCGGATACTCCACATTTATTTGAACACATCCCCGATCTGCCGGCCCACTATATCAATATTTTTGCTGCTGGAACGCCCTTTGAAGACAAAGTCGGCGGCACAGCCTTTGTTCATGGCTCGCACAACCTTGCATTCACTGCCAAGTATTGTGGATCAGCCAACGAGGGATACCAGGCCGTGTATCCATATCTAGTCCGCCCCTGTCTAGACTTGGGCGACGTGGTCCTCTTTGATTGCCGAATACTGCACTTTGGCATGTCCAATACTTCACAGTCTACCGAACGAGTCTTACTTTATACCAACGCCACACAGGCATGGTTTCACGATCCCAAAAACTGGGACGATCGACGTCCCATTTTTGATGCTGCTCCTACTAGTAATAACGAATAGATTATAGCAAAGTACAGACTGGACTTTTGAAGATAGCCCTCTCTCTCTACTGGTAGTAGAGACTGGTAGTAGAGAGTACTGTCCGCGGTCAGTCACACCCGCCATATGCGACCATTCGTGCGTCTGAACCATTTTGTACAGCAAGTTGGTCAGCTTTTGTCGATCTACAGGACGTTTGAATATGCTCGAAAATAGATTTCTCCTTCTTCTGGATCCTAGATAAGACGAGAAGCAAAGCAAATTGGAATGGAATGTTCTTCCAAAAGAGACGAGAAGCAAAGCAAATTGGCATGCAACAGTACTAGACTACTCGTTGTTCTCTATGATAGAAGCTTTACCCACCACGTCCTCTTGTAATTAGTTTCCGTGTCATGTAAACACCCGCCACGGACAACCCATACCAAGTGGCTGCATATCCGGCATGAATCGATGGCGTCGTCTTGAATTCCGCAATCGTTTCCAACGCTGGTAGTCGAGGATATTGATGATCGGATGAGGCGGAATGTCGCCGCTGCTGCTGTTGGTCCTCGTCGGTACTGTCTTGTTGTGCAGGAGCTACTTGCGTCAAGAGTGTTGTCTCACGGTCACTTTCCGCGATCGCCTGTAGAGCCAACGCATCCATCCAAAATAATTGTAGTGGTCGTTTCGAATAATCATGTTCAATAGCAATCATTTTTGGATCTGCATCCGTACGTACGAAAATCGAGAAATGATGATGAAGAAGCACAAGTACAAGAAGGAGGTTGAGCCAACAAAGGTAAAGAAGAGGACCAGCAGCACCCGATTTTCGGACAGTCCTATAGTCCTATAATACTCACCTTCTGGTTTGGATCGAATCGCTGTCACTTTGACCGTTCCGGTCGGCCGATCCCACTGATTGATGCCTTCGGCAGGAGGTTTGTGAGACGGTCTTGTTCCACCCCCTCGATTGGCTCCAGGTACCATGGCTCTGGGGACCCAACCTCGGTTGATCCAAACTAGACTTCCGTCGATCAACTGCAGCGGCGTCAAAACCATGAATCCCTGAGGACTCGGTCCCATGCCACCACCCGTGTTCGTCCCAGGACCTCCTATCGGTGCTCCGCGTGGTCCAATCAAGACCTCCTTGTTGTGGAGCAAGCGTCCCTCCAACAATTTTCGTCGATACGGGGCTTGGGGAGACTCCCAATCAGTGGTGGGCTCCATGGCGAGTTCCCCATTTCGTTCGGCAATAAGATCAATCTTTTGATTATAGCGTTGCACCTGCCAACATCCCAAACCAAAGGTTCCTGCAGTCAAACCTCCAAAGAACATCTTTCCCCCCAGGGAAATTCCCACTACTTTTCGTCCAGCTGCCGATGCTGCCGAAGGGGCTGCCATTTTATTTTGATTCAAATATACAATGAGTCCGGTCTGTCAATAAAAAAGAGGGTATTGTGTTGTATGATGAGTCGTCGTGGATTGTGGTCCACACACCCATATTACGAGTTTTCGTACGATACTATATTGGAGCACAAATCTTTCTGCGTCATGGTCGGCGAACTTTGATACGGTACGTGTAGCCGGATCATACCGGTACGATACGATACGAACGGTACCTGCGGTATGCGACGCGCCAGCGATGAGACGACGGCAAATACACGTACCACGTCCAGACCGAATTTGACACAAGACACAAGCTCAAAGAAGCTTGAGCTTGAAGAAGCGAGTGAATTAACTTCTGGCTTGAATGTTCCGAGAGCGAGCCTCATGTGATGTCGCATGGATGATGCACCTCTTTGACGACGACGACTCCTCTACTATTGATTCATTCGTACTATTTGACTTGTGGATGGAAATGAAGACTCTACTCTACTCTACTCTACGAGTACTCTAGCTAGAGAGCCGGCAGATGTTGTATTGATTGATTTTGAAGAAGAAAAAAGTCACGAGGGATATTCGTACTGCTTCAGTAGAGGGGCCGCTGCTTGAGCGAATTATTGATCAAAAGACGAGGACAGCGCCTTCTAGTAATATTTGGAAATGCCGTGGTCGGTGCGAGTTGAGTCGTCGTCAGCTACTAGTCAGTCAGCTAGTCAGTTAGTTGTCTACCGTATGGGGGGACTACAAGAACTGCTGGAGTTTGGTCAGAAGACAAGACATCCACAAAAAAGGCTAATAATCATGAAAAGAACTACAGTACGTAACATCATCGCCAGTGCTATTATTCATCGCATCCTCTCTACGGCGGCGTACTATTGTGTCGTATTGGTGGCATTGGAAGTGGCAGGATCTACAGCTTGCGTATTCGTAGTACTCGTAGTATTAGAGGAAGGAGCTGATGCTGCTGCTTTTGTTGCATCGGCTGTTGGTGGTGGTGCTGGTTGGGTGCTGCTGCTGCCTGTGGTGGTCAACGTAGTCGTAGCAGAAGGTGTGGACGTTGTTGTTGTTGTTGTTGTTGTTGTTTTTTCTTTTTCTCCTGCTGCTGTTGCTGCTGTGGTCGGCAAAGAAGCAGGCTTTGTACTAGTAGTGGGAGCGCCTGATATACCAGTCGTTAGCATGGTGGTGGCACTGGCGGTCGTGTCGGTCGTGGTGACAGAAGCAGAAGCAACATTGGCAGCCTTGCCTGATACAGCAGCAGTCGCCCCTGGCGTTGTAGTAGTAGTTGTTGTAGTAGTAGTAGTGCCGCTGGTACTGGTGGAGGGTTTGCTCTTTTTCCCCGACGACGATGCTGATGATGCAGTATTGGGTGTTGCGGGAGTGGGATTGGCTTGTTTTCGCTTTCGTTTCTTCTTTGGTTTCGTAGTACTTGTAGTCGTGGATGCCTTATTCGACGCGCTGCTGTTCTTGTTCTTGCTCTTGGCGTTACCGATATTCGACGAAGACGAGGATTCCCCTAATAACAAGACACCGACATCGACATGAAGATTTCGCAGGGCAGCAATATAGACTGGATCCGAAGAAATTTCTGGATATTGCAATAAAATCGTCTTGAGCAACTCGCGTGGATGCTGCTGCTGTTGTTGTTGTTGTTTTTGTTGATCCTGTTGCTTGTCCATTTGCTGCTGTTGATCATGTTGTTGTTGTTCTTCTTCTTCTTTCCTCAATGCTTCAATCAAGAGTTCTTGTCGCTGTTGACTCGCCTTCCATTCCGCTTGTGCCGTGAGAATATCGGCCAGAACCGTAGAAGGTGTGGCGACACTTCGACGTAAATGACCTTGTTGTATACAAAAGCGAATAGGAGCCGCAGGAGCAGCAGCCGGAGCAGTTGTTGCTGGAGTACTTGGAGTACCACTCTCTGGTGCTGTTGCTGTTGCTGTAATTGTTGGTGTTTGTTCTGGCTGTTGCGGCTGCTGCTGCTGCTGAACCTGCTGAACGACTCCCATGGCGACTAGTAAATCCAAAATGTCGGCAAGTTGATGGGGACGAATTCGTTCTCCTTGCAAGGGAGGAAGATTGAATTCCAATTGAGCCAGAGTGAGGGGTCCATCTGTAATGTAATGAATATACCATAGTATAATAAAATGTTGCGAAAGAAAATAAAATAAAAGAAAACAAAAGAAAAAAAGGGCGGTGGCGGTGTTGTGAGACGTGAGTGAGAAAAAGTACAACATCCAACAAGGACTGTCTGCACAAACCAGCAAATATCTACTCATTGCACGTGCGTGTACTTTGTACTTACATCGTTCCAGCAATGAAATCAGGCTCTGAACACAATTCGAGACGGCGGGTCCATCTGCCATGGTGGGTGGTCCACTGGGTACTGGTGGAGGTACTGGTGGAGTTGGAGGAGTCGGTGTTGCATTATTATTATGATTACTATTATTATTGGGCGGAGGAAATGACGCCCCCACAAGAAGTGATGATGATGATGATGATGCGGCTGCGGATGCGGAAGGGATGGTAGTGTTATTGGAAGGTTTGGGAGTAGTAGCAGTAGATGCCGTCGTCGGTGGTGGTGCTGTAGATTGACTGCTCGCAGCAGCGGTAGAGGTGGAAGGACCGGTAGTGTCAGCCGGTGGTGTTGGTGGTGGTGGAGGAGGAGGAGGAAGAATGGTGGAGGAGGAGGGGGCCACCGGTGGTGGTGCTGTGCTGCTGCTTGTCTCCGCGGTAGAAGCAGGTGGTTTCTCATGGGAGGTACCGGCACTGGCACTTGACTGCGATGCAGCAGCAGCAGCTACTGCTGCTGTTGTTGGGTCTAGTTTGCTCTTGTCCAGCGCAGCGCTACTACTGTTCGTGGGAGCGACTTCCACGGAAGCTGCTGTGGAAGAGGATTTTTGGTCGGCATCCAATTTCGCGGTTGCGCAGCCGCTGCTGTTTTCGGCTTTTGTCGCCACCTCATCGGTGGCATTACTATTACTACTGCTACCGATATTATCCATGGAAGGTGGAGAAGGAGTGTTGTGGGCGTCCGTAGTGCTGGATGCGTTACCCATTGCCGCCATGGTCAATCTGCATCAAAAGTGGAAGTAAGACGCGACGATTTTGCCATGGGAGATTATTACTTTTACGTTGAGTACGAAACAAAAAAGTACACCAAACAACAACACGACGGATGGCGGATGCGCGGCGAAACGCGAAACAAATTATCCTAGCGCCGTCTGCTATTCTGTGCCCCGGCTTCTTTGGCGTTCCCGGTCGGGTCCCCCCCCAAAAATACAATAAAAAGCACCCCGAAATCAGTCTGTACGTCAGTCGCAGCGTGACGGATTGGCGAGCGCGTCTTGATTTTTCTCGCAAATCATAATAAAATACAAAACCTTCAAGAATGAAGGTTTTTATGATGGCGCGCCTGGCGTCCTCATGGCATCGCACCCCTCACTTTTTGGCGAGCTAGTAGTCTACTAACTCTACTAATAAAATGGAGGAAGGGAAGCAAGCACTACAAGAAAAGGGACAATACAATAAATAGTACTGTATTATCTTCCAAGACACTTGCCACTTGCCACCAAGCAACCGCATCACCTTCAAGTTGTTGTCACCAACAACACACGTCGCTCTACTATACTTGCACTGACTTTATTCATTGACAACCAGCACAAACAATGGTACGACGCTCCAAGACTCCAACTCCCCCTTACCGTGGGCGGCGGGAGCAGCAACAGCAACAACAAGAGGAGGATGAAGAGGAGGAATACTACTACCAACAACATCATGATCATGATCGTCCGAAAAGCATAACCCCTCGACGCAAACATTCCATGTCATCGTCGTCATCCCAAAGAACAAAACTGGAGAACAACAAGGAGGAGGATCCATATCCTCTCTTTCACGAATCATCATCCAATACTACGAAGAATACTCAACAACAAAAGACAAAGAAGAAGCAACAGCAAAGGCAAACAAGATCTTATTTCACAGCCTCGCCACCAACCGCAGGGGCAGCAACAGCACGCGGCCTTCATAGTTACTATCGTCCGCCCTTACTCATCGCCTTGATTGAAAATCAAGAATGGGATCAAGCCATCCAACGAATTCACGAACATCCCGAGGAAGTCCAACAAGAAATTATGGAACACGAAATAGACGAAGAAGAAGATACTAGGGACGAGGGCGGTGATGCACATCAAAGAACGACAACGACAACGACAACGACAACAGCCTTGCATGTTGCTTGTCAATATCAGCCTCCTGTCGAATTGATTACTGCCTTGTTGCAAGTGAATGAACGTGCGATTCAACAACCCGATCCAAGAGGTGCCTTGCCTTTGCATGTGGCGTGTGCGTCTGGCGCTTCGGTACAAGTCGTGACTCGATTGCTCATGACGTATCCATCTGCGACCCGGTGCAAGGATCATGTTCGGGGTCAATTGCCACTTCATTGGGCGATTCAATCGTACAAAAATAGTACTAGTAGTAGCACCACCACCACCACCAACACCACCAACAACAACAACAACAGCAGCAGGACCGGAACCAGTGAAGATGTCGTGCTCTCGTTGATTGTCGTGTATCCCAAAGCTTCTTTGATTCGGAATCGGCAAGGTTATACACCCGTGGAATTGGCGGGAGAGTCGGCCCCTCGTGCTCTCCAACAAGCCCCGCTCCTCTTGGCTGTCTCCAAAGCGGCTCTAACCAAAGTGGAGTACGACAGTGAAGCAAAATTACGTCAAGCCGTCGAGGAATATCAAGATCGCATGGCGTCGGTCAAAGCCAAATACGATGAAGACAAGACACATGCACTGGCGTTAGAAGTACAATTGCGACAAGAATTGGGGGAATCCAAAGAACGAGCTCAACAATTGGAAAAGCATGTGGTCCGTCTCGAGCGAGAATTGCAAGCCAAACAAGACGAATTGTTGCACCAAGAAAATTTGCTAGAGCATATCCAAGGATTAATCACTAATCATAGTCAACGAGACGAACGAAAAACAGAAGAACCTCCGTCCAAGAAGGGCTTGATCCGGGACAATGCACTACTGCGGATATCACCGGCACCCAAAAGTTTGTCAACACCAACTCGTGGTGGTGGTGGTGGTGCGATGCCAGAAAAGTCTCCGCACAGCAGCAGCAGCAAGCCCAAAGCCGATCTACGACCCGTTACCACCATTTCGACAGCTCTCCCACCATCCATAGAGGTCAAGCTTCCTACTCCCACTGCGCCTAGGAGCAACCGAAGCAGCACACCACGACAGAAGAATTCGTGGTCGACCGCGGGGGTGGAAGAGTCACCACGCCAACAGGATTATCGTGACGATCGTGAAGAGCAGCAGCCGGAGGACGACGGCAATGACTATGATGCGGAACGACGAGAACTTGACAACTTGCTCCTAGACGAGGAAGAACGAACGCTAGTGGAAGATTCATGGATGCCATCATTATTTCATCGTGAAGCAGCATTAGAGCTTGCGGCGGCGTCCAGCAGCGCAAGTACCGCGACGCGACAATCGGCGGAGGACAATGACGAGGAGCGGGATCCTCCTCCAGTGCCTTCCATCAGACAAGCGTCTCCGTCTAATTTTATGAAACAACGTGCCACTGCTCGTAGACGTAGTCGTTCTCGAACCCCTGCCAAGAAAAAAGGTCCGTCTCCGAGGTCCGCAGCTGTGGCCACAGTGAAGGAATGGTTCTCCTCATCATCGTCCGAAGACGACCTTTTGGTGAAAGAAGAGCAGCAGCAGCAGCAGCAGCACGACAAACCAACGAGTCGCAACAACATCACCAAGACGTCCTACACATCACAATCACCACAAAAAGAACAAGTCATTTATTCTCAATCATTGTTGGATCGGAGTCAGCGAGGAGGAACGGCGGGCAGTGGTCGAGTAGCAGTACGGCGCCCGACAACCACTACAGCCTTGGCCTCTCGTGCGGCAGCCCAGCACAAGCTCCGACGGGCCAAGAGCTCGGAATTTCTCCGACACCAGAACAACAAGCAGACAAGCAATACCAATACTGTAAGCAACGATCCTTCCATTTCGGTCCGGACACCTAGCACCACCACCAACACTACAATGTCGTCTCGAATTGGTCATGGCACGACGGTAGCTGCGCGAGTCGTCAACAAGAATAGTCCTCTCTCGACCAAAGTATTGTCCAAGAGTGGACTGTTTCATCATATTGCTGCTGACGAAGAACCGACCACGCCTAAAGTGTTTGGCCATCATTATTCCTTTGAGGATGATGACTACGACCAGGATGAAGACCCTACCATCGAATCAAGGATGGAATGGGAATAAATTTTAAGAAGTCTAATAGTAGTATTTTGCAGCATGGGAACTGAAGAGATTATTAATCGTAAATTCTAGTCGTATACCATGAGATGAAAAAGGAAGGATCATAGATCTTGTTCTGTCACGATACACGTCCCACTGCTCGCGGCCGTTTCGGCCGTGACGTCGGACAAAATGCGGCTGCTTTGTTTCGACAAGGGTTTGAGATTGCGAAACAAACCACGGAAGGAACTTCGGTTGGATTTGGGCTGCGAGAGCGGTGACTGAATGTCACTACAGAGGTCCACCACAGGTGTTGCTGCTCTTGATTCCACTTGCTCGGGCATGGAATTCTGGCTCTTGACAAGCATGTGAGAATTCTTTGGCTTGGTTACTGCGGCTGCGGCTGCTGCCGGAACAGTGTTGTTGGGCAGCGAAGCTGGTTCAGAGCCATTTTGAGGATTGAAAGACTTCGTAGGAGTGCCTGTAGTAGCTCCAGTGTTGGTCGCCACGATATGATTCAACAAAAAGTAGATGCGATCAAAGCAGGGCCGAGCACGAGGGGACGGGTCCCAGCACTTGGAAATCAATCGACGTGTGGCTCGACAAGGAATCCCGGACAACGATGGTCTCCAACCACCCACAACCACATTCTCAACGAAGGCTTCCTTTCTCACAAGTTTCCCCCTCTGGAAGAATTGATCGAAGGGTTTGAGCAAGGTCACCAACTCATACAAGATAACACCAAAGGAATAGACATCGGAATCAAGTCCGATTCGATGGCCCAAAATGGCTTCGGGGCTGATGTATCGAAAGGTTCCAGCAAGCTCGGCAGTATCCGTCTCGTGTACCTGTCGAGCCATACCAAAATCAAAGAGCTTGACGGTTCCAATCGCATCAAAACCAATGTTTTGCGGTTTGAGGTCTCTCATAGCAATTTGAAAGTCTATCGAGTGCAAGTGACTCATAGCCCGAGCGATTCCAATTGCCACATCGTTGAGACGTTCATACACAGCTGGAGAGGAGAGGAGGCGGAGTCCTCCGCTGTTATTATTATGTGGAGCAGTTGTAGTGCCGGTAGTCACGGCAGAAGTAGGTCCATTCTGTGACATGGACGTTGACGAGTGATGTCGTCGCAATCTCGATAAACGACCTGTGCTTTGCTTGATTTCCTGACGCCAGCCACTCAATCGATTATACAAAGTACTCTCAAGCTTTTCCATCACAAAGAAGTAACCATTCGCATGATTTTTGTAGGCGGAGGAAACGGAGACCCCGCAAACACCCCTGATGTCGACAATGTTTTCATGAGGTGCTAACCGCGCCAGTAATGAGGTTTCATTGCAAAGATCGTACACTGCCAGCATCCAGTCTTCCTCGTCCCTGCCTCGCTTGTGTATTCGAAGCTGCTTAAGGGCCAGCGGAGGACCTTCTTCTACTACTTCTTCTCCTCCATTCTGATTCTTCAAGATCTTCACTTGAAAGACACTACTAAAACCTCCTTCTCCCAGAAGGCCCTGCATTTCGATGTCTTGGTGAGACAACTGAGGCAAAGCCTTGATTTCCTCGGTGCAAACTTGATCATCGCAGACTTCAGCTAGTTCTAGGAGTGCCCATTTGGAAATTCGAGGCCGAGATTTCTTCACATAGCTCGTCTGGGCATCAGGGCTCGGCTTTTCAACATCGCTTGGATACCGCGGTGTCTTGGCCTCTGATGCATGCAGCGGACCCGATCTATTTCTAATGTTACTACTACGACGAGACGCCATCATGGTTTCAAAGGATAAATGGTGGTGACCCGGGACGCAAGGTACCGGTAGGAGAGATACTGCCGGTAAACTCTCTACAGTACTTGTAGAGTACAAATAATAGTTGTGATTGATACATATTGGGTGGTGTGATAAGAGAGCCGCCGCGAATGGCTCTCTGGGTGTGATGCTCGCCGCCGGCCGGCCGCATCAGCGAGCGAGAGGTGGCGTACCGGTACCAGGTACTGTATTTTTCACGAGCACGCATGATGATGTGGCGCGTTGCGCTGACGATGATGACGAGGCCCGCCGCGCGCGGACTCAGCAGATGGCTTCATGTTTCCGAGTGGCTCGACAGCCGGCCAGACGGAGGCAGAAGGAGAAGGAGAGGTCTGGGAGAGGCTTCTGAAAGTACCGGTTCGTAAAGATATATCATACCGGTATCTCTGATGATGATGACGGGGGGAGGCCGACTCTAAAAGTACGGTACCGCTGCGGTACCAGAGAACGTTGGGTATGGTTCTCTGTGCGGTACCGGTACACCGGCAGACCTAGCATGTAGGTACCAGCACACCGGTAGACTACAGTGCTGGTACCGGTAGGTTTCAACCAACCAGCCTCTTGAGCCGAAAACCTGATCATGGCTTTATTAGCGGCGAACTTGAGATGCCGACGTGTTCTGTTGATTATCAGAAGTCTCTCTCTACCTGCTACGCTGTTACCGGTACCAGGTAACGGTACACCAATGCTTCTTTCTCGTTCGCCTTTCGTATAAGCAAGGCAACCTGCTGTTCTTCATTGTTCCTGATATGTTGTTCCACGACAACGCACGGGCAATCAATATTCAATAATAGTCATCTCGAGATGCTTCTCTTTTCGAGGTTCGGAGTTCGCAGTAGTTCGCAGACATCATTCACGAGACTTTTCGTTCTTCGATCCACCGCACGCAACGACAATACCGCGGTATTAGGTATCTCCAAAAGGAGAACATGGCACTATATTCTGCGCTATTATATTGCCGCGAAACGAGCGCACAATCATCAGAATTCTCTTCGCCTTTTCCCACCCCCCACACACTGGGAACTATGTACGAGTAAAGTTCAAAAGTATCATTCTTCGCAACCCCCACCCTGCCAACACTCAACGCACTATTGTATCATTCTCACGACTTTCGACTCCACATAAATTCCGATAGCAGCACTCTGATTGCCCCATTGTTCAAAAAAGCGAAATGAGTTTCTTCACCAAAAACCAAGCACCCACTGCTAGTAGCCCACCATTCGACAATTATGGTGCTGGTAGTGGTAGTAGTAGTGGTGTCGTTTGTCCCCACGCAATTGAAGATGATGTTCAAACTATGAGTACGTACAGTAATGATGATGCTGATGCTAATAGTACGGAGGCCTCTGTTTCCAGCAGCACATCGTCCGCTTCTTGCACGGGCATCGTGGACTTTCGAAAGGACGGCGTTCCTTTCCCACTCAAGCTACACAGGCTACTTGATACAGCTGAGATGATGGGCTTTGATGATATCATCGCCTGGATGCCCGATGGGCTGTCCTTTCGAATTTTCGACAAGCTCCAGCTTGAAGAAAAGGTCATGCCACATTATTTCAGCAGCAGTAAGTTTTCATGACGACTTGTCTCATATTTCGTCGTTGCGCTCACTGCTATCTCGAGCATCGCCTTTGTCTAACAAGTATTCTTTTACCACTCCTCTAGCCAAATTCAAAAGCTTCCAAAGGACTTTGAACTTGTGGAGCTTTGAGACCTCAAAGAAGGCAGCCGAACAGCATGAGCATGGATGCCGCTATCATCCATTGTTTGTTCGAGGCCGACCTGAACTTTGCTACCAGATGAAGCGCGTCAGAGTGAAACGGAACAATACTACTAGCAAGCTGGGAGAAGAACAAAAGGCGGTCCTCAGCGCCACTGGACATGGTGAGAAGGGGCGGCCTCGGATCATCATCCCCAGCAGCCAGCAGCCCCCTCCGGCACCGCAAGAAAATATCGACGAGCTACACAGCACCGAGGACGACGCTCCAAGAACCACATTCACCCAGCAGCTTTTGCTATCTGCGCTCCTGGAGTCCTCAAGGCCGCAACCATACATCCAAGCAGGCTGCGAGGACTATGCTCTCTCGTCCGCGGCCGCTTCCTTTTCTCGACGAATCCCTCCTCTCAAAGACGACCAGCATATGCTGCAAGCAAAAAGAACTTGTGAGCTTATTCTTGGCTTGGGCAGTACTCCATCGTTCAAGGCGGCAAGGTCTTGTTTCCGACCAAGCCCTGGAATGGGAGGCAACCTCTCCGATCTGAATGGTCCAGTTCTTGCCCATCTACTTGGCTCATCGTCGTCCCTTCTCGAGTCCACTCTTCCTCGTGCTCCCGCATCCAACTCACTTGTTGGTTTGGCACCAGCAGCCAGCCATTTCTGTCCAATGCCCCCCGTTCTGGTACCCCCGCTCGACATGGCAAACGTTCGACGCCTTGCTGCGAGTATGCTGCTGGCGGCCATCGCGCTCGCCGACTCGTCCAAACGAGGGCAAGAAGAACGTGTGGTCAAGGGGGAGCGCTGCTGATTCTTGCTCCAATTCATGAACCTTCTTGATGCCCATCATGTTGCGTATGCACCACTCTACGATTAAAAAGAACACTATGTATTTGAAAATATATCCTTTTTACAACCCCAATATGTTGCTATCATTTTCTTCTGTTTCGATTGGTATGGAATAGTCTCTACTACTCTATTGTAGTAGCGGAACAACAGGAGGGAAGGCCAGACGGAACCCGCTGGACGAAAGCATGCGTGAGTGAGAGAGGAGCAGCTATGGGTGCCGACGCCGTGGTGCTGCGGGTAATTTTCAAACCCCATTTCTACTTCCACCTGGCATACGAATCGACCAATAATATCAATGCAGTCAATAACCGATAATATTTGGTAGCTTGTGTGTCCCCACTACGTACCGTAGTTAGAGGCAGTCACTCGTGACTCTTGACTCTAGATATCCCGTCTTGTAGAGCTGCTTCACGGGAAGTTGGCGACAAAGTCACATAGTAGTAACTACAAACTCTACCTACTAGAGCGGTTATACTCTAAAGGTATTATAATACATACATCTAGGGGCCTGGCGCCCCACCGTCTTGTTTTTCACTGCCGTTAGAATCGCTTTATTGATAGAACCGGTCAACATTAATTAATGTGCGCGACTAAACCCTTTCAAAAACTCCCGCGCTTTATTGTCCCGCAAGTTTGCCAAATTCAAATATTCCACGCGAACCTCTACCAATACCGCGCATTCCTCTCGGTATAGCGCAGAAATAATGGTGTTTGCAGTTTTTGATATTTGCTTTGGAGTTGGTGAATTTGTGTTTGCAGCATTTTGGCGTCTTGCACTCCACGAATCTTTGCTTATTACAGTATTGCATCGTACAATATCACTCATTGGATCGCCAACGATGATTTTTTTAATTGATGTCTATAATACACGCGCTGATCTTATACTTCAACCCTCTCTTACAGCTGTAGATTGTGCAGGTAGTCCAGAGCTCAATACCGTCCTTACATCAATTTGTTTTTTCTACAGCACATTAAATTCTCTCGACTTCGTTTTATGATTGTTACACTGCCGCCATCTCTACCTCATCCAGATCCCAAAGTTCACTATAGTCGACTGGCTCATTCTCCTCCGCATCGTCCCTTCTTCTTTCCACATTCCTCTGTCGATAAACCACGCGATATGATTAAAATTACTTCAAGTATGTATACTTCTGAATGTTCCGATAAAAGTTGCAGACGTGTGCGGTGCATCCCAACTCGCGGACAAAGGACAGACACACATCGACTCAAACGACCAAATCGATCGCCATGGAAGAATTATCAGTCGTGGATATTGTTCCCATGTTCCTTTTTTGTGTTGAACTCAAAGATTCCAAAATAATTTGTCATCATTCATTCGTTGCTTACTGCATGCATTCCCGCATGACGGGTTAGGGACGATGGTGCGGTGATGATTCTTCTTCATCATCATCATCATAACTCGCCGTACTACAGTGAACGACCGTTAAAGGAAGAATCTTTATTTTCGTATCATGTTGTGTCTCCGATCATCATTTCTGGGTTTCCTTCTTTCCTTGTGGATGGCTGAAAATGCGACAGGGTTTTCTCTAGCGAGACTCATTCAGCATCAGCGAGGGGTCGTCCCTTCCGCTGCCACCATCGGTAGATCCCATGACATGAGTCGCACACAACTAAAGATTGGTGCTATTGATGTCATTTCCACTCAGAATGTCGCTCTGGAACCTACCACTTTGCCGTTTCCGGCCGGGCTGGCGGATTATTTGGTGGGCAGCAACGACCCGTTGTTGATCATGGGAGGTGCCGCTGTCGTCGTGCTCGCCTTGGGCGCGGCTGCCCTCACCTCCTCGCCTTCCAGAAAGGAAACATCAGTGAAAGTGGTTGAAAAGGCAGAGCCCGAACCAGAGCCTATTGATGTGTCAATCCCCTATGATGCGGCGGTTATTCTAGCTTTCAAGGAATGGCAGAACGCTGAACCCAACCTCAAAAGCGAAGTTTTCGCTCAGTTCAAGAAGTTGTATCTTGAAAAGACAATAGCCGAAGTGACCATGAAGGAGAAATCTCGCAGGTTCGAAGCATTTATTTCCTCCTCCTCCTCCTAAAAGTCGCTGCTCATGGGGACGGCCCAGCGTACTTTCTTTTCTTCTCCTCGTTTTTTTCGCAGTGGTAGTTTTGTCACACACAGAGGGCTTTGTTTGAGCCGGCAGAAGCCACTTTGATACCACACATTATTACTGCTATCGTTTACTGATCTCCAGCTTCCGCCGGCCACGTGACTTTTTCTCGTTTGAGACACTGACTGCCAATCCAATAATCGAAAAAAGTCAACAACTATCTAGCTTTTCCTTATTCACATTATTATGCCTTGATGTAATAGCCGTCCGCGAGCAGGGGGGAAAAGTACGAGGGAGCTAACTACTGCTTGGCTCTAGAGCAGAATATTGTACTTGCTCTTTGTGTAACTATTTCTTTTAGATTACTACTGCCAGAGCAGACATGGCTAGAAACCCAACGACAAAGCAGCCCAATTTCAGCGCTTCGATTCGTTGCGGACTGCCCGCCTTTTTCTTTCCATTTTCATCCACAATTTCATGCCGGCATACCAGTAGTTCTTTTGCTCCAATTTCAACAATGGCAATATAAAGAAAGGTCCCCGCCACAATGGCTTGTACAATAGCAATGGTCGTGTCGCCACGTGGACCCGAGATCTTGTTGATCCAGACATCTATTAATAATTGTCCGAGGATAATTCCTAGAGGCGTCGCACATGCAAACGAAATCCCCAATACCAAAAAAGGAACACGGTCCAGTTGGGCAGTGACGAGGGAGCTGCCGAGAGCAAACCCTTCAAACGATTTATGGGCCAAAATAGCCACGGCGGTTCCCGTAATACTCTCGGGCTGGGTTTCAATGCCAATCGAGATTCCAGCCAAGATGGAATGTATAGAAAGGGCCACCATGAGAATGCCACTTGCTAAGATGGAACCATGCAAGTGTAAATCGATGTGATCATCATGGTGATGATGTTCTGTCAGCACGAAAGGATCTTCGCTGTGACTTTTGTTCGATTGCAAGAAGCTTCCGAATTGAGACGGCCGTCGCGATTGGTGGCTGTGAGTAGAATGTGTCTGGAGACCTTGATGGTGGCTGCTATTCCCTAATGGAGCCAAATTAGAGACGATTGTGGAACAAGAAATGTTCATGCGAGCACACGATCCATCATGGGCCACAATGGCTGCTGTGCTAGAGTACTCGTAGACGGCGGAGTGGCGGAGAAAAGGCTGAAGCTCGGTCGGATTCGGCCGTTCCTCGTCCTTGTCTAGTTGATCGGCTTGCTTGGACATGGTTGATAGACTAAAGCTGTGATCATTGGGATTGTCTTCATCATTGTCGCCGCCACCATCGTCGTCAGATGAGTGAGAATTGGAGTGTCCATGATGATGACTGTGTTGATGAGAATGAGAATGGGAATGATGGGGCTGCTTCTGCGCCCCCGTGCCCCCGCCCCCGCCCCCGCCATGCATCATTCCGTGTAGATTCAAAGGATTTTTTGGGTCGATATCATGCCCATGCTCCCCCAGCGCGAGATGAAGCGACTCTTCGACGACCATAAACAGCAAAAAGGTAAAGCCAGCTATGAACATAGCCCAGGGAAAGTGGTCTGGTTGGTTCAGGATTTGGGCACTATCCGCAAGTTGGTGCACCAGGCCTGCGGCTAACAGAACGCCACTCGCCATCATGTTCCCCAAAGAAAATATCGCTGGTGTTCCTGCCAAGTGACGCGGAGCAAAGACGGAAAGAAACCCCATCGCTAGAATACAGCAGGTCAAAATGAATTTGAGAGTTCCAATGGACGACTGGTGGGCATCACCCCGCTGCGATTCGAGCAGGCTCCGCAGAGTGGAACTACTGCTAATGTTGTCCCCCAAACTCATCTATTTTACAAGCCGCTTGGTTAGAATCGAGTGGGAAGGACTTGCTTTTCTGTGACCTACAAGTTAATATGCTTTAATACTCAATACACCTCATTGTGTGCGTCTCGTTCCTCCCATATATGTGTCCCATCATATCGGTAGAGTGTATTTTACGCACATTTTAGATCGGTGCATTCTCTCGCGCATTGTTGCGTGCCTCGCGTATTATTTTAGCTCTGCTATAGACACAGCGGCAGCTGCCAGCGCTCCGCGCCTCATCTACTAGCGGGAATCATCAACTATTCATTAGTCGAATGAGTCGGCCAGTTGTTTTGGTCGTATTATTCGTGCGTAATTACTATGATTACGAGAAATTCAGAGCCGAAGAGCCACATCGAATCCACCGCAAACAGCGATGATGATTCATCGATTCTAAAGAGGTAGAAAGTAATGTTGCTAAGCTATTGAGATACACTATTATTATTCGTGATCAGTGCTTTGTGGGGGTTAAAAGATTCTTGTTCGAGCATTTGATGAGGACAACGGTGCTGTGCTTGTCGTTCTTCTTGCTTGTTCTTGTTCTTCTTGGTGTTCTTGGTTCCTCTGTATACGAGTATGCCGTTCTTTGCTAGAACTCGTCGTCGTCGAAGATAGCCATATCGTTTGAGTCGACCAGCGCTAAAGCCTGATCAATGATATCTAACATCCTCTCCCTCTCGAAATGTTTTTTCTCCTCGTCGCTCTCGTGCCGTTGCACCACACCAGCAGAGCTGAAGAAACAAGTAGTAATATTGTGGTGATCTTCTTCAGGACGAGGATGATGATGACGATAATCAAAATCATCAGAACGCATCGTCGTGCTGTTGGTGGGGTGGCGCAGTTCTTGTGCCGAAAAACGAGCCGATGAAGGCAGTAATCCGGTGAGGCGAGGATTTGAAACACCAGAGGGATCTGTAGCAGCAGGAAAAATCATGTCGGTTGTTGTTCGTGGAACTCTTCCCTGCTGGTGCCGCTGCTGCCGGCGGGTGATGCTGCTGCCGGGACGCCCTCCGTTGCAGCAGTCTTGATGATCTTGTTGCTGGACTGTCGGTGATGGACTCATGATGGTGTGATTCTTGTTTTTTCTCTCTTCTTCTATCTTTCTTTGTCAAGAGCAAAATAATGACACCAGAGCGACGAGGTATCATCATCAGCTGGAAAATTGAATTTCGACGAACCGCGGGGAACAAAACAACAATCCGACTATCTAGTACCGTAGCCGACTATCTAGTACCGTAGTACAGTAGTATGTCGACCGGTACCGATACATAATATACCCGCGCTAATAATAATAATTGGAGAATCGCCGACATTCATCAAGGAAGTCCAATCTACGGTACGCAACGTTCGTCATGGAAAAAAGAACGACGAAGACGACGACGGGAATTAGAATGTCAAACCAAGAATGAGTGGTTTGCCGGCGCGCGCGAACCTTTCGCGATTTCTCTCTGCACATGCATACCGGTACTTGTACTTGTACTTGTACGTGTTCTGTAGGCCCGGCCCTTCTGAAGAACGCAAGGATCGGAGGAAGGCCCATACCGGTACGAACAATATGCTCGAATGAATACTTCGCGGTTTCCCAGAAGAGTGAATGGGTCGCATCTCCTGAAGAGTTTTCATTTTCTTATTAATGATTGCACGACGACGGAAAAGTAAATGGGTCTCATACCTCTTGACATGACTTACAGTACCTGGTAGTGGCCTTTCTGGTACCTGGTACTTTGCCCAGCATGTTCTCTTTCTTTGCGAAGTCGGTCAAAAACGAGTCTCGACTCTCTAGTAAGTAGAGTGGTAGTAAACTTCTTTCTACTACACTCCACCGGTACTAGCTTTAGTAGAGGTCGGATTGAAAAAAGCTCTCTCCTGCCGGCAGCGGTACTTGTAGAGCGATCGGAATGGAAAGAATGCGAACTATGTAGATCTACAGTAATAAAAATATATAACGAACGCGTCGCCCTCTGTCACAATGATGTAATGTTCGAATGCTGCGAAAAAGTCTCGTCCAGGAAGTACATACCAGGTGGCTGCGACCACCACGTCCGTCACCATTACACACCGCCTTCGTGCATCTTGCTTCTTCTTGGTGAGAGGCCGGATGGATTGAAGAAAGCTCTGTCCTACAGTATTGTTCCGGTACCGGCAGAGGTAGTAGAACGATCGGAATGGAAAAAGTCCCCCGTCCAGGGAGTAACTGGTACCGGTAGATACATAGGTGGTGGTTGCGACCACCACGTCCGTAGGCAAGCGGGCAGAAGAATCATACTAGATCTTCTTTCAAGAACAAGATTTCGCTCGCACTTGCACAAGTCTCACGCGCAGGGGACTGTTGCGATGCTGATGGAGGACAGCTGGCGTCGAG
Source organism: Nitzschia sp. pyKryTriq1 (assembly GCA_956465555.1). NCBI lineage: Eukaryota > Bacillariophyta > Bacillariophyceae > Bacillariales > Bacillariaceae > Nitzschia > Nitzschia sp. pyKryTriq1. The sequence goes on from OY101127.1 coordinate 1,123,588, forward strand.
AGGGATGGATTATCGGAAGACAGAGAGAGAGAACAAATAATCATCGTTTTTCCACCTAAGAAACTTAATGAGTACTCGTACAGAACTGACGACTAGAACTTCACACGTCCACACGGAGGCGGAAGGTATTGAGACCTCAACCTCCATCAGCGCGATCGACGAAGTAAACGTCCTCGCGCGTCGTCTTCTTTTGTCTCGCGGTCGAAAGAATCAAAGTCAATGGGTCGTCGTTCAAGACCGAATCTCGCGATTTCATAGTCGACAGCATATCTGGCTTCAACTACCCTCTCCAATTCAGGGGTGTAATACTTGGCGAGACGGCTCGAGGAATCTGATTTGCTGCTGCTGGTTGCATGGTGGACGCTGCTACTCGATTGGTATATTCTCTCGGTGCCGTCTGTCCCCCATCCAAACGCTCCGTAGTCTTCCCACGCCCCAATTTTCTTCAGCAATTTCTCAGCATCCGACTCTAGGGTTTCCATGTGGCCTACAAAATCCAGGAGTGGAAGGTATTTCGGTTCCATCCGCTGGCTCTGCGGCCTCCAATGAGTGTCGAGGCACTGCTCCGTCAGCTCAAAGAATCCAGCAAATGTTTGCGCCTGTTCCCAGCAATCTCGTTTCGTCTTGCAGCAAGCACCTACCACGTAGGACGAATTTGCATGAAGAGCCTTATCCAAGTAGGCTGACAAGAATCGTTCTTTGGGATCCCGGACAACAATTGCTCGAGTCCATTCGGGCGAATTCATAATCTCGGTGGCGTATGTCCGGTTGACTTGGTTGAGATGGAGCAAGCCGTTGGTTCGCGTGTTATGAGGAAACATAGTTTTCCAGTCTTCGTATCCCATCATTCGCCGAAAGAGCTGCTTCCAGACAGTGCACGACACCTTTGGGACGTAAAAGAAAATCAGCTTGTGGCTTTCCACGACGATAGGAGCGGCTCCTAGATGGCTGCTGAAGATATAATCGTCCTCTTCCACCTCTACCCATGGATGCGGCTGTGTGATAGAATCAGGTTTCTCATCGGTTAAGGTACTAACACTCCTAGATACTTGCGAGTCCAAAGAAGCTATTTCCGCTAGCTTCCAGCACGCCGCCGCCAAAAGGATGGCGGCTGTCGTGAGCTTGTAAATCACTGGAAATCCTGCCATTGTTGTTCTTGCTTGTTGCTCGCACTTTTGTTGGGCGGGTGGTGGCGAGATTTTTAAAAATGGGGATGGGTGAAATATAATTCGTGGTATAATAATAGCAGCGACGAGGTGCTTGGGGGGACTTTGCAATCGAACCTTCAAGATATTTCCTTCGTTGCACTCCGATCTTGTCAATAACAGCATGCAACATGCTATTTTTTGGGTTTTTTTCTCCCACCGAGGAGCGACACGCACCAGATCATCTTCCTCCTTCTCGTTCCTGCGCTGCCTCCTTCGTTCTACAGTATTCGCTGTGGCAAGCGGGCGGGCGGGGGGGGGGAGCGAGAGGGGAATGGACGATTTTGGCCTTCCGTTCAATGATATAAGTATATTCGTTCATGTATATAAACCCTAATTGGAATGATATGCCTCCGCGCGCGCCGATTATGACCCATTCCGCACATTCCCGAGAAAGCGACCCCCAAATAATACAGTACCATAGAGTACGTACTGGTGCCGGTACAGTACTTGTACTTGTAAGCAAGCATCTTCATTCCCTCGTTCGATTCTTGCAGGACTCACAATCGTGAATTGATGGCGTCAAAGATGATATGGTGTCTACTATAGTAGACGACTCTCTTTCTACTATCGTAAAGCAGCGAAAAAGTAGAGAGCTACGTTAGTAGACTAGAGTGGGTGACAAATAACGAAATGAGAAGACAGCCGGACGACCAAGCAAACATACAGTCAGTGCAGCCGAAACAGACAAGTAGGCCTACCACCAGGAACAACCACAGGCAACCAGCAGTGCCACTCAAATCATATGCAGATCCCACGACGTGTACACGCAGTACTACTAGGAGTACGTGTAGCTAAATTAGATCCGTGGACGTGAGACGATGTTGTAGAGAGGTTCTTATCTTGGCTGTTCTATTTTACATTGTTGTGAAGTGAAATAATTATGTACATGTTCGTCGAAGGTCGTCCACAAAAAGTGGCCACCATCGCTTCGGCGCGCGACGACCACCAAAAGTAAACTGCAAAAATCGTCGATGCTCATGATCCTTTATTTGACATTCTTTTGCGCTCGGATCATATCGTATGATAGGGCACCATATACTTCCACCCAGTCGGACTTGACATCATCGGTGAAGTCTTCTGGTCCAAGGATTTCCCTCACACTCTCGATGAGAGCCCGTCCCATACTAGGGAAGTATTCGGGCCTGACACCGTAACGAACGTGCTTTTCACCGAGCTCCATAAGGATTTCTGTCAATATTTCAATATCAGGACCCAACATGCTCAAGGCCTTGTCAATCATTTGAATGAAATACTTGGCGTGTTTGACGAAACGAGGATTCTTGAGTACTTCTGGCGCCGATGGGTCCATATTCTTTGAGAATCCAAAGATTCTTTGAGCTTCCGGCTCGAGGGCAAAGAGTCTGTGAAGAAAAGAAATGAGAGAGGACAATATGAGACGACTGATTCCCACCGGTCATTTGACTCCCTCCGTTTTGTTGACTTACTTTTGAAACAGCTTAGTGCCGACCTTTTCCTCGTAGTTATCCACGCGTCTGACTTTCTCCCAGCTCTCGAGAACTTGGGAAACAGTACTGTAGCTCATGTCGGCGACCATCTTGAATGATTGATTTTGTTTTGGAAATAAGAAAAGGAGTTTGAAAAGTTTTTGTGGATGTTCTCGATTTTCAATTTGGATTTTATGAATGCAGTGAGAGGGTGGGTTTTGCGTTTTGGTTGTCGATGGGTCGATGGACTGAAGAGGATTCGATTGCTGGATTCAGGATGATTCGATCGTGGAACGGGCCCTACCCGAAGTGATCCCCGCCACAGCCCGTCGAATCAAAAGCGAAAAAGTATTCGACGAACCTTGAAATCCACCACGTCAGCTTTGGGGCTTATGCAGTCGCTGATGCATAGCAGCTGGTAGGGAAACGTCATGGTCTTTCTTGACATTTCCTACTTATGAATTGTGACGGTCATCCTGCATAGACATTTCGGTATAGTGCCTGTCCTTGAAGGAAATTCTCTCTGAATCAGGAATGGTCCTTCTTGACATTTCATTAGCGAATTATGATATAAAGGTCAGTCCTGAAAGACATTTTTGTCCTCTCCCTTTCAATGAGGAGCCTATCGAAGAATCACAAGGAACGATTGAAGTTTCATTCGAATTGCTTCTCTGGGTGTTCGTGGTAGTCTTTTCCATCTCTATATATAAGCCACATTGTGAGGAAGAAAATGTCCCTTCCTCCCGATACCACAAATAATCACCAATCACCACTAAAATTCTTTTCCTTGCTTCGGTTGCCTGGATGGATGACCAGGAGACAGCAGAAGGGCGGGTAATATGTTTCATGCTTCGTTCATCAGACACCACCTGTTACGAAAGAATACTTCGCGTACTGTACAAAACTGGTACACAACTTTCGGTATCATCGTTCTGTCTGCTTTCACAACCATCACGGAATTGTCTCACGAGATCATGGATAAGATCCATTCTTGCGACAAGATTCTTTTTCTCACTGGATCATCTCGAACGCATTGTATTGAGAAACAAAAATGTCAAAGAAGGCCCAAAGAAGTTCATGCTGTACCAGTACCGCCTACAACATGGAAGCAATCCAGAGAGCAGAAAACCTTCCTCATATGTTGCAAATCGAGGGTTTCAACTGTCGACTCATAAAATCTCGTTGCGATGAGCTTACAAAGGGGCATGACGGATAGCGATGATGATCTAGATCTCCAATCGCTTTCCGAAAGCGGCGGCGCAGCACTGCCGAGAACTTTAGCGTATCATTAACGTCCGCCGCTATCGCAACGAATCAAGCGTCCCCAAACGTCACTATTCCTCATTTTGAAGTCAGAGGGGAAGGCTATCGTGATGTGACTCGCGCTGTCCTCGTAGCATACTCTCCTATTGTGACAGACCTGAATGCCTGGAACGAGTACTCGCTCGCCAACCAGGGATGGATCGAAGACGGCTATGTTTTACGTGGCGACGACTGCGGACTCAAGAATCAAGAGGGGCGCCATTTTACGGAAAAGCCTGGAAAGGTGGAGTACTGTCCTCTTTGGCAAGAAAGTGAACAATTACAATCTGCCGACACATCCCGGATATAGCAAGATTTTTGAACTTATGCGGGATACCAAAGCACCAGTTTTGTCCGAGACATTCGATGTTTCTAACATCTTGGGCGAGGGAGCCTTGTTGGAACATGAAGACGACCTACTTCTTCATCCCGAGACTATCTTCCTACAACCATTTTTCGATTCATTCGATAAGCAGAAGCGCGTTGTCGTGGGAACTATTTATCACGGTCCTGCCATGGGATCTTTACTTCAACAAGCTTGTTCACGAGGGCGCCGAAGCAATGATTTGCATTCAGTTCGCAAGGATACTTGTGGAGGGGGTTTCAGCTATAGAGTTGAAGGTCCAGTCGCGACTTTCATGCACGAGCCCAGGTACGACTTTCTGGCACATGTCGTACCGTTCGGACTAACCATCGATTTTTCTCAAGCCGACGACGACGCGGAGGATGATCATTGTGAATGTTCCTTGCATATCTATCCCACGGTGGACTTTGAAGAGTGTGCGACAGTGCTTGTACAGTAGTATTGACGAGCTCAAGCGTTTCCGCCAACTGATTGTGAATACTGTTCTGGCCACCGATATCTTTGACAAGGAAGTACAAGCCCTCCGCAAGAGCCGTGGTGAGAAGGCCTTCAGCAGCAGTACGAGCACACAGGAGGAGTCACCGGATGAATGTGGTGGTGATGGTGATGGGGGTGGCCGGCAAGACGATGTCAACCGCAAGGCTACAGTTGTGATTGAGCACTTAATCCAAGCTTCGGATGTTGCTCATACGATGCAGCATTGGCACATTTATCAGACATGGAACGAGAGTCTGTTTGCTGAAATGAAGGCCGCGTTCGACACTGGAAGGTCGACGAATGATCCAGCGCGAGGATGGTACCAAGGAGAATTGGGCTTCTTTGATAACTACATCATCCCACTCGCCAAGAAGCTGCAGAACTGTGGTGTGTTCGGTGTGCGTTCGGACGAGTACCTGAACTTTGCTCTAGAGAATCGCCGCGAATGGGCCAACAAGGTGGAGGAATGCCTGGCTAGGATGGTGGAGAAATACAGTGTCTCAGGTCTCAGCGGAGGAAGCACCAGGGGGCACTACAAGTACTATCGACAATTCCACTCGCAGCGAGATAACCACATCGGCTGCCTCTCCTATTGCTATGGACAAGAGATAGGCGAATGGAAGTATCACGTTTTGTGGTTGGTGTGTAGCATGCATGAACGAAAATAGCTTCAAGTGGCGTGTCACGGGGACCAGTGCCGGTTGTGAATATTTTGCTTTATGGGGACAAGGACCAAAACTTCAATCTTTAGAGCCTACTCCTATATGATAGAATGGGTCGATGTTGTGCTAGTTTACATGCAAGTACCGTTCATATTATGAAGCAGGAACTCAATAGAGATTCAAATAATAATAAAAATCAGTCTGTCGAACGAAAAATTCGTCCTCGAGATGTGATTTTTTCCAAAACCCAGCAATTCGCCATCCTTTATTTGACGTTCTTTTGCGCTCGGATCATATCGTATGATAGGGCACCATATACTTCCACCCAGTCGGCTTTGATATCGTCAGTGAAATCGTCCTCTCCGAGCAGCTCCTGTACAGTTCCAATGAGAGCTCGTCCCATACTAGGGAAGTACTCGGGCTTGACACCGTATCGCACATGTTTTTCACCGAGCTCCATAAGGATTTCTGTCAATATCTCAATATCAGGACCCAACATGCTCAAGGCCTTGTCAATCATTTGAATGAAATACTTGGCGTGTTTGACGAAACGAGGATTTTTGAGTACCTCTGGCGCCGATGGGTCCATATCCTTTGAGAATCCAAAGATTCTTTGAGCTTCCGGCTCGAGGGCAAAGAGTCTGTGAAGAAAGAAAATGAGAGAGGACAATATGAGACGACTGACTCCCACCGGTCATTTGACTCCCTCCGTTTTGTTGACTTACTTTTGAAACAGCTTAGTGCCGACCTTTTCCTCGTAGTTATCCACGCGTCTGACTTTCTCCCAGCTCTCGAGAACTTGGGAAACAGTACTGTAGCTCATGTCGGCGACCATCTTGAATGATTGATTTTTGGTTGGGTAAGGAGGTAAAGGTAACTTGAAAGGAAGTGCTTGTTTTGAGCTTTGCTGTCTCCTCGGCGGTTTTATGGCCGACGTCCGTCAAAGAAATCTCCATCATCATCAGAGGATAATAGGAAGATTTCCTTCGTTTCTTCTTCCTTCGCAAAAGAATCCCCGCCGCGGTCATCTGGTGCGAAGATGCGTCCTACCGGTAGTACATAGAACAATAATTTACCACCGCAGTAGTAGGTCGTACATAGGTTTTCTGAGACGACAATTCCGATTTGGATCCAGGACTCGCTCCAGTCATGAACGTCCGTTATTTTGATATTGGATTGTGATGACCGATGACCGGCGCAGTCGAGCGCGGCACAAGATCTTCTCTCTAAGAAGGGGGGATATCATCTTGCAATACAATTGTGGCGATGATGGAGAGTTGTACTTGTGGGCGAAGCCCCGACGGAGGGTCCATTTGTGGGACATTTATTTCTTAGCCAATAATTTGTGTGTCCGAGTGCCCCCTTCCCTATGTCCGAGTGCACCACGAACTCGGATAAGTTCGCTTGGAATTCGACTTTATTTAATGGTTTCGATGAGATGCCCTTATGTCCAACCCCCCTGTAGCGAGACAGATACCCCCCTGTAGCGAGACAGACTGCCGTTCGGTGGTATGTTTCGGTTGCAGTTGTCGGTTTTAAGCTAGGAGAATAGCATGGAAGAACCCATTGAAGTCAGAAGCAAGTGACGTGTCAGCAGCATTCGCAGAAGCTGCTTCGGGCAATTCAAGATTATGCCCTCGTCTCCCAACAACTCGTGGAGAACCATACTCCTCGAGCTCTTTTCGTGAAGTCAATACCGATTTTGTCGCACGATTCTGCTGCATGCAGGGAGAACCGAAAAATGGCAGAAAAATGCGCTAATCCACCTTCCGACTACGTGAAGATTACACGTGATTATTTCATCGACGAGGTCGGAATCGGAAAGCGGAACATTGTGCTCTCTGAAAGTGGGCTATATAGTGAATTTCGCCGTGTCAGAACTGTTCTATCCAACAGCTATGGTACGATTGATTTTACTTATGGCAGGAAAATAATAAGTTACAGCGCGAAGGTAGAGAAGCCGAGAAAATACAGTAACATGCAGAGCAGCAACGAAAACGGGAAATCACTTGCAAGTCGCGTATTTTACTGCGGATGTCGGACGACGGAGTCTCGAGATGATGCACGTTTTTTCGCGTTGGGTCAATTTCCCTGCATTTTTGCGCGGTCCGTGATTTCGCAAAAACAACACGGCACTCACACACGGCCAGCATCACACATTATTACTTCAACACATTATCGGCATTTCTTGCTTGCTTGAGATGAGAGGGACATAACCGGTATGGATGCTGTTCCACAAAATTTGAGAGGGGGTAAGAGTATAACATCTTTTTCCCACTCGAAACCTCGTACTACCACTATCAGTGGAAGCCATAGTCGAAGGTCCAAGAAGAAAGGAATGAAAAGACCGGCTCAAAATCACCAAAGGATATTAGACGAGGGGTTTGTGTCTTCTTCGAGTAACGATATCGACATGATGCTGGAGGATATTAAAAGCGGCGATTCAAAGATGGATGGCCGATCCTCAGGAGAAGGAAGTATTATGCGCTGTGACGAGCCAGATCCTGAAGCAATGGATGCTCTCATCGCCTCCGAACTGAAGAGCCTCAGCCTGGAAGAGAGGGCGGCGGTCTACGAGGATGTTCATGGAGTCGCCCCCCCTACCGAAGAAGAGACACCAGAAGCTATTGCCAACTGGATCGAAAGATTCAAAGAAATCTTACGAAAGAACCGCAGCAAGGCGGAATACGAGAAAGCCGCCTTTCTGAATCCAGACTATGTGACAGACCCCAAGATCCTGATGATTTTCATCAGAGCCGAGGACTATGATATCAAAGCTGCCGTGCAACGCATCATCAACCACTACAAGCACAAGTTAGAACTGTTTGGCATTGATAAGCTTGCAAGACCGATCACTTTTGAAGACCTAGATGAAGATGACAAAGCCGCTGCTATGACAGGCTTCTACCAAAAACTTGATTTACCTGATCAATCAGGGCGGCCGGTACTGATTACGTTCCCTCATCTTATGAACTTCAAGACTGTCATAAACCAGGTATGTCACTGGAAGTTCTTTGTCTCGCTCCTTCTAAAAAATACAAGAAACCATCGTCTCACCCCCACCGCTCTTCTTCACCACGTTGGCTTCTTGTTTTTGTTGCTCCTGCCTCCACCACCAACAACACCAGGTTCGAGCTCTTTGGTACCTTCTCATGTCCGCCGTTCAAGACGACGAGGAGGCACAAAAGAACGGTTTTGTGGCCGTTGCGTACAGTACTGGACTCAAAGATGAAGAAAGCGCACTGCCAAAAGGCCAGTTGGAGCTTGGGCTCAAAGCTTCATTCCTGATTGATACGATACCATACAAGCTTCGAGCCTTTCATCTGTGCCACGAGAGTCAGTTGCTTCGTCCTCTCCTGGCCACCATGCAAATGGCTATGGGGTTGAAAAGTCGTCTCCGTGCTCGCACGCATTGTGGTAAGTTCCCGGGATAGCGGGATTCTCATCCTCTTCCTCCTCGTCTCACCCCAATATGTCATCACCCACCGCCACCATCGTTAGGTTCTCATACAGAATGCAAATACGAACTAATGACTTTTGGTATCCCAGTCGCCCTGATTCCTATGGACGATGATGGTCGAGTGGATATGAGTAGCTTTTTGCGGATGACGGCCGAGCAAAGAAGGCAAGAAGAAACGCAGAGCAACAGAGAAAAGGAGGAGGAAGCCCGTGGGAGAATTCTTTTTCCATGCGCAAACGATGTTTTGCTGGGTAGAGGACGGCCTTATCGTAAGTGGTGACCGTCCTTTGATGGCTCCTGCGTGTTGTACTAACGTCGTCATTGTTCAATAGCAGCAGCTAACAACACTCTTCCTTTCTTCTTGTCGCACACCAACTACTACGTCTAATAAACAAATATACCATATTACAGAGGACTTTCCTGGGAATCTGCGACTAGCAGCGCTTGTCGAGGAGCATCGCTCGACGTACAAGGGTCTAAGTAAACGCAACAAGCCCACCTACGCAGAGAGCATCATTCGAATCGTCAAGGAAGATCTCAATGGGCGCTTTCTCAAAAAGGCGCCTAACATCGCCGGTGCTACCAATGATATTCCTGATCAGTCTCTATCCTCCTTCAGCAGCAGCACGACGGTGTACGAGGCACCTGCGGCACCTGCTGCTAGAACTGGTGGTGATGACACTCAACAGGAAGAAGGAAGTCGGCAGCGCCATGAGCAGAAGGGGGAGAGTAGTGGTGGTGCTGGGGACTTCTTCCATTGGGTTGAAGTCGACGATGAAGTTGCTCGAGACAAAGTTGGCCACAGCTTTCGCACAAAACCAACGCGGCGGGGCTCTGGGGACTCCTCATCTACGGGTATTGGTAGTACGAGAGCAAATAGCAGCTCCTACAGGAATACCAGCACAATCCCCGCGTGGGGCGGGGCTCCCTCTCGTAACAATACTCCTCCTCGTCCTGCTAGTGGCAGCGCGGCTGCTGCTTCTCATCGTAGTAGTACGGAAGAGGACGACGAGGATGGTGACAGCAGCAGTGCAGCACGAATAAGCACCGAAGAAGACATGATCGGCCACTACATTCCTGCTGGAGAAGGAGAAGAAGAAGAACCAAAGAATTGCTTCGCTCGTCGTCGCAACTCTGGGATCGTCGCCGCCGCCGCCGCCCCCTCGGTCAGCAAGCGAGCGAGGGTAGGAAGAAGGTCCTCCTCGCCAGAAGAGGAGCAGCAGGACGACGACGAGGCGGAAGAGGAGGAGGCGGAAGACGGAGAAAACAGAGGAGGTGCTGGTGGCACGACGAGTGGTGGTTCTATGCCCCCCTCTTAGCTAACACGAAGAACACTTCTAGAGATGACGAATCATGACCGAGGGCACTAGCGTTGTTGGTGTTCTTGGTGGCTGTATTGGTGTGTTCACCACGATATTAGTAGAATTGGTGCAGCATCGCCCTGCAGCAACTGTGACGACGGACGGTTGTCCTTCCCCTGCTCTGGTGGTGGTACTACTAGTACTCTACTACTATTAGGACGTTGCTGTCAAGAAGAGGAGGAGCGCCGTCGTCGATGTGCTTTCTTACTAATTTTGTGGTACTACTACTAGTTCTAGTAGTAGTACTACTCAGAGTAGGGGCGGGAGGTACTAGTCCTACTACTAGTAGTACTTTTCAATTCCTTTTACTACTAGTAGTACTTTTAGCTGCTCACAAGAATAGTAAAGAGTAGTCCGCAACAGCCAGTAGTAGTAGCTAGTAGTAGAGTCTACGAATACCACACTATATCCGGGTCCATTTGGATGCGCCGGGGTGCGGGGGGGTGACGCTCAGCTGCTGGGGTCGCACCCCCTCCCCGAGAACAGTTCGCGTCGCGCTCCCGCATCCCCAGAACCGAGAGACCTCGCAGATAATACCGGTACAATAGAAACGTAGGATACGCGCGTTCTGCGTTCTGTATACTAATGCACGTACAGTACTTGTATAGAGCGCGGTGTGTCTGATTGCGATCTTCTTTTTTTCCGATATCTACGCAGTATTATACTACCGGTATAATATGCGTGCTTTCGCGATGCCGCCACATGGCAATATTATCTTTTTTCATCTGCTGCTTTCTTCTCTACTATCTCAGGATGGGTGCTGAATTCTGGTGTTGTTGCTGAATGATAGACTCAATCATCGATAGAGCTGGCGACACATGCTGCAAATTGTTGAATAATAATTGATTGACGAAGCGCATCATCGCCATGTTGACGACGCCCAATAATAAGACGATATTTGCTGTTTTCTTTCTCTTGCTGGTGCTGAACAACCAGCATCGTCATCGTCATCGTCATCATGCGATGGCTCTGGTGTGCCTCTATCCCCTGACGGCATCGTCTCAGCTTCGCCTGCAGACGCTGGAGCGAATGCGAGGATCTACAAGTCAAAGTACTGCTGCTGCTGCGGGAGGATCCTCGTGGTTGTTGGGTTGCACTCGCACGACCATGGCGAGCAAGCAGGAACAGCCGCAGCAGCACACACCATCCTTGTCACTGTTGGGTGATGGCGCTTCTTATAGAAATATGAGTACCGAGGCTGCTGGTTCTCACGATGATTTCAGGCCGGCTGCGGTCGAGAAGTTTCTCTCCAACCTTGAACACGCAACAACTCGCACTGCCTGGCTCAAGCTTTCACCAGAGTTCTTTGACTTGTTCCAACAACGTGCGGCCGAGTATCGTTCCTCTTCCTCTTCCTCTTCGGCTGATGATCCGTATGGTCCACGCTGGGCTATTGCGAATACAGGTATTGACTTGAGTGGGACATGGATCCCCATTGTCACGTCGGATTTTAAACAGGCCTTTGATTCCTTTCTTTCGACTTGTTGTGGCCAGTTTTATCCATATTTCCGCCGCAAAATCATGGTCAACTTTCTAGGCTTGACCAAGGAAGTCATTCAACAACACCAAATGGGCCGAACACTTGAAATTGTTTCTTCCAACCCGGTGGGACAATGGAATCGTACTCTTGTCGCATCCGGTACAAGTAGTAGAAAAGGCGGAAGAACAAACAAGAGTACTACTACTAATGGTACTGATGCTGTGTTCTTTGTACCCATCTATCAAACGGTCCAAGACCCCGAAGGAGATATGGTGGAAATCGAAGCTTGGTGGGAAAATGGTGGAACGGTTCACCGTAGCTGGTTGCGCGGAATTCCTACTGCTACTACTAGTTCCAACACCAACCACAAAGACAAAGACAAAAACAAGGTCAAAGCGAATGGAATCTTTGAATCACGTCGATTCCTAGAGAGTCGAAATGTGCTGGTGTGCGAATCCACCTTTCACCCATCAACAACAGCTTCAAGATCGATCCAGATGGCGCGAGTGGTGTGGCGATACAGTCGAGCAAACTAATAACTGCGGCCGACGACTCCTCGCACTCGCTCCATCGAGTGATATACTGCATAGTTCAGTATAGTAGCGTATATCAGCGTTATACACACAATAAGTAGTGAATCCCCTATATCATAAGCTCTAGTAATAGCTACCCCAGACAGATAGACAGCATAGGATGCTTAGTCTTCCTTCGCTTCCTCTTCTTCCTCGACTACAAGGTACTTGGCCTTGTACTTCGCAACGACTTCTTCTCCCTTGTTGGCCCATTCTCTTCGGTTTTCAAGAGCATAATTCAAGTACTCATCCGAACTGACACCAAACACACCACAATCTTTCAGCTTGTTGGCCAAAGGAATGATGTAGTTGTCAAAGAAGCCCAATTCCCCTTGGTACCATCCTGCGACAGGGTCGAAACCCAATCGTCCGGCTTGGTAGGCCGACATCATCTCGGCAAACAAACGTTCGTTCCACTTTTGATAAATGTGCCAATGTTGCATCGTGTGGGCGACATCGGACGCTTGAATCAAGTGCTCCATTACAACGGTCGCCTTGCGGTTCACATCATCGTCAGCACTCGCCCCATTTCCAGTAGAACCAGCAGCACGTTGTTCACCCGCCTTTTGGAAGGCCTTGTCCCATCGATTCTTTCGCAGAGCTTGCAATTCTTTATCAAAGATATCCGTAGCAAGAACGTTATTGACAACGAGTTGTCGGAAACGATCCAGCTCGGAAGGCTCGGCGTAGATGCATCGTCGTAAATCTTCAAACCTGGGATCCATGAGTTTCTCCCAGGCCAAAACAATCGAGTTTTGCTCGGCGACCGACTTTTCTCGGAAGAAGTTCGCCATCTTGTTCTTCTCCTTGATTAGCTGCATGTTGCTCACACCGGCGTGGTCGGTGTCGTGAATGAGAGCGGACAGTACACAACCGAATTGAGTCAAGGGGTCTGAAGTGATTCCATACGTGTGGTCATGAAGACTGGCCGCCATGTTGGCTTCGTCCTCTTCTTGATTCAGAATTTCATCCGGAGCGACAATTCTGGCCAAAAGCTTGCTCACACTCATGGTGACGTGACTGTAAAACAAGAAACGAGAAACACATACAATTTGTTAGATAAAGAGTGTGGTTGCTTCATCGCCATCATGATGTCTCGTCAAACAAAACACTTACCTAGCATGCTCGAAATTGTGGAAAGGATTTTCTCGGTGCATTGCCGCAACCGCCGAGACATACAGTTGGAGTTGCTGAACCACCTTGTCAGGAAGCGGGTCCTTCCCAGCGCCCTTCTTGGTGTTGTGGTGCTTGACATCGAACTTGGGTAGGGAAATAATTTCCGTGACTTCATCCATCAAATAATGACGCTTGGCATAGGTAGCTTCCATCTTGACGAGTTGCGCATCGTAGTTTCGTTTGTTACCCATAGCGGTCCTCTTGGCAACGATTTGCTGCAACAATTTCTTGAGGATTTCCACATTCCAGCTAACCAGACGTTTGACCTTGGGTGGGAGTGCGTCTTCTACTTCATCTAAGGACACATTCTTGTTCATGACCTTAGATTGCAATGTTTCTTCGACCTGTTCGGTTTCTTCGACCTGTCCTGGAGTGTGGAGCCAGAAGGTTTGGATCTTGCCCTTGCCTTTTCCACTGACGAGCTCGGCGCGCTTCTTGACCCAGTGCTCCTTGCCCGCCTGGCTCAAGAGATCTGCAGTATCTTGGGAAAGATGGACTCGGTTACGGAGACCAGTATGTTCGATGCGGGCGGCAACGTTGACGGTATCTCCGAACAGTTGGAAACGCGACTTGTCGCCGCGAAGAACACCGGCAGTGACGGGACCACTGTGCAACTGCAACAAGAAAAGAAATATTCAAAAAAGTGAGGACGGTGATGTCGTGCCAAAAGTATATAGTAGCACGAGCCGCAGCCGCATATAGAAGACTTACACCTGCACGCATCGCCAAATCGGCAGTGTCAGGACCCAGAGTGATCTCGAGTTGCTTGGCGAGCTCATTGAACTTGTCCAAACATTCTTTACTGAACTTGGCCATGACGACGGCATGATCCGCTCGCGGTTCGGGAAGACCAGCCACAGCGACGTAGCAGTCACCAACCGTTTCGACCTTGAAGACCTTTCGACGCTTAGCAATGGCATCGAATGCGGAGTAGACACTTTCGAGCAGAGTAAAGACTTGAGAAGGCTCGCGAACCGAAGACCAGGCAGTGAAACCCGCGATATCGGCAAACATGATGGTTGTGTTTGGGAAGAGGTCGGCAATGGGTTTGGTTTGGTACATGTCAACACCAATCATTTCATTGGTGGCCATGGCGTTCTTGTCTTCTGGGCTCTTTCCATCATCCGACGAGTTTTCTGCTGCCGCGGCTTCTTTTTCTTGTTTGTCTTCAGTCGAGAGGTAGCTTTGGAGGCGGAACTTGGATGATTCAACGTTTTCAGTTGGATCTGCCTTATCCGGCACCCCGCTGAGATCCTTTCCAAACAATCGGTCACGGACTTCTTCGGGGAAGAGCGAAGAGACAATGGCGTTGGACTTGGCGGCGGACGTAAGGGTCTTGAATTGTCGCTTTTGGGCATAAAGATCGTAAACGAAAAAGACCACGGAGGTCAATACCAAGATTGCCACGACAAAGAGGGTCCAGAGGGCCGGTTCATTGTTCTGGTAGGTCTCGACAAAGGCTTGAGTAGGATACACCTTGAGCTTGTAGGTGCAGCCCATGTAGGCGGTCTGCTCCTCGGCAAAGTTTCCCGCCATCATAATGTCAGTGTAGTCGCTATCGTGCTTGTCTCCTTCTCCCAGAAAGGTCACTTGTTGTCCCGTGACGGCATACGTAAAAGTTCCTCCACATTCCGGTGCATCCACCACCAAATTCAGGGTGGGTGTTTCCGGTTGGAGGACGTTCTTGAAGTAGGCGTCCCACGAAAATGCGGCCACGACAGCTCCCACCGCGATGACGGAAGAAGATGTCGACGATGAGGAGACTGTATCCAAGATAGGAGCCACGATGAAGAGTTGGGGTCCATTGAAGCCGTCCTTCGGCAAGGCCGACTCTCCATAGTACCAAGCAGCGTCATTGATAACCTTGGAAACTGTGGGGATACCACCGGTAGTGGCAGCGTCAAAGGTAGCCTTGAAGTCGTCCTCGGAGAGAAGGTTGTAGTTTACCACGGATGGATCCATGGGCGCTCCTGCCATTTGCCAGACCGGTGCAAAGGGTCCACTGCCAGCTTCGGGAGCAACCAAGTTGTTCCCGACATCCTTGGTGTAAATCTGGTCGGGAACATTGAAAGGACCGGGAGGCATTTCGAGTCCGTCATGTTCGGCCTGGTATTCCAAACCTTGTTGCACCCAAGCCTCGTTGGAAGTAGAGTAGTTTCCCCATGTTCGGCGTTGCGCTTCACCCGACACAATGGGACTAAACGAAGCCATAGTCGCACCCGATCCACGAATAAAGCTCTGACCAAAGGGTTCAAAGTCACTTTGAGTGTAGTACGGCCACTGGGCTCCCATGCTCAAGGCCAAGGCCGAGATGGTAGTACTCATGGTAGTAAAGACAAGCAGCGCGTTTTCAAGAGCATAGTCTGCGCCGTCGAGAAGTTCATAAGATGCATCTTCAAACTTTGGGGTAAGTGGTTGGGTGGAAACAAAGTTAGTTTCAGAGTTCGATTAGACATTCAGTATGATGGCGACCACAACACAAGACAACACAAGCACAACACAAGAATACTCACTTGACTCTCAAAGAAATCTTTTTGATTCTTGGTGGAAACAAAGAAGGTGGTGACCCCGGCAGCCGTCGCCACGATGACGAGAAAGACGGCAACGACAATGCGTGAAGTGTACAGAGCTTGCATTTGCTCCGTCGGAGTGCTGCCGTCCTTCTTGGTTGTGCATCCTTCGGACGAGGCGGTTGTCAGGTTGTCTTGAGACATGCCACTGGCGCTGCTTTGCGACAGGTCGTCGGCAAAGGCGACAGCCTTTTCCTCATCCTTGTTTTTACTCATGGTGGTAGAGTGGTGAATCTGGATATCGCTGGCTTGAATAGTCAAAGCGAAAAATTGTGAGAGGGGTGTGTCGAAATGGGTGCAATGTCTTATGACTTCTTGGCAGGATGATGATGGATTTTGGAGGATGTCGATCGTTTGCAGGATGCGATGCTGGATTATGGGTGCGTGCGAGGAATTCAAAGAAAGAGCACGAAGAACGAGTTCTGCATGCGTCACGATCGCGGTTTCTGGTTTGGTTGAAGGTTCCATAATGACCGAAAGAAGGCCCAAGGATAAAAAGGGAGAAGAAAAAAATGTCTAGACATAGTTCTGAACGAACAAGTATCTTAAATGTCGGTTCTTTATTTAGCTAACGATTGCCAACGTACAAAGAATCGTGCAGGATTAAGGCTTGGTCGAAAGCCAAGTTTCCGGTCTGCCCTTCCAGCGAGATTTGCCATTCATGTTTGAAAAATGACGAACTGCTGAACCACAGACAGTGAGCCTGTGATGGGAAAATAATGGCTGACGGCCAGACTAAAGACAGTCCGAGTAGAATTCGGACCAAAGGGCTCGTTTTGGCCGAGTTCGGATTTTGACATTCGTTGAGGCTGTGTAAAAGAAGTCATCATTCCTTGTTGAGAATGTCTCGGCTTATGTGTGTTCAAATGGTTTGCTTGAAGAAGGGCAATTATAAGCATCCTTCGATCGCTGAGAGAACGTCTTCAGAAGGCCCAAAGAATCAAAGAATGACCTTCTCTGTTTTCTGCGGAGAAGAGATCCATCACACAACATCGCAGCTTTCGCACTTCGCACGTCATCGAGGAACATAGCCAAAACCGTCGAAGTGCAACTAAGACTTTTGTTGCATGACCCGGCATCCAGCATCACAAACATCACACTCTATCTGCTGGGCAACACCATCATCACATAATTTCGTCTCCTCTTTGTTTCAAGAAAGACCCAACCCGTTTCAATCATGTCCGCTAGCACCGTACAAGAGGACGATGATCATTCTCGAGCCAGTGATAATCAGGGAGATTACTCCAGCTCCAAGGGCAAGGACCTCGATTTGTCCTCCAAGGATGATGGCACGGCATCCGCCACTCCCAAAAGCAAGAACGACGACCCTTACTTCACCACCTCTAAGTTGATGGTCATGGCCATGGTGGTCATTCTCGGTACCACTGCTGGGGCAGCCACCTTTGTCTACTCCTCCAACAACCAAGAGCAGGCATTTGAAGCACAGGTACGATGAGTCATACTCTCTAGCGGCATCTCGGCGATACAGAACAACCACAACCACAACGACATCCTCACCACCTGCCCTCTGCCCTCTCTTCTTCTTCAGGTCGACGCATTCGGTCATGAAATTGCCGATTCCAGTCAACTCCGAGCAGCAAATATGTTTGCCATGATCCAGACACTTGGAATCACCCTCACTTCGCACGCCAAAGCGACGGGCGCCGAGTGGCCCTTTGTGACCTTTCCCAACTACGAAGAAGTCGTGTCCAACTATCGCGAAACATCTAGCAGTCGTGTTATTGCCACGGTTCCCCTGGTCGCCGATAACCAAAAGACTCAGTGGGAAACATATGCGGGAGAAGAACAAGGATGGATCAAGGTGAGCTACCAAGCTATGGGTCTCGACAACGTTACACCTCTTCCCATCCATCCTAGCATCTACGATATTCAAGATGGCGTTGCTACCGAGGCGTTACAAGGTCCATTTTTGCCCTTGTGGCAAACGTCGCCCCCGCCCATGAACACGGGTATCGTCAACTACAATCTCGCCTCCCTACAAGAGTTTTCCGATGCCCTCATCATGTCCGTCGAAAACCATGAGCCCCTCTTGACCCAAGTCACAGATATCGATGTTATTTTGGATAACGAAGACCCCAATGACTATGAAAGTCTTCTTGTCCAGCCTATCCATGCCAGTACCGACCACGACTCTGCGATTGTTGGAACCCTGGTTTCCAGCGTGGCCTGGGGCGTCTTCTTCACCGACCTGGTCCGAGAAGGCAACCAAGGCATGGTGTGTGTCCTCAAGAATACATGCGGCGACAGTTTGACCTACAAAATTGAAGGAGAGCTAGCTTCCTTCATGGGATTGGGCGACTTGCACGATTCAAAGTACGATGAGTACGAATTGGTGGCCGAGTTGACCCCTTTCTTGGAATTGGACAGTGACACCACTCCAGGCTATTGCGAATACCAAGTCCATGTCTATCCCAGCAGCCAGATTGAAGTCAACCACATCTCCAGCTCCCCGGCAGCCTACACTGCCATCATGGCTTTGATCTTTTTCGCATTCCTGGTCAGCTTCTTGTACTACGATCACATGGTCTTGAAGCGTCAACGAGAAGCTGCCGCTGCGGCCGCCAGATCGGAGGCTCTGGTGCAGTCCTTGTTCCCCGCTGAGATTCGGGACCGTCTCTTCAAGGGTGATGAGGAAAAAGCCGCGGATGCCAAGGAAGTAGCCAAGAACAAGGCAGATCTTCTTCAGTCGGTTCCCGAAGCTCAAAAGTTTCGACTCAAAAACTTTTTGGACGAAGAAGATGCCGAAGACAATGCCAACAAACAATCCAGCAAGTTGGATGGTTCCATTCGAGAGTCCAAGCCCATTGCCGACCTCTTCCCCAACACAACAGTCATGTTTGCAGATATTTCCGGTTTCACAGCTTGGTCTTCGGTCCGTGAGCCCTCGCAAGTCTTTACTCTTTTGGAGACCGTTTACAAATCCTTCGACAAGACTGCCAAGAGACGAAAGGTGTTCAAGGTGGAGACTGTCGGGTAAGTCGGGCATTTTCTTGTCTTTTATTCCTTCGAACTTGACGCTTTTTTCTTTGCTTTTTCTCACACATCTTGATTTTATTTTTTCCTCCAAAATTCCACAGTGATTGTTATGTCGCCGTTACTGGTCTGCCGGAACCTTTGAAGGATCATGCCGCAGTCATGTGCAAGTTTGCCCGTGAATGTTTGACTCAGTTCAATGTCCTGGTGCGTCAACTGGAAGTGCTTCTTGGTCCCGACACTGGAGATCTCGCCATCCGCGTAGGTCTTCACTCGGGTCCTGTCACAGCGGGTGTTCTTCGCGGCGACAAGTCGCGTTTCCAACTGTTCGGAGATACCGTCAACACCGCGGCTCGTATCGAAAGTACCGGAACTCGCAACAAGATCCACTTGTCCCACGAAACGGCCGAGTTTTTGCATGCCGCTGGCAAGTCCAACTGGCTTCGCAAGCGTACCGAAACTGTCATGGCCAAGGGTAAAGGAGAAATGCAAACATACTGGTTACTGACGGATGAAGAACTTGCTTCTGGAGCGGTCGTGAACGACGGCCAAAAGGCCGCCGCTCCTCTTCCGATCGTCAAAGCCAATGCTGCTCGTATTGGAAATGAAACTGGTGGGAACATGATGGATCCTGAATCTACCCTGCCTCCGAGAATCAAGCGTCTTGTCGACTGGAACGTTGACGTTCTGAAGCGACTCCTGAAGCAGGTCGTTGCCAAGCGCATCGCCCTCGGCAAGGAACAAATGGACCCGAATCATCCTCTCATGATGAAGACTGAGGTCAACATTGGATGCGATACCTATGTGTTGGACGAAGTCACGGAGATTATTCGCTTGCCTGGTTATCAACACGTGAAGAACGGTGGAGATCCCAACAAGCTCGAGCTTCCAGAGGCTGTTGGAAATCAGCTTCGTCTCTACGTGGCAAGTATTGCTGCCATGCACCGAGACAACGCCTTCCACAATTTCGAACACGCCAGTCACGTCATGATGAGTGTGAGCAAGTTGCTTTCCCGTATTGTGGCCCCCGATGAGATTCTCAAGGGTGACGATGCAGAAGATCAGTTCGCTCTCAGTCTTCACGATCACACCTACGGTATCACTTCCGATCCCTTGACCCAGTTCTCTGTGGTCTTGGCCGCGTTGATTCACGATGTCGATCATGCTGGAGTCAGTAACTTCCAGCTCATCAAGGAAGGAGCCAAGATTGCTACAGTGTTCAAGGAAAAATCCGTGGCCGAACAAAACTCGATTGTGCTCGCCTGGGATCGCCTCATGGAATCCCGGTTTACGCAGCTCCGATCGTACATCTACGGTGACCCCGATGAATTGAAGCGTTTCCGTCAGCTCATGGTGAATACCGTGCTAGCAACGGATATCTTCGACAAGGAATTGCAAGCTTTGCGAAAGAACCGATGGGACATGGCGTTCCGTGACGTTAGTCAGTCAACCGAGTCTTCACATGAGGATAACGTGAATCGCAAGGCTACAATTGTGATTGAGCACTTGATTCAAGCGTCCGATGTTGCCCATACGATGCAACATTGGCACATTTATCAGAAGTGGAACGAACGACTGTTTGCTGAAATGACAGTTGCATTCAAAACGGGGCGAATGGGCTTCGACCCGGCCGCAGGATGGTACCAAGGAGAATTGGGTTTCTTCGACAACTACGTCATTCCTTTGGCGAAGAAGCTGAAGGAATGCGGTGTGTTCGGTGTCAGTTCTGATGAGTACTTGAACTACGCTCTTGAAAACCGAAGAGAATGGGCCTCGAAGGGGGAAGAGGCGGTAGAACGAATGGTCAAGAAATACAGCGAGGAAGAAGAAACAACTGATGACGCTGCTGCTGCTGGCGCCGAGAAGAAAGAAGAATAGACCAAGAAGTAGTCTAGTAGTCGGCGCGGCTACTGTATTGTGTTCCACCGACGGGGTTTCGGTGCGAAGATGGGTTGCTCCTTCATCATGCGATACTTGTAAAAATACACTCTTATAATTAGTTTTGATCTTCCAACTCAACGTTTTGTCTACTAAAGTTAGCTCTGGCGACGCCCTATTCGTCACTCGAGATGTGCTTTTTGCCTGGAAAACGTGTGCGAGAGTGCTCCAAGCTGTGAGAAGGTGTACTCGGGCAGAGAGTGGAGATTCACTCATTCGCGAGATTCATGACGCCAAACTTTGTCTCCAACAACTTCGATTGAGCGTAGTTAATGTTTTCGGAGAGCTTATTCACGCTCTGTTCAAGATCATCTCCTACTAAAAACTGTAGACTGTAGACTATTACTTTGACCTACCCGAATAGCTACGGTATCGTATACCAAAAGCCGCCACGCGTGCTTCACGCGCACTTTGAGAAGAATTCTGTCAAGGAGAAAAGTACTTAGTCCTACCAGTCGAAAACGTCTTTTTTAGTCCTTTTTTGATGGCTTCGCTGATCGCTCTCGCTTTTTTTCCCGCCACCTTTTTTTCTTTCGGTTTTGTGCGTTGACACCTTTTTCGGCTATGGTGCGATGGTGGTGGACCCTTTTAACTCAAAATCGTTAAGTAAATAGTTAAAAGAGTCAAGGCTCTGAACCAATCGTCAGGCTGCGTTGAGCTAAATAGTTAAAAGAGGTAGTTCACAGTCGTGTCTTGTACTTAAATAAATAGTTAAAATGCCATGTCTCGTTGCTATCTAAAAGATAAATGGTGAGAACGTTCCTGGCCAATCATCTCCCCCCCCAGTGGAGGGACACAACTGGCGCGCGCCGCCACAAACGAAAAGAATAAACGAACAAAACGTGCATGCATCGACTGCGTACTGCTTACGCAAACAACAACGAAAGCAGCAAAAAGAAAAAGAAAAAAACGAACAGATTGGACTCGTTCAAGACTACCGTGGCACACCGTGGAGGAAAGAAAACTGTTTCCAAAATTGTTGAATCGTGTCCTGGAAGAGTTTGGAAGTATCAGCGATGCAGCAATCGCCAGCAAGTTGACTTTCAAGGTGTTAGAGCAGCAAAAAGAAAAAGAAAAAAACGAACAGATTGGACTCGTTCAAGACTACCGTGGCACACCGTGGAGGAAAGAAAACTGTTTCCAAAATTGTTGAATCGTGTCCTGGAAGAGTTTGGAAGTATCAGCGATGCAGCAATCGCCAGCAAGTTGACTTTCAAGGTGTTAGAGCATGTTGGTGATTTTATATTTCCAAAACTCGACGTGCACTCTCGTCTCTACTTGAAAAGATTTCGGGAGAGACGACGGAAGGAAGGTGCGGTGAAGGAAGGCGCAAGAGATCAGGAGAACTGTGAGTTTGTGAATTTACTTACAGGTCAAGGGAGCGCCAACGAGCCAGCGCTGGCTGCCGTGGCAACGGCTCATTTCGGCCCGGTGACCGAGCAAGTACCAGCCATGGCAAGCTGCCTGCCCACAATATCACCAGCGATGTTCCAGCCGGTTTATTTGTTGAATACGGTTGTGGCTGGCCATTCGATGAACAACATCCAGAAGCAACCGGCTCCTCCAACCAGTCGCCCGCCACGCAAGAAAGACAAGCAACCGCGTAAGAAGCGCACTTGCCCCGTGTGTAAGGCATTCTCCTGCACCGGTGCCAAACCCGGTCCTCCTGCAAAAGGATCAACCAAGAGATGTTCTACACATGGCGTTAATATGACATAGTATGCATCAACAATAACATTTCCATACAAGTACTGTTGTGGGGTCATAGATGTTGTTGCGGTCGATCCTCCTCCCAATAACTCATCAAACTACAAGTACTTGTACTTGCGCCGTCAAAGCGGCCGGCCGCGCAAAAGCGACGTCGCTGAGAGCTTCTTACCAGAAATCGACTAATCCGACTCAAAAAGGACCCGGATGTAGCGCGCGGCCTCTCCTCGCTTCGCTCGGAGAGTTAAAATTCCGAAAACCTCCACCACCACCGAATGAGAGCCCCTTTTTCTTCTCATGATGCGGGCAGCATCAAGCCCTTGGATGACGCGATGGGATCTTTGCTTCTTTGGAAGCCTTTCCCATCATCGTCGGTAATCATATCATATTTTTTTTCCTCTTCCCTTGCGTTCTTGCTTTGTTTGTTACCATAATTTTTGTTGAGTACACGTACAAAAGAAGCATCCATCATGCTGGCCGCCAACAAACTTCTTCCTTCCGGCGCCGCGGCTGCCGCAAAGGATTCCCTTTCTCGCGGGGCCATCGTCAAGCTGCGACGAAACCTGGCCGGAGGACAACGACGACTGGCGGTTGGAAAACGACAAAGTTCGTCGGCAGCAGCAGCAGCAGCAGCAGCAACAACCACGATGGCTGCTAGTAGTAGTACTGATCTTCAGCATCCTCTTTATCCACATCTCTTTACACCCTTGGATTTGGGTCCAGCCGGAATCCTTCCGAATCGAGTATTGATGGGATCGATGCATACGGGCTTGGAGGGACATAGTTTGCCGCGATTTCTGGAAAATTGGATCATGAACAGTAATAGCAGTGGTGACAACGATAGCGCCCCCGCTGCCGTGATGGGGGAAGATGATCATTCGTTGGAACGAATGGCAAAGTATTTTCAGACACGAGCCGAAGGAGGTGTCGGTCTCATGGTGACAGGTACGTGCGAACGTACTAGTAGTATTCTAATAGTTCTCATCGGTGGTCGGTCGGGGGAATACATGATGCTGGTTCTGATTATTTATCTCTCGTTTACATGCTCATGATACAATAACAATGATATTGATATTGATATTGATATTGATAGGAGGTATTGCTCCCAATCGAGCTGGTTGGGTGGGACCTTTTGCTGCCAAATTAACGACCGAAGAGGAAATGATTAAGCACATTGCCGTCACCGAAGCCGTCCATTCAGTGTCGGTTCCCATTTATCATGGAACAGCAGGTGCCAGTAGTAGTACCAGCAACAAAGAGATGACACCGACGTCAGTACCACCCAAGATTTGTTTACAAATCCTTCATACGGGCCGTTATGCCTACCATCCCTTTGCTGTGTCGGCGTCCAGTACCAAATCTCCTATCTCTCCGTACAAAGCTCGGGCGTTGAGCAAGGGAGAAATTGCCCAAACCGTCCAAGACTTTACCAATACTGCCATACTTGCCCGGGAGGCAGGATACGATGGTGTCGAAATTATGGGATCGGAAGGATATTTGTTGAGTCAATTCTTGTCCCCGGCGACCAATCTCCGGACCGATGATTATGGCGGCAGTAGCTTTGCCAATCGAGCACGTTTTCCTTTGGAAATTGTCGAGTCGGTCCGACAAGCCACGGGAGAGGATTTTATCATCATCTTTCGCATTTCGCTTTTGGATTTGGTACAAGGAGGAACCTCGTGGGAAGAATCTTTGGAATTGGCAGCAGCGTTGGAAAAAGCAGGAGTGACGATTTTGAACACCGGCATTGGATGGCATGAGGTACGTACAGCAGTATACTGGTACTGCGGTACTGGTACTCTTGACTGTAGGAACAGTAATTGTTGTTTGCAGTTTTGATGATGATTCTCTCACAACAACTGAATCAATCTTTTTTTGCATATACTCCTCCATTATTATTATTATTATTTCTGTACCAATGATGTATATCTTAACAGGCTCGAGTCCCAACCATTGCAACATCAGTTCCTCGAGGAGCCTTTACCTTTTGTACCAAAGCTTTGCGAGATGCCAATGTGGTGAATATTCCTCTCGTGTCGACCAATCGCATCAATGCTCCCGATACCGCCGAAGATATCTTGTCGCATCAAGTCTCCGATCTCGTCAGCATGGCACGACCCCTTCTTGCCGATCCGGATTTTCTCAAAAAGGCCATGAATCAACAAGCTCCCGCCATTAATACCTGTATTGCCTGCAATCAAGCATGTTTGGATCATGCCTTTGTCGGCAAGACGGCGTCGTGTCTCGTCAATCCCAAAGCCTGCCATGAAACAGAACTCATCACTCGTCTCCTGCCTAAAGAAGAACGATTGAAGATTGGTGTCGTAGGAGCTGGACCGGCGGGATGTGCCTTTTCCATTGCGGCGGCTGAAATGGGTCATTCGGTCACATTGTACGATCAAGGTGACAAGATTGGTGGACAATTCCACATGGCGAAACGTGTTCCTGGCAAGGAAGAATTTCATGAAACACTCCGGTACTTTGACCATCAACTCAAGGCTCGGGGTGTGAATGTGCAACTCAACACATCCATTACCCATCAAGACATGGTCCAGCAAGGAGACGACATGGACAAGTGGATTGTTGCGACAGGAGTCATTCCTCGGGATCCTAAAATTCCGGGAGAGGATCATCCCAATGTATTGAGCTATATTGATGTTTTGAAACACAACAAGCCAGTGGGGAAACGCGTTGCTATTATTGGAGCGGGAGGGATTGGATTCGATGTGGCCGAGTTCTTGTTGTATCATGAAAAAGATAAGCATCATCAAGACGTTTCGGTGGAAGAATTTTGGGAAGAATGGGGGATTGATCCCCAGCAAAAGACCCGTGGAGGATTGACGGGTGAGATGCATCCCAAACCGGCCTTGCGAGAAATTCATTTGATGCAACGTAAAAAGGGCAAGCTGGGTGCCGGCCTTGGGCGCACCACGGGTTGGATCCATCGTGCGACTCTCAATATGGGTGGTGTCAAAAATATCAATGGTGTCTCGTACGATCGAATCGATGAGAATGGGCATTTGCACTATACCAAGGACGGCAAGCAGCACGTTCTCGAAGTGGACAATATTGTCTTCTGTGCGGGGCAGGTAGAATACAAAGAGTTGGAGAATCAAGCCCATGAGGGTGAGTTGGCATCAAAAGTGTATACGATTGGTGGTGCCTACCAAGCGGGAGAGTTGGATGCCAAACGAGCCATTGATATGGGCACTCGATTAGCATTGAAGATTCACGAAAAGGATGTGACTCCAGGAGCTCATGTCTTTCAGTCTCCCACAGGAGTGGAAGAAAAGATGTTTGAATTCTTGAAACGATTCCAGTTTTAGACTACTTACTAGAGTAGATACGAGTGCAAACAAAGATGAAGGCGGTATAACATGTCCAACATTTCGACTTATTTCAACTCCACTACTAGTCGAGCTCTACTAGTAGTAAAGTAGAGGAGTCATCTTCGAGCATCAAGTACTCATGAAAAACATTAGAAATCGCGTACAGGTACAGGGCTTGTATGTAGACTACAAGTACTGTAGTATTCGACCGACTTTTTGACCGATCTTTTTGCTTGATGTTCCGACCGATCCAGGCGAACGCACGGTGGACAGACGTGTTGAAGCTACATACGTCGACAAAGAACCCGGAGCTTTCTTAAAAATTCGCCAGTCAAAAAATCCATCATCTAATAAAAGCGCGTGTGTGTCATCGATCGTCATTCCTTCGCTCGCGTCGCGATGTTACAGAACATTCAAATCTGACGATGATGTTCTGCTTTCGGTGGTTGTTGTTCTCGTAGATTACCGTCGTCATAATATATTCATCGAACCATTGCCTGTTTGATTGATACCTACGTTACACATCCATCATGGGAAATAAGAGACGACTTTCGTCTACGTCGTCAACCTCGAATCGTCAACATCAGCCGTCCTTGATGATGCCATTACGAATAATACTCTTGACGACATCATTATTGGCCATGATACTGCAGTGGCATGCCGTATCAGCGTTTTCCCTTCTTTCAAATAATATTGCTCATCCTCATCCTCATCCTCAGCATCAGCATCAGCATCGAGCTCACCAAAGAGTAGCAGCATCATCAAGGAGGAGGAGTTCTTCTACTAGTAGTAGTACGAGGAGTCGTCTATTCGCCGACTTGAAATTTTCCGGAGATTCACGTGCCGTACTCGAATTGGAGGCTCCTGCCGAACACGTCTTGGAATGGTTGCATACACCGGACGCCAGTGACTTTCGATTGCTAGGAACCAACAATGCCCGACAAGTAGATCACAAGGATCATGGATTGATATGGGAATGCCCCCAACCTCGCATCGATTTCATGGGTCTGGATTTACAACCCACCTTTGTCCATAAATTGGAACGAATACAAAAGAACAAGCCACAGCAGAACAAGACAAACCAACAACAACAACAACAACAACAACAGCATCAATCGGTCGTGGTGGTCCAAGTTGTGGATTCTCGCACCGACATTTTTCCTTCCAAAAATCCTGCCAATCAAGTGGTTGGATCCTTGATGGAACGTGCCAAATTCAAAGGCAAGAGTGTCATTCAAGTACTAACGACATCCTCCGCCACAACATCATCATCATCATCACCAACAACATCAACATCAACAACTACTACTACATCCTCAACCACATCATCATCATCCTCCTCCACAAATAATGGCGGTTCTTCTTCTTCTTGCCGACTGTTGGTCGATTTGACCTTGACCTTGCATGTTCCACTCCCACCCCTTGTCTTGTTGCCTCCGGGATTCAATGCGATTGGAAGTTCGATTGTCCAACGAACGGGAAAATCGAGAACGGAGCAGTTACTGAAAGATTTGAAAGTGGCGTATTTTGAATGGGCGGCTACTAGTACTAGTACTAGTACTACTACTAGTACTACTTCGACTGATACTAACAATGCTACTACTCAATCGGGTACTTTCTCGGTGGAGGAGGAGAAGGAGTAAGAAGTCGACAAGAAGAAGAAGAAGAAGAAGAAGAACCACAAGAAGAAGAACATGCAGCAGCAACGGGGGTGAATCATCATCATCGTCGTCATCATGATCATTACTATTCAAGAATTCTACAAGCAAAGAAGAGAAAAAGCTACTACTAGTAGCTAGTACTGCATTCTACTACTACTACTACTACTACTACTAGTCAATGTCAAAAATTGCGTTTCTTTCAAAATAAGATTTAGTATGTTTTAATGGTGTAACATAATGAAAAACTACTGATCCATGATGCAGCAGTAGTACTACCTCACTATAGCCCCCCCCCCCCCCCCCCAGCCCCGTATTGTAGCGCAGCAATGATGATGCTGATGCTGGTGATGATGATGATGCTGACATGAATACGAACGGTAGTTAGAAGAAGAAGACCCCGAGCAGACGCGGCTGCGTTAATGTAGTAGTAGTTGTGCTGTTCTGCGGGCTGCTGCTGCTGCTGGCTGGTAGTGCTGACTAGTAGTAACCCGGGCCCGATTCGTCAAGAGCAGCAGGTCCTCGATGGCACGAAGAGAGGACGCCTGCTGCTGTTGGTGGTGGTGGGCGAGAAGTTGTGCTGCCAGCAACGATCCACCACGAGGACCAGGACTCAAAAATAACGACGACGATGATGATGGTGGTGGACGAGGAGCGGGTGGTGATGATGGTGCTGCCATGATGATTGGTGGCTGCCCCTGTTGTGCTATCATCCTCGGCGAGGAGATGATGGGCGGGGTCGTGCTGCTGGTGCTGGTCATCCAAGCACCACCACCAGCAGTACCACTACTACTAGCACCACGACCGCTGCCACATTCTTCTTGTGGTGGTGGTGGTGGTGGTGGTGGTTGTTGTTCTTGGTGAATCTTCAAGAGCAAAGACAGAGCTACCAGCTGAAGGTCCAGCATGTGGGGGGTGGTGGTGCCGTTGTTGCTGCTGGGTCTTGGGGACATTCTCCTCGTCGGCGAGAACGACTGCTCCTCCAACAAGGAGTAGAGAGCTTGACTGTTGCTTTCAGTCAGCACAGTAGTACTACTACTAGTACTACTAGTCTCGGAGGTACTATTCAACGAGCCTCCACCACCAGCACGGAAAAGAGCCAACAGTCGATCGGCTTGTGCAGTCTTCTTGGTGTTGGTGTTGTTGTTGGTGGTGGTGTCGTTCTTGCTGCTGCTGCCCCCGAAGAAACTGCTGGTCGCGCTGAGGAGAGGAGGAGGAGGAGGAGGAGGATTGTGCATCATCATCATCATCATAGAACGACGAGACGAGGACATGTTCGTACTAGCGCCGAACAACGTACTAGGGCTAGCCCCAGCAAAATGGAGCTCAGGACCAGTAATTCCAGCACGGGCATAGAATTCTTGTGCACTTGCTCCTGCTGCTGCGTTATTAGCAACATTGTTGTTCTTGTTGTTCAAGAGTCCAAAACTCGTACTAGAGAAGAATCCTCCTGGTCGTGCTTCTTGTTGATGAGGCTCTTTCTCTTTGATCATCGTTCTTTGTGCCACCCACATTGCCTCTGAAGAATGATTCGTCATCGACTTCGTCTTGGTGGTTGTTCCTGGTTGCTTCACTCGTTCACGGCGCATTTGCTCGCAGAGTTCCAGATGTCCTCGAACAAAGAAGGGATGGAAGCGTCCCCCCGGGGTGCCACCAGTAGTCTTGTTGGAGGGCATGATCTTGTCCTTCTGGAAGCCCCATAGATTCAGCGATCGCTGCATACTCTTGAACTTGGTCGAGTTGAAATAGTGAGGCATGATCTGACGCTCAAACTCTTCCTTGTTGTGGATAGCGAACGATTTGCCATCTGGATGCCAGCCGATGATATCGCTCAGGCCCCGTTCTTCGGTCTCTCGCAAGATGCGATGCAACTTGACAGGGAAGAGCTCATCTTCTTTCATTCTTCTTGCGCCGTCAACAACGACGTTTGCGGCGGGAGAAGGAGTGTTTCTTGGTGAATGGACCATCGTCATGATGGTATTTGTTGTCGTTATTTTTGTTGTTGGCGGTATATACGATGTTGGTTTTATGCGAATTATTATGATGGGGTGAGATGAGAGATGAGTGCGAGTTGTATGATCATATGTTGTGTGCGATGATGACGTACAGTACTGCACATGATACGGTTCGATTTTTCTTCGCGCGGAACAAAGGAGAAATGGGGGGTTCGTTTTTTCTTCGGAAGAAAGAATACCACCACAGCTGACAAACGTGTATTTTTTGTAGTAGCGGATGCAGATATGCCTAATGAATTTGGTCCTTGGCGAACCTTTACCGACTAGTCTACCATTACTTGCTTGTAGTGTTTTTCGAAGCGATGCTTCTCACTTCTCCACATTTACGCCTCTTTTAGGAAGGCCGTCTCAGGCAGGAAAGTGGTGGCTTATAAAAATTGTAGTGTACTCCTACGCAATAACACTACTAGTAGTACACCACTGAACCTATACAGTACTCCTTCAGTCAACCACCTGACATGTCCTATCAGTTCCGGCACTTTTATTTCATGTGCTTCTCTCTCTCATCCGGGGAGTAGACCGTTGGCTCTTCAAATACCCGCCAGCACACAGACAGGCGGGATAGACAGCTAATCCCGACAGCTAGTGCAGTGTCCTGTCGACGTCATCGGTCCGTCCGTCCGTCCCTCCCTCGACGTCATCCTGACACTGCGTGACGTCATAGCGTTCCTACTAGTCGTGACACCTCCGTCAATGACTACTGCATTTCATCTAGAGGCGATCCCTCCTTCACAAACTTCACAAGACATCCAAGATCGCCATCACCACTACATTTATGATAAGTCGTTCGTGCCCCTGACACTTCACGACTACCTTACGATTACAAAAGATTCATCTCTCAAAAACACCCCAGAAAAATAGTCTCACTTCTTTTAATTTCATCTACTTTAAATCACGAATTGAATCCCGTAACTACGAGTCGTTGCATTCACAAGCACGCATCGACGAAAACGCGCGACGCGAAAATCTTCGCCGCCGCTTCAAAGACTACGAGCCGGGCGACGAAGTACTGGTCCTCTCCTACAAACCCGATAAGCTCGAACCTCGAGCCACCGGCCCCTTTGTCATTGCCCAAGTCCATGTCAACGGCACCGTCACTATTCAACGCAACGCCCATGTTTTTCAGCGCATTAACATCCGGCGCGTCAAGCCTTACCTTCATTAATCTTTGGAGGCAGGATGCAGTGTCCTGTCGACGTCATCGGTCCGTCCGTCCGTCCCTCCCTCGACGTCATCCTGACACTGCGTGACGTCATAGCGTTCCTACTAGTCGTGACACCTCCGTCAATGACTACTGCATTTCATCTAGAGGCGATCCCTCCTTCACAAACTTCACAAGACATCCAAGATCGCCATCACCACTACATTTATGATAAGTCGTTCGTGCCCCTGACACTTCACGACTACCTTACGATTACAAAAGATTCATCTCTCAAAAACACCCCAGAAAAATAGTCTCACTTCTTTTAATTTCATCTACTTTAAATCACGAATTGAATCCCGTAACTACGAGTCGTTGCAGCTAGCAATAGCAGGTAGAGAAGAAGGACCAAAGAAAGCAAGAACATACACATCATGATAGATGGAGAACCATAAGAAAATTCGAAAATGCGACAGATGATACTGTATGATGGAGGGAATCTCCCGAAGATGCCATCCGGGGAGTGGACCCTTGGCTCTTCAACAACACCAACAATCACGGGGCAATCTTTTAGAGTCGATTTTCCGAGTAGGCCCAACTTCCCTTTTCGGAGCTCGTACTACCGGCAACTATGATAGGATGCGCCCTTCGTCTCGCTGAATAAGTCGTGTCTGGCCGCTCGCCGCCGTCTCTCGCCACTGTACGTGTATTGTACGTGGTATGTACTAGCATTACTTTACTACTTGTTGTCTCGTCTAGTATGCCACCAGCAAGGGACTTTTTGCTGGTACGGGTACACTTTACGAATAGGCTACTACCGGTACTAGCTAGTACTATTGGTAGTAGTCTCCAAAAGCAAGAGTATAAAAGAAGAATAGGTAGTAGTAGCAGGTAGTAGTAGTAGTAGTAGCTACAGTACTACTCTAGAGTAGTGCTT
Source organism: Nitzschia sp. pyKryTriq1 (assembly GCA_956465555.1). Lineage (NCBI taxonomy): Eukaryota > Bacillariophyta > Bacillariophyceae > Bacillariales > Bacillariaceae > Nitzschia > Nitzschia sp. pyKryTriq1. The sequence goes on from OY101127.1 coordinate 1,155,384, forward strand.
TTGTGTGTACTACTCTCGATGTACCACTCTACCCTACTACTCTAGTAGTAGTAGTAGTAGTAGTAGTACGAGTAGTCTACTACTACTACCGTAGCTACCGGTATAGTAGTAGTGGTGGAGGGAGAGCGAGGGCTCACGCTCAACTACTGGTACAGTACTGTGTACAGTGCGCACCGAGTTATGGTACTATACTACTGTACCAGGTACTGTGGTACTGGTAGACCCCGGTAGAACATGCATGTGTACGAATACAGAATACACTGTACAGGGTAGAATTTGAAAATCTAACACGAACGATGACATGATGTTGTGTGGTGCGATGGTACTGGTAGACCCCGGTAGAACATGCATGTGTACGAATACAGGATACACTACTGTACATGGTAGAATTTGAAAATCTAACACGAACGATGACATGATGTTGTGTGGTGCGATGGTGGTGCGGTGACGCGGGCGAACGCTGCGACCATCACCCCTGAGGTTACTATCATCAGCAAATTATTCTTTTTTTTTCATTCAATACACAATCAGGGGGGGGAATCCCTTTCTGACACGACCCACGACCCAAATACATAAAGCAGGAAACGTTTCTCGTACAGAGTGGTACTGGTACATACGAGTTCGTACGGAACTGTACTTACCGTACCAGCAGAGCGAGGGCGGAGAGGCGCGGCGCGGGGGATGATGAGAAGCCGCATCACTACTAACCGACCGCGCATCGCATGCAAGAAAGCGGCGTCGCTCGCCGCGTTCTGTCGTTTGTGTTTTGTTTTGTTCCGGGCAGTACAATTGGATCCAATGCAATGCAATGCAATGCAATACGATTGATTGATTGATTGATTGCATAAGTATTATATTATATTATATTATATTACATCATCAATCACCATGGTTCAATTGAGTAAACTAGTGAGTGATGGTGTGTCGACGATTGAAGAGATTGGCAAGGTGGCGACACATGGAGTTGGCAAGGCGGCAACGAATCTGCTCTTGGTAGTACCTCGAGGAATCATCAAGAGTAGTACGCAACGTCGCAGCAATACTAATGCAAAGGTATCATCATCATCAGCAGCAGCATCATCATTTGCGAATCATAAGAATAGTAATGATAATGATAATGGTCCAATATCCGCAGCAGCATCCGCAGCTTCCATGCAAAAGCAGCAGCAGCAGCAGCTGCTGCGGCAGCAGAAGAATTTGCACTTGCTGCAAGCCGAAAATGTTTGGTTACGAAGACGAATTCAAGAATTGGAACAACTCTTGCAACAACAAAAGGAAGATTTAAAGACGCAGCGCAAATTGGCCGGCGGGTTGAGTCGATTGCGGGCCAGCAATGTCACGGTCGGCAAGCAGTTGGGAGAAGGAGCCTTTGGAGCCGTGTATCGGGGTCAATGGAGAGGCGTCACGTGTGCGCTCAAATTCGTCCAACAATCCGTCGCGGATTCCTTGACGAAAGAATTTAGTATTTTGGATCAATTTGATCATTCCAATATCGTCCAATTGTATGGAATTGTCGAGCCGGAAGCGGACGGACATGTTCCCAGTTCGTGGCCTCCGGGGTTGAAACCACCCTGTCTGGTCATGGAATATATGGGCTATGAATTGCCTGGAAGTAGTAGTAGTGGTGGTGGCGAGGATGGCGGTGGTGATGAAACCAACAAGCTGCCTGTCAAAGTGGGAGATTTTATTGAATTTTTGAAAAATACGCAATATCAACGAGGTGATCCGGAATATTGGATACGAATTTGTGGCATGTTGGCCGGTGCCGCACGAGGATTGGGATACTTACATTCGCATGGATTCTTACATCGCGATGTCAAGGGTGTCAATCTATTGTTGGATTCCCGAGGGACATTGAAATTGGCTGATTTTGGTTTGGCCACATTGTTTGTCAAGGAAAGTAGAATCCATCAGCTGGGTGGTGGTAATGGTGGAGGTCCAAAAGCTTCCACGTACCGTAAAGGACCTATCGCATTCCCTTTATCAGCCGAATCTTCTCTGCTGGCCAGCGGCTTGACTACAGCCGCTGGAACGTATACGCACAGTAAGTACATACAAACGAAGAGAGAAAGAATCCTCAAGTCTTGTTTTGTTGCCCGTTCGTCTTTCTCACTCACTCACTCACTCACCATCATGATAATATGACTTGCTTTTACAATATATATACTACTCCTACTTATTACCTTTATATAGTGGCACCCGAAGTCATGACATCGGGTCATTACAATGCCGCCGCCGATGTCTTTTCCTTTGGGATTGTCATTTCGGAAGCCGTCGCTGCCTCGGAAGGGGAAGATATTGTCGATGCTACTCGTACCCGGGACTTTGGATTGGATGTCGACAAGGTCAAGGCTTTGTATTGTTGTAATCCAAAAATGATGGAGGAGGATGGTGGAAGTGGAAGCGGTGGAAGTAGCGGTGTATCCATGATTATTTCCAATTTGATTGATTTGGCCGGTTGGTGCTGTCGATTGGATCCGACGCAACGTCCTACCACGGATCAAATCGTGGGACGATTGCAACGGATTCAATTGGAATACCAAGCCAAACATTTGAAATCTCCCAAACATGAAAAGGAACTGTTGACCATTCCGACAACAACAGCAACAGCAATGACAAGAAAAACAACAAGAAAAGCAACCAGCACAAATAGTACTACTATTCCGCATCGGCCTTCGATTGTTGTGGATCTTCCTGCACCACCCTCGGGGGGAATGGCTACTCCGCAGTCCTCTTGTGCTTCTCCTGCTGCGGCTACGGCTGCGTCTGCTACCTCTCCCGATCATCTACTGGATCTTGATGACAATGATGCCGATGCTGATGCTGATGGTGACTGTACCAACGATACCACTGCTACGTCACCAACAAAAAGAATACAATCGCCCAAAGATGAACAACAAAATCATCAGCCACTTTCTACTACTATTGTCAGTGACGATCACGACCTGCCACTCGTTTGTGATGATTCCCCCGATGATTCATGTGGTATTGAAGTAGAAGTGGTAATGGATGATGATAATGATGTGCTGCTGCCGTCCATGTCCATTCCCATTCCTTCGGTCGATCCCTTGATTCAAGTGGCGGCCACACAGGTGTTTGAAATGGTCGATCAGAATCATGATGGATATTTGCATTATGAAGAAACACAACTGTTGGCCAAACTCAGTGAAGATTATGATCTCGATCGGGAGGCGTATCATAGTATTTGTACCATGGTCGGTGCCGAAAGTGACAAGGGTCTGAGTCAAGAACATGTCGTGAAAATGTATACGCATTTGCGAATCGGGGATGCGACGGCAGATCTTCAAAAACTCCATTCCAGTTTCAAAAAGTAATTCTTTGAATAGAAGCATGGACTACTTACTAGTTTCTTGTAGCAGAGCTTGAAGTACTGACTGTAGAATAACAACCTTGGACTACTACTTCACAGTGCTCGTATTCGTAGTATCTAATAGTACTACTACTAGCTGGTAGAGAGAAGTCCCCCCGACGAGAGCTGAAGTAAGCACAAAACATCATTTGCTAATAGTAAGGCTACGAGTACGTACTGGATTGTGTGTGTGTGTGTGTGTGTGTGTGTCCAGTATTCTTATACAAATTGGATCTCCGCCGATGGCGCCGCGTACGATGCTGCTGCTACTGCTGCTGCTGATGATGAAGAAGAAGATTCTTCCATATTCGCATACGATTCATGTGCGTCGGGCAATTCAAAGGACATGGTCATTTCCTCGCCTCCGGAGGAGAAGAATCGTCCTCCTCGTGGTCCAGCACCAGCACCATTCATAAACGTCGTCAATCCACTGTAGGATCCCCTTCCTGACGTCCCCCCCCCTCGTCGTCGTCCTCCGGTAGTTCGTCTCCAAAGCCCCACAAGTACCACTGCCAGTAACAAGCCTACAGTCATGACGGGAAAGGAAAGCGAGGACATGCCCGCGGCCGAATTCGATGACGTTGATGACGATGCAGATGCGGCAGCATTCAAACTTCCTCCATTGGCGTTACGAATTTGCGTACGGAGATTCTCAATTTCTTGTTGCAAATGATAAATTTTCTCCGTATCGTCCATGTCCTTGGCACGTTGGGAAGGATGTCGAGCAGCAGCAGCAGCCTCTGCTGCCACGTTCTGTTGCTGGTTGAACGATACTGCGGTGGACATGAGGATTATGATGTTGCTGCTGATGATGATGATGATGATAATAATAAGTTACTGTACTGATGATGTTGTGATATCAGAAGGAGGAGGCAGTGTTGGAAAGGATAATAGAGAACCCAATCAATATGGTCCGTATGTCATTGTACGTGTCTACTCCTACAGTACTCCATCCATTTTTTCTTTCGCCTCTTTTGTTGCATTTTCCTGCACCTCGCTCGCTCTTTTGCACACAACAAACAACAGAACTCTCTGAACGATTGAATGGTTTCCAACGGAAGGGATGGCTTACATCCATTGTACGTATCTGAAGATATTTCAATGTTCTCGGAAAATCCGAGCCTGTCGGTCCTCATTCGTGTGACCAAAGTGTGGCGCGCTTCGCTTCGCGAAGTCCGTCTGTGCGTCTGCCCGTGCGTCTGTCCTTCCTTTGTCAAAAGCAGAGAAGATCCAAAATCTTCACATCCTTCGTGTGATGTGGTGATGCGTTGGCAGTTGGCAGAACCAGCATCATGAAGATGAATGACTCCTCATTCCAGATATCATCTAATGTTGTCAAACCAAATCCAACAGCATCAGCATCATCATCATCATCATCATCACAATAACAGCTATCATATCGATCGAGCAAAATAATCCAGCAAGCAGCAACCATGAGTTTCACTAACAATACTTCAAGAAGAACTCTTTCGTTCTTCTTGTTGGCTCGAAGGAAGCATCTTCCGCCAATATCCTCCAGTCTTCGATCCTGTCTATCGGTATCTTCCTTTTCAACAACAACATCGAAACCGCCCCCAGCACCTAGTAGTGGCAATGATGATGATCTTCCACGACCACCAGTCCTTTGTGATGTCATTCAAGGTCCTTCTCTACTTCGCACTCCCATCTCTCGACCGAATCCCAGTCTCCTCTTTTTACCGGGATTGCGCAGTTTGCCCTTTTGGACGTCGGAAGATTATAGTCGCATCGCCTATGGGGATCCTATGGTAGCCCATGTCGTGGAACATTTAGAATCTCACGCTTCCGTAATTCGAGAGGAATACCAACAAGTCGCACCCAAAATTCCTAGTGACTATGATAATACCGATCACAATCCGACCGCCTTGCATCAAGGAAAGGAAAAATGGAAATGGCATTCCTATTTGAGCAAGGGCAATGTACAAGGAAATTTCGTGTGGCAATTCCCAAAAACATCAGCCGTCTTGCAAACCTTGCGAGACGAAAAGTTATTATTTGAAGGGACGCCCTTTGGATTTTCCTTCTTTTCCACCTTGGCAGGAGGAGGATCGACCATTTCGGCCCATACAGCGCCCATGAATTTGCGCCTCCGCATCCATTTGCCATTAATCGTGCCAAGTTCTTCTTCTTCTTCTTCTTCTTCCAACGCGGTAGAAGAAGAGTGTGGTATTCGGGTCGGTCCCATTATCCGACCCTGGACACAAGACAAGGCTTTGGTATTCGACGATAGTTTTGATCATGAAGTTTGGAATCATACCAGTACAACCCGAGTCCTCTTGTTGGTGGATATTTGGCATCCGGATATTTCACCCATGGAAAAACAAGAAATTGTCAAACTCTTTCAAACGGCACGCCAAGAAGGATTATGGAAACGATAAAAACAATGTAGATATCAAAAGTACTACTACTACTACTACTGCATACTACTTTACTACTAGAAGATAGACTGTCTGTCAGATGATGATGTAGATCAAGAAACAAAACAAGCCATGCAATAGATGATGATAATACTGTTCTTTACTGTAAGCACACAACCACATCATGAAAGGGAAATACAGTCATGGATGCAGAATAGGATGACAAAACCACCGCCACGACCAGCAGCAATCAAGATATAACGTTGTTACACTGGCACGAGGTCATTGCTGGAGAAAAGATATCCAGTAGAAGTCAATGCTGTAGAAGTTGTAGTAGTCGTAGGGTGTTCTTTGCAACAACAAGAAGCAGTAATAGTGGTATATTCGTAGGGGGAAGGAAAGGCTCCCTCACTGACTTTCAAGATACGGCCGCTGTCCGAAGAAGAAGATGTCGACGAATGATGGACTTCCTGGCCGTGACCATCATCGTCAACATCCTCATCGTTGTTGTTGTTGTTGTCATCATCATCATCCACTGAAGATACAGTATCATTCCATCCCGAATCGGACTCTAAGGACAAGTCATCGTAATTCGTAGAAAGCATCCTTGTTCGACGACCTCCAGCAGCACTCAAGTAGCTGCTGCTGCGTCCAGACAAGGACGATCGAAACGAGTTTTCTTTTCGTAGCAACATGAGTTCATGCTGTCGGCTGTGGATGCTGCCAGTAGTAGCAGAATGTTTCTTGGAGGAATCTGCTGGTAGTGCTGCTGCGCCGTGAGGATGATGACGATGATGATGACGATGATTGGGCGAAGAATACATCATAGCGTCATCGGGTGGTGGCTGTTGTTGTAGTTGTTCTGGATGACGATGATGATGCTCATTTTTGACATACCACCACTGACGACCCTGACGTCGGGCCCAAACCACTGTCAACATGGCCAAAGCACTCAATAGACAAGCCGTGGCAAGCAACGTCCAATTGGTGCTGGTGGTGGAGTCCATGGGCGGCTCAGTCTTCTCCTTGAAGCGTAGTGCCACCGGTGAGATCGTCGTCGTCGTATCGTACCTATAGTAGTAGGGAGAACGAGTATACGCTGTAGTGCTTGTTGTACTTGTTGGAGCAAAGGACGACGACGATGGCCTCGGCGAGCCACGTTGCGAGGTCATCGTTGGCGATGTAGTCGGGGTAGATATGGGCGTGAAACTGTTCTTGTTCATAGGCAAAGGAGTCGGCCGAGTGCTCGGAGATGGACTTGTGGTCGAGTTATTGGTACTAACATCCGAAGCAGAAGGCCCCATCGTAGTAGTAGGAGTAGAATTAGACGCACCATCCTGCCGGATGCTGGTACTAGTAGGAGAAGGAGACTTTTGTCGGTTCGTGGGTGCCATTGTGGGAGTCACCGTGGAAGTGGTGGAAATCATCGATGGAACCTCCTCCGTCGGAAAGCTCGTGGTGGTGAGAGAAGGAGCTGTGGTAGCTCCTGCTGCTGCTACTGGACAAGCTGTGCTCCCCAAAACGAGAGCAGTAGGGCAAGGTTCACATTCGAATGATGATGACGAAGATTCCGCCATCATTGCCGATGACGACTCCTCGGAAGACGAAGGTTGACGACGGCCTTTGGTAGATTCAAATGTATACATGGGGCAGGCTATAGCTGAACAATCCGAATCATCACTTCCATCAGCAGCAGCAGCAGCAGCAGTAGCACCGAGGCCCATCTGCAGAATCAATCGCTGACAGAGCTCGAGAGGAATAGTACCAGTCAATTGAGCATTGTGAATTTGCAAAGTCTCCAATGATTCCAGAGATGTTCCCAAGCAATCGGGGATAGTTCCAGTCAATGGATTATCAAATAGAGCCAGTCCATGTAAAGAGGTCAATTGACAAAGGCTTTCGCTGATCGTTCCAGTGAAATGATTCGATTGTAATAACAAACGCTTCAAATCAGTCATATTTTGAGTGGACCACAGGAGTAGAGGCAACGATCCCGTGAAATCGTTGCGAAACAACTCCAAATGTTCCAAACGCGTGAGACGAGACAAACTGGGAGGAATACTCCCATAGAAATCATTGTTTCCCAGGCCTAGTCGTTCCAAACGGGTCAAATATCCAATCTCCGTAGGAATCGTTCCTTTCAAGTCGAGTGCCGTCCAGTCGAGCGAAACGACATATCGTTCTTCTTTTGGTTCTTTCGGACGATTATCCTGTTTGCATTCAATACCAGGAACCCATTCGCACAACTCCTCCAATGTCAATTTTGTTGCAGAAGACGAATATGACGGCCACCAATCTTCTTCGGATCCATAAAAGGCCAACGCGTCTCTGAGAGCCAACAAGGCCGCTACTTGTTGGCTTTCAAACAAGGAGGAAGTCGAATCATTCACCATCATGGTCCTCCTCAAGAACAATAAAAATATCGATAGATCGATTCGTCCACGATTTTTTCACCCAGTGAGCCATACGAAAATGAATGAAGGGAAACCGTGCATCCTCCAACAGCATCATTTTTTAGGGTTCGCTGCTGCTCGATCCTCGATCGATGGTGGTTGGTGGAGTGCTTCACGCTTCGTCACGACGCTCCGCCGCCCTTCTTCTTGGCTGCTGCTGGTGGAGGATCGTCCATACTACTGAGTACTACTACATGCGCAACCAGTCTTTCTGATTTCAGCGTGGACAATCCATACTCGTGCATACAGCATCATGATGTAAAAGGGATGTATGTGCACTGGGAGGCGATGATTATTCCGTTCGGCATCGTGGTGGATACAACGAGCCTATTATCCTGCTGGCGAAAACGTGTATGATACTGTACCGGTATCTTTGTGTGGTTTTGTGATGGACGGAGCGAAACAAAACCGGCCTAACGTACCGGTACGAGCGAGGGGGTGGTTCCCCCACTACTACAAGAACTTTAGACAATCTATCTTCTTCATGTCGCCCCCCTTTCGTATTCCCGTTGACTTCGCGTTGCTTGCTTCGGAAGTTCTGCGCTTGCGTCACACTACTCGTACTTTACTTACATACTGATCGCAGATTGAAGATTATTGTGCATGCTTCGTCAAATCCACTTGGAAGCATCCTTTGTCGTTGGAAGCAAGGAACCTGACGCTCTAGCACGTGCCACAGCATTCTGTCGAGTTCTGTGTGTTCCCGGTCGAGAACTCTTGTGAAGCCTCCTCGCCCCGCCCGCCCGAACAAACTGCAAAATTCTTATAGCGCCTCTTCCCCTGTTGAAGGAAGATTGTCATAAACTCCCTTGAAGATTGCGGCACCTAGGGCTATAATGAGTGGAATGGGAACTTCACTGATTTCTGAAAGGCTACTGGTACCGCAGGTACGCACCGGTACAGTACCGCACCTGTATGTATGGTTGTCAAAGCGTAGCAAGTAAGGCAATTCTGGATTTCGCTTGCGTTCTATGATTATGATGATGCGAGTAGTGCGACATTCAGTACTTATTGACAAACTAGTTCTTCTTTCTTGGTTGGCTTACCAATACCGAAGTACAAGTTCTACACGTCGACAAAAATCCATAAATCCATTCTTCAATCGTCAGTGACTTTGTCTGTCAACTCTACCAGGACACGTAGACTTCTACGAGAGAGTCTCGGTCGTCGCACATGTCATCTCCCGTTCTCGAGGAGCCGATCAACTTCTGCTTTTGTGCGAGCAGTTTGTCTGATGCAGGTGTGTTGTGCTCTCGAGAATTCCAACCGAACAGGAAATGGGCGAAGATCGTAGATTTTGTATCTTTCTCGCAAGCCGTTCCAGTGAAAGAAGAACGAAAGAAAGAAAGAAAAAAGGGCAGTGTTCCATTTGTCTCTATGCTCATAATTCTGACAAGCGTCGATTTACCAATCCTCCTCTTCTTTTTGTCGCCCAAAAAGAAAGCATCCAAGAATTCATCCAACCCACCAACGCCACTACCAACAAGAACATCATGTCAAGTACTCCTGAAACTACTGCTCCCGCCGGAATCGGCTGCGGGGTTCTTGGCCGATACCCAATTCTCTCTGTTGTCAGTTTTGCTGCAGCAGGTATTGGCATCGGAATCGCTCTCAGCTCCTGGGAGCCTGAAAACCCCGACACCAAGGAAACCACTCTCAAATGGATCGGTCTTATCGGAGATCTTTTCATCCGAGCCCTCAAGGCCGTCGTCCTGCCACTCGTCTTTGTCAACGTCGCTGTCTCGATCGTCGACATGATGATGATGGGACGCGCCAGTTCCGTTGGCATCAAGACCATTGTCCTGTACATCTGCACCACCCTGATCGCCTCTGTTATTGGCTTGATCTCGATCCTTTCCTTCCAAGGAAAATTCAAGGTGGGAGAATTCGGCGAAGACAGCACCGCCTACATCGCCTTGGGGTGTACTGAAGAAGGCAGTCTTCTCACCGAAGAAGTCGATGGCAGCATTGTGTGCATGCCTAATGGCAACGCCAGTTCTCCCTACACTCAGTTCGAGATCATCGACTTGACTGCTTCCCTTGCTCGAGCCGACGGTGGAGGTCTTGCCGATCTATCCATGAGTGAAACCATCTACGATGGTGTCTTCATGAAGCTTGTGACCGACAACATTTTCTTTACCTTTGTCGACGGAAACTTTGCTTCTGTAAGTGACTACTTGTTTCTTGTCTCCTGCCTCTGCTAGAGACGACAAGAAGCGCTCTCTCACCATCTCGTTCTTTTTTGCTTCAGGCCATTGTCTTTGCCATTGTGTTCGGTATTGCCTTGGGACGCATGATGTTCGACAAGGGACAACATGACCTCGCGCATGGCGGTACTGTCGTTGCGTTCTTCGGAGAGCTCAGTGACGTTTTGCTTCGAATGATCAACTGGATTATTGCGTAAGTACTGTAGTCAACAAATCAAAGAGTGTTGTTGCTGTTGCGGTGAAAGAATGATCCTCTGACACTAATCTTTACTGCTTTCTTCTTCTTTTCACAGGGTCACTCCTTTTGCCGTATTGTCCTTGATTGCCAACGCAATTGGATCTCAAGACGATCTTAGCGGCGCGTTCACGAACGTCGGTTACTTGATCGCTGCCAACTTGGTCGGATATCTGGCCCACTTTTTGATCACCGATTGTGGACTGTTCTACGCTTTGACCCGTAAAAATCCCTTTCCATACCTCCGATTCATCATTCCTGCCCAAACGACCGCTTTGGCCTGCGCTTCGAGTGCTGCCACCCTTCCCGTCACTTTGCGATGTGTCAAGGAAACCGGACAGGTTCCCGATGACATCCGCAACTTTGTCTGCCCTCTGGGAGCTACCATCAACATGGACGGATCTGCCATTTACTTCCCATGTTGTTGCATCTGGCTCGCCATCTTGAACGGTCTTACACCCGATGCTGGTTCTTACATCCTTTTGATCATCCTTTCCACCGTTGGTTCGGCGGGAGCTGCCCCTGTTCCTTCTTCTGGTCTTGTTTTGGTCATCACCGCCTACAACACCGTCTTTAATACTACCGGAGTACCCAACGGATTCGAATTCATCGTCGCCATTGATTGGTTCTTGGACCGTTGTATTACTGCCCTGAACGTCACTGGAGATACTGTCGTCTGTGGAATCGTCGCTGCCCGCACACCGTGGGAGGAAGAAGGCGATGCCACTAACATCTCCAAGCCCACCAAGATGGAAGAAGGCTCCTCCGAAGAAGAAGGCGATGTCGAACCAATCGAAGCGGCTTAAATTGTTCTCATTTTTCCACAACAGATTAACTCCAAAATGTACTACTGGCAGTTTGTTGTTGTTGTTGTTGTTGTTGTTGTTGTCGTTGTTGTTGTTGCTTGGGTGGCAGAGGAGACCTTTTCCCCCATGGATCTTCCTTCTTGCTGTGCCACCAGATACAATAACATCAGCGACGAGGAGATTTCGCCCGCATCGTCGTCATGTATCATCGGTATCATCGGCATCATTTGCCCTGAGCTGCTGGTGCGTGGTACGTATGGTCGTGAGCATACACAGCAGCAGCAGCAGCAGCAGCAGCAACAACTTCCATATTTTGAATTTGCAGAGGTAATAAATAATGTATATTTTTGATTGACGATGCAGTTAGTTTACAAAACACCACCACCATATCAAGTAGACTACACTGATGTTTCTTTGTATTATGGTCCATAGCAACAACAATAATGGATGACCATCATCTTGTTGAAACAACGGTGAAAAGCCAGACTATTGTATCACTAAGATAACAAAGTCAGTCTAAGCTAAACACGCAGTGTAACAGTAACCTTCGTATCGTTAGATTCGTAGACAACAATGAGATCAAGAGATGATACTCATTGTTGTTTCCCTACTCAACCACTAGTAGAAGAACGAACGGTAGCGGGGGTGACGTTCGTTGTGATTTGGATTGTCGACGTGTCATCCTGATGGTCCGTACGTCGTGCGGTCCCATGGTAAGCCTTATCTCCAACACATCTATCTATCGAGTAGTAGCCAAGTAGACTACACACATACATATGCATACCGGTACTGGTAATCTAATACCTAATTGGTCTCTACAGCACATGTATCGTGAGCTAGAGCGTGGCCAGTGACAGTCAGATGTACCGGTAGAGAACCGCTGGTGCTCGTAGTCTACGTAGAGTAGAGTACCGAAGGGAGCAGCTCTCTCGAAGGCATAAATAAGGCCCCAGGCGAAGAGGGGGGCCCCGCCACACGGGCTAGCTATTCCACAGCTGCCCGGACAAGAAGCAAGAGAAGAACATACACGTACCGTAGCGTCGAACGCTTATTACTTCATTCTTGCGCTACTGCACTGTGCTTACAAATTATTTAATGAACATGACATGACGAATAAGTAATCTGGAGCTACGACGCGAAGAACTCAGCTTCTTTGCTTTCCAAAGCGTGTTCTACCTTCTGACACTAACGACGCGAGTGTGAATGCGAATGCGAGTGCGAGTAGATTTTGTATTGGCGCCATTGATCTTTGCGCTTATTTGTGGGAAATAGCGCTCATAGTTCATGCATACGACAATACTGTACTAAGAGAGGAGAAAAAATAAATCACATCACACTACTAATAGCTAGAGAGAGTACATTAGCCTCTCACCAACCGCATCATACTAAAATAACGAACTGCGTCATACACTCAACAAGGCCGCACCGCGTAGAGAGGACGACGAATAAATAACCATTGACTGACTCTTCAAAACCATACATCAGTAGTAGAGTTACGAGTATATCAAGAGCGGATGGTCCTTGGGGATATATTGAGAATTGAGATTCTTTAGAGATATACAGCAGAATGATGCCGAATAATCGGGACAGCGTGGGGATGATGGAAGACCCGAAGGAAGTACCATCGAACGACAACACCCAGGTCGTGGACACATTATCATCATCATCATCATCATCGTCATCACCCTCTTGTCCAGAAAATGATTCTGATGATGATTCGTCGTCAACCCACCCGAAGCACCAACATGATCAGCTCCAGCAGCAGCAGCAGCAGCAGCAGCAGCTTCCGTGGCCCCTTGAGAAACATCATCATTATCATCATCATCATCAGCTTCCTCCATCAAATATTACTGATGATACTGATCATGATTCGTCCGCCGTTTTTGATGGTGATACTACTTCATTTTCTCGTATTCTCCATCGATGGAGACAATTGTACGCTACATTGACGTACTCCTACATGAATCCGATTTTGCGCAAGGGCGCCAGGCAGTTTAAAGAAAATCAACATCCTTTGACTCTGGAGGACTTGTATCAAGCTCCCTCGGATCTTCAAGCCGACTACTTGGTCGAGCAGTTTCGGTGCGTTATATTATTATATACGTGCACTTGCTTGCTTACTGCTTTTGTATGCGTGCCTAACCATCCTCGATGGATTCCTCTTTTGTTTCCATTTTCGTTCTTTTGTTTGTTAGGATGGAGTACCAGAGGACCCATAAATCCTTCCAGAAAACGTTATTTCGTTTGGCCGCACCACATTTTATCCCAGCCGGTTTCTGGGAACTACTCTCGGTCATTTGCCGCATCTCCATGCCATTATCCCTTCGGGAATTGTTGAGGGTGTTGGAGGCCCATCCGAATCAATCGGTCGCACCGTTGGCACTGAAATATGCTATCTATATGACATTGGCAGCCTTGGTCGGTGCAGTAGCCCAAAATCGCATGGCCTATCTGTCCACCAAGTCGGGAATCGTCCTTCGGGCGGCCTTGACGACGGCGATTTACGACCATGCGCTCACTTTAGATCCCACGGCTCGAGAAAAGCACAACGATATATCGACGACGACGGGCGAGATTACCAACTTGATGGCCATCAAAACACAAAAGATATATGACGTCATGTTGGAAGCACACAATTTATGGTCATGTCCTCTCTTGATCATCCTGGTGACCGCTTTTTTGTGGGCCGAAACGGGCCCTGAAATGGTAGTGGGAGTGGTAGTATTGATTTTGATCCTTCCCATCGCCAAGTCGCTCGTGGGGCACATGCTCCAGGTGCGAAAAAGTCGCAGTCAATTGACTGATGCTAGGATTAGCATTCTGGCAAGTATGCTACAAGGCATTCGTGTCACAAAGCTCAATCATTATGAAGAAAAAGTCGAGGGAGCCGTTCGGTTAATACGAGACGAAGAGATTCAATTGCTGAAACGCGAATTGAGACTTTGGGGTTGGATCATGTTCATGGGCGTCATGTCTCCCATGGTAGCTACTGCTTTGGCATTCATGACCTATGCTTTGACGGACCCGGGACAGAATCTCATCACCCCGGCCAAAGCCTTTTCTTCCTTACTGTTGCTTTCCATACTACGATTTCCTCTCAACATGACCGCCCGTGTGGTTGGAAAACTCGCACAAGCCAGTGAGGGGGCCAAACAGATTGCCAACTTTCTGGAACTACCCACCAGAGGTCAACCACGACAAGGCCATCACCAAACACAATTGGATACTTCAGAGATGGAACTACCATTACCACCCAAATCCGATCCATCTCAGGTCAACAAAGAGACCACTGTTCGGACTGCTGCTGACAATGAACATTCTTCAAGAGGATCAGCTGATGCCCTTGTTGCTGTTGAGGACGATGATTCCACAAGTGTTGTCGTCGTCGAAAGTGGTTCAAGTGAGGATGAAGCCGGTGCCCACCTACTGGTAGACTTGCGACATGGCTCATTCTCCATAAACCTGCTTCCTACCACCAACACCGACGATGACGACGACGACGACGATCAGCAGCTCGATGATTCGGTCTTTTCTCTGAGAGATATTGACCTTTCTCTGAAACCAACCGAGTTGCTCATGGTGGTCGGCAAAGTCGGATCAGGGAAAACCACTCTTCTGAACGCATTGCTGGGTGAACTTCCAGCCCCTTCGGTCGAAACAAGACTAGACATCGAAGGTATGGTGAGCTACGCACCGCAGGTCCCCTTCATCATGAATCAATCAGTGAGAAACAATGTTTTGTTCGAATCTGAATTGGACCAGGAAAGATACGACCGTGTCTTGGAGGCATGCTGTCTACAGCAAGATCTCGACCTCCTGGGTGCAGCGAGAGATCTCACGCAAATCGGTGAACGCGGGGTCACTCTATCCGGTGGTCAAAAGGCCCGAGTGGGCCTGGCGAGGGCGTGTTACGCTTCCAGTGATGTCGTTCTCTTGGACGATCCATTTTCAGCTCTGGATTCTGGTACAGCACGGGCTGTCTTTGATGGCCTCTTTCATCCCAAATCTGGTATTCTACGGAATGCTGGAACCATCTTGGTCACCCATGCTATTCACTTTTTACCTCGAGCAGATCGAATCATCGTTCTAGACGACGGAAGATGTACCTTTTCTGGAACCTGGAACGAGCTAAAAACCATCCAAGATGGGGACTCGTCCAAAAATGTTGGCCTTCTTGAAGCCATCAAATCGGAGGCTCATGGGGGAAATCACGACGAAGCTCAAGGCCGGAAGGAACCGACCGACGACAATACTACAAAGAATGGAACCATAATGACAGTGGAAGAACGAAACTATGGGGTTTCCAGTATCAAACCATGGCTAACCTGGTGTAAAAATGCCGGTGGCTGGTCGTTTTTCATTCCGCAGTTGTTCATATTGATAGTCGACCGTGCGTTTAATGTTGCGACGGATTGGTGGCTAGCGGTTTGGTCTGACGCGGCCTACGATAGCTTTGAAATCTTTGGAATCACGTTTGAAGCACAAGAGGAAGGACGAAATGCGCAGCAGCACTTTGTTCGAGTATATGCACTACTGATGGTTCTGTCTGTCATTGCGGCCGCTATCAGGAGCCAATGGAGCTGTAAGTACGGAGAGGGGAACCATTTGCTAAGTACTGTTTCGTCTCTTACAAATGTCTATTTCCTTCCTATGCAATGTCGAATACACCAGTCATGGGCGGGGCTAGATGTACAGAGAAGATGTTTTATGCCATGACACACAGAGTGCTGCGCGCCCCAATGCTTTGGTTCGAAACGACCCCCCTTGGAAGAATCTTGAATCGATTTACTTACGACGTAGAAGTGCTGGTAAGTTTCGGGAAATGAATTCTTCAGTGTCGGGAAACGATTGTTCTGAACGCATTTTTTCGTCCCTACTACACTAGGATGTTGAGCTTTCCGTGTCCATGACAGGCCTTTTCATGTCCTTCAGCTGGCTCGTTACTTCCGTCATCGTAATGGTTGCTGTCCTTCCATGGATATTTTTCGGTATCTTGATAGTGTCAGCATCCTATTTTTTCATTCAAAAGTTTTATCGAATGAGTGGACCGGATTTGCAACGGCTTGATGCCATATCGAGGAGCCCACTTCAAGCGGGATTATCGGAAGGTAGGTGACAGTATGAAGCCGATAGAAACTCGGGTTACCAAACCGGAGTTGCATCTGACGCGTTTCTCTTTTGTCGTTTCTCAAGCTTTGGAAGGAACGGCCTCCATTCGGACATTCCAGAAAGAGGGCATGTTTGCCATCAAATTCCGCCAGCACGTGAATCTCAACACGAGCGCCATGCTCAATTTCGTAGCTGCCCAACGATGGCTCGGACTACGAATCGAACTCTTAGGCGCCTCCATCGCCTTTGCCTTGTCTACCGCCATTGTTTGCGGAAATGGACGGTTTCAAATTGCTCCAGGCGTAGTCGGTTTTGTCATCCAGTGGGGTCTCGTCTTCTCCGCCGCGCTGAACTTCTTCTTCTTGAGGCTGTCTGAATCAGAAGCAAGGATCACTTCAGTCGAACGCGTGTATGAAACTTCCCGCTTGAAGGCCCAAGAAGCCGCTTGGGAAACTAATCCATCAGCAGTGACGCTAGACGAGCAATGGCCTCAACGAGGTGAGGTCACTTTCGAAAGGTACGTGGTGCAGAGTCGACAACTAGCTCTACTAGTCTACTTCTCAACGAATCGTCAACTCAATCGTTCCCTTCTCGTCTCTTCTCTTCTTGCGTTGTGTTGCGTATCAGCGTTTCGATGCGATATCGAAAAGATCTACCACTTTCGCTTGACTCGGTATCTTTTAAATTGAGTCCTTCGATGAGGTGCGGCGTGGTAGGCAGGACTGGTAGTGGCAAAAGCTCCCTAACGGCCGCCTTGTTTCGTTTGGTGGAGATCGAAGCCGGACGTATACTTTTGGATGGAGTCGATCTTTCCAAAATCGGCTTGTCCGATCTACGTGCAAGGTCACCTCATGGTCTGGGAATACTTCCCCAGGATCCCGTTCTCTATGCAGGAACCTTGCGAGACTGCCTCGACCCCTTCCAGTGTCAGACCGATGCGCATATCTTTGAGGCGCTCAAGGCAGTCCGTTATCGCGGTTGTCCCGAGCGTGGGATGAGCGTCCTGGATGATCGTGTAGAGGAAGGTGGATCCAATTTTAGCGTCGGTGAGCGCCAATTGATTTGTCTAGCACGTGCTATCGTCGAAGAGCCTCGCGTTCTCGTTCTGGATGAAGGTAAGATTATTCGTTGTATTGGACTCGCTTTTCTTCTCCCGTGGTTTGGAGTATACATTATCTGTTTTCTGACCTTCTTTCTCGACTACTCGTCGTATATTGATGTTGTTGCAGCAACGGCAAGTGTCGACACCGCGACCGACGCCGTCATTCAAGAGATGTTGCGCACCCGATTTCGAAATACGACTCTTTTCACGATCGCACATCGATTGGAAACTATCATGGACTACGATACCATTTGCGTCATGCAAAACGGTCGATGTGTCGAATTCGGCCCACCGTGCCAGTTATTGGAGAGAGAACACGGTGTCTTTACCAGTTTTGTGAATGCTACGGGTCCCGAATCAGCAATGGAGCTAAGGCGTATCGCGCAAAATGGTTCCGACCTTGTCTCGTCTAAAAAGTAGTACAGACCATAATCTACTAGTTGAGTAGTTAGAATCGATGAAGAAAATAGTCTTTCGTCTCAGAGAATACTATCCAATCAGTACTACCATACGCTGATACATCATAGTTCATTGTGTTCCACCCTTCCGTCCGAGAGGAAAGAAGTCAAAGAAGTCAAACTGAACTGAGAAAATCCTGCGTCCTGTTGTGCTCATCTCATTCCCCCGTTTTCGAAAAAGGGGGAACGAAACTCTGAGCGCATGCGCGATACGCGAGGCATGCGCAGATTTTCCCGCCATTTTTTCTTCAAGCCATTCTTTCTCTTATACTCTAGTCTAGTACGGTATGTACCGGTTTTCTTCTGCCGATCGAGAGAGGGCAAGGAGCGAGACAACGATCCACGATGGCGCAGCCACCAAAACAGTGACCGATGATGATGGTGAGCAATGGCGACAAAAGAGTAGTAGCAGTCCTTTTGTGACGATCGAGCGAGAAATGGACACATGATGAGGGCCAGCATGAGACTCTGATAAAAGACAAACAAGCGCACAACATGGCAAAGAAGATGGGAAGGAGCGAGAACGAGGAGGAGCCCGAGTCCACAGCGGCGGGTGATCCTGGTGGTGCTGCTACTGCCACAGATGCTTCTCTGGCGACCCTTCAGAGCCTGGCGACAGAATACAATCAGCTGTCTAGCCAACAGATACAACTCGAAGACTTTTTGGATCGATTGCGACGAGAAGAAGCAGCCTTGGTGGAAGCAATTGAGCAAGCATCCAGTAGGAGTGCTGCCCAGTCCGGCGCGATGCCACCAACAACCAAGAACAATAAGCCGAAGCCCCAACATCAACAAGCGATCGAACGGCTCGAACAAGCGCTATTGAACGACGACGACGATGATAGCAGCAGCAGCAGCAGCCTTGCCAACGAGGAAAACGACTGATGTTTGTACATTGATTTCGAAATGAATGGATGTGGTAATCGTTCCTTCGATCCGCCTTTTGAACACCATACCACCGATAGTATTATCCATTAGCCCGCATCAGCAGCTGCCAGGTGGATGATATTCCCTGATAAGTGAGTCGTCAGGAGTCAGTCAGAACGATGCCTTCTCTCTCTCTCTCGCTCTCTCTCTCTATGCTATTGCTGAAGGTTACGTACTGCCCTGGTATCGTCAAGCATGATTCTACTAGGTACGTGGTGGTGGTTGACAGCAGGGACGAAAAGAACCGACCATACATAGAGCGCACACTCTTCTTCTACACACACACATACACCAGACGACCACGTCTGCAGGTACAGTACGAGTACATAGATTACTTACATACTGTATGTAGTACAAGAAGTAATGGTGTTGTTCCTGCGGCGGGGGCGCAGCCAGACTCAAAGGCATGTTTTCGTGCCAATACAATACTGGTGAGTATACGAATAAGGCGAAGCGACACAAAATATTCCTGGTACGTATATAGTAGACTACAAGTACAAGTACTGCTAGAGAGTGGAATATGCGAAAGCGAGTCGAGGAGGAGAAAAAGTATTTCCGCTGGGGTCTCTATTCTCTCTACCAAGCCAAACGAGTAGGCAGGTCTTGTTAAGAGCAGCAACATCATAGTAGTATTACTAGCTCTACAATGCCTATAGTACCTGTAACACCAGGTACATGTCGTGTAGAGGAGAGACATACGCACCGGTAGTCATCATGCATCCTTTCTACTCGGTAGCTTGAGAACAGTTATCTCTACCACTAGCTCTACCGTAGTAGTCGAAGCAGTAGATAGTGCTATGGTAGTAGAGCAGAAACAATCTTGAATGAAAAAATAATCCGAGCACACGCGGGCGGGCGGGGGGGGATTTGAGCCTGCAAGTACCGGTACAGTACCGGTATCGATAGTTCGCAATCTTTCCTGTACGTCATCTCCTTCTTGTCCTGCTGTCTGATGCTAATGATGTTTCTCAATGTTGGAAGAACCAAAAACTACCAGTATGTGGTTCCCTACTACTAGGCCGCTGATTAGCTCGCTAGAGACTTTTATTCCTTTTTTTCAATTCAACAATGGCGCTTATGACATATGCCCCAATCTGCTGACTGCAAGAAGTTCGTATCAGGGGGCTGTTAATATCCAGAATTTCGGAGTTTCTTCGAGTTCGACAGTGCGCGGTTTTCCTCTTCTTCGTGTAGTCTGTGGTAAGAATTTTGTTCTGTGCTGTTGCGTGATATGCGTGCTGCTATGCGGATGGTTAGTTCTTTCACAATTTCGAAAACCACAGTAAATAGGAAAAATACATTTGGAATCATTCCTCGGAAATCAAACAATGGAGCATCAACCCCAATCGCACCTCTCAAACATCTTCCAGGGCCACCAAAAAATGATGCTCTGGCAGCTCCAGCACCAGCAGCAAGAGCAGCAGCACCACCACCAGATGACGATTCTGGAGCAGCAAAAGCAGAAGCTTCATATGATGCTTGCGGCTGTGACAAACAACAAGAAATTGAATGACTGGTCCTCTCAGTCAATGCTTACTACTCCTGAGCAAGACCATACCGCGATCTTTTTCCAACACGATCAGGGCTTGCAAGCAGACATCTTGCGCTCAAGTACTAAGGGGTTGGAGAAGCTGAGGACTACTAGTACTGGCGGCGATTGCACTACCACCAGCGATTTGGATCCCCAAGAGGCTTCGGATGTTTCGTCGTCGATTTCTTCAGGGATCCCGCCCGTCTACACCCTGCGCCAAGCTGGCCGATGGCAAGACCGATTCAATGAGCTGTCAGAGTTCAAAGAAGAGTACGGGCACTGCTGTGTCCCTAGCTACTGGCCACAAAATGCCCCACTTGCCCAATGGGTTAAGCGACAACGTTCCCAGTGGAGGCAAAAGCACGAGGGAAAGCACTCTAATTTGACGAATGAACGAGAACTGTCGCTCACGAACCTTGGCTTTGTTTGGGACTCCCATTCTGTTTTTTGGGAAGAAAGGTTAAACGAACTGAAAGACTTCGTCCGAACGACGGGTCATGCTAATGTTCCTACCAAGTACCCGGAGAATCAGCAGCTCGCAGTGTGGTGCAAATGCCAAAGGCGGCAGTTCAAGCTGTTTACACAGGGAGACCGGCGATCCAACATTACGGTGGAGCGCATCACCAAGCTGGCGAATCTAGGATTTGACTTTGATCCCAGGAAGAAGAAAACGGAGTCAACTCAAGTTTACTAGTAGATCGTGCACGGTGATAGTTTTTTACGATTCCTACTGCTGCTGCTGCATCATACTACTAAGACTGATTCATTTCAGTTTCAGAAGGAGTACATTGTCAACTATTTCTTCACTTCGGCTTTTACCGCTCACTCCCTTGGGCTCTCTCGATTATCTCGAGTAGTAGATAGTAGAGTTCACTCTACCGAGAGCTTGCTCGACTCTACGGGGATAGCTCCCAAACCTCACTATTACTCTACCACAGTACATACCCGTATTCGTCGCGAGTAGTGTGTAGTACCGGTACCGTGTACCAGGGTAGCGAGAGAGTTGAGAGTGAGGACTGGTACCTCGGTATTACAAGTTCGAGTACAGTACAGTACTACCGGTAGTATTACAGTACCAGTACCGTAAGTGTGGTACAGTCTCTCATCATCGGCAGAAGAGACGAAAAGTTGAACCGGATTGCTCATCACGATTACGCGAGAGATTGAAATGCCGGTTCGTCTGGGCTGGCGCTATAAATAGAATCTTCTTCTACGGTACTAGCCGCCTCATTCAAAGAGCACCGGGTACCGTACTAACTGCACATCCAACCGGTGATTTCTGTAGAATAGGAGCAGATTTGTTTCTCCGTCCGAAAACGCACGGGAGAAAACGAAGAAGGGACAACAAAGACTGGCTAAATGGGTGACTCCCGAAACTGTCGACCCAGTAGATTTCTGGTCTGGGTACGCGCGCACCAGATCTGTGTCCGGTCTGTCAGTCTATCAGTCGAAGGGAATCGTCCTCCCGATCGGTGGCGAACTTGAGTTCTATCGCCATTATCACATCAATTACCACTGCTCTCTACATTACATATTCTCAACCGCAGAAGGATGCCCCCAGGGCACTACGAAAAGTGAGGAGGAAAAAAGGCAGCTAAAGCAGCCAGAGATGCAGAAAGCCACAAGAGGAAGCGTAAGCAACAAGCTGGAGGAATGTGTGCTTCTCTCGTGACTGGAATTGATGCACAAAATGAGAATCAACAAACGATTGGATTTTGCCTCGTTATGCATTACCAAGGTGTGAAGGGATGGCGGGCGGGTTTTTAAAAGCTAACTAATCCCAACCTCTAGAAAATCACGGTGCCTAAGAAATTCTGCTTGGTTTTTCCATGTGTTGTCTTCCACACCTCACAAGAATTGTTTACATACGAAAAAGACAAAAGACGAACTTGGCTTGGGCGCGGTACCACCAGACAGCTGTGTCCCAGCTTTGATTCCACCGTTCTTCTTTTTAGTTGTTCCAGACATCTTGCGTTGAGAATAATGTTTGGTCTATCGAGATGAAAACCAGACATCTTGCTTTGCTAATAATGTTTGGTCTATCGAGATGAAAACCACCATCAGGGACGATGATTCCTTCTAATAGAGAGGAAACGTGGTAATATTTAACTCGGGAGAGTCGAGCGTACTTGTCTCCCCGTTGGCAGACGTATGTCCGTTGGCAGTAAGCGTTACACTCTCAGTAAGAGTTACACGGCAGCTTTAGACAACAACTGTAACTTTTAGAGAGAGTAGACTGTGCCGGTACCGTACGTGCCGCCACAGTACAGGGTACCTGTAAGTACAGTACTCAGTACTGTACATTACGGTACTCGTAGAGTACTGTACGGATCTATCAGACGAGCCAGCCGACCTTCGATCGGTATCCGTTGGCCCTTTGGCAACCGACCACGCACCCAATCCGAAGAGTTCAAAATCGAAAGAAGATGGGAGATGGGAATGATATTGTATCACACAAAAGCACGAATCATCAATGCGACGACAGACTTACAAACGTATCTACTCCGCAATATTCAATCATCATCATCATAATCATCATCATCGAATCATCATGGCACCAATTCGAGTGGCTGTGATTGGAGGCGGACCCGCCGCCATGTTCTTCTGCCATGCGTTGAACAAGCAGAGGAAAGAGCAGCAGAAGAATACTGAAAATGAGTTGCTGGAAGTGACTTGCTTTGAAAAGGCATCCACACCGGGAGGAATCTGGAGATCGGCAGCTACTAGTAGTGGTACCGGTACCTCGGGTAGTAGTACGAACAGCAGTACTACGTATGGAGAGTTGTGGACCAATGGACCATCGCACAACTTTGAATTTTATGATTATACCTTTGATGATCATTTCAATGGCGAGCAAGTTCCAGTCTATTTGCCTCGACGAGATGTCAACGAGTATTTAATGCAACGAGTCCTACGAAACGATCCTACCTTTTTTGAGCATTACTTTGAATTTCAAACCGAGGTCATGAACGTGTCAGAAGTAGTCGTCACGGACAATGAAGGTCAGCAATCATCATCAAAATCATCCTTTCGAGTGACGTTGCGAAAGACAGAGACTGGGGAAACATCGACTCGCTTCTTTGATAAGTGTATCTGGGCGGCGGGTGCGAATGCTCAAGGATCGATACCAGCGGCATTGCGCGCCTTGTTCCATGCTTCGACTGTCTCGAACAAGGCGGAAGAAGATGAGCCATCATCTAACGATCCAACCATTATTTCTTCTTCCCAACAAGACGACGAACCTGTCCCCGAACTACTACAGGTCCAGTCGTCCACAAGTTGGATGTCCAAATCCTCGTCCAAACGAGTTCTCCTGCACTCGACGGAAACGGCGCGCATTCGAGAAAGTGTTCGAAACGACAAGCGAGTTTTGTTGATTGGAGGTGGATTTTCCGCTGAGGACCTCGCCCTACAATGTATCAAATGGGGAGCCAGCCATGTCGATGTGGCCGTCCGAAGCTCGGAGGCTGAAATTACTTGGATGTCGAAATGGCCGGAAGATCGAGTCACAATTCACAAGGAAATGGCGGCTCATTCCTTGGATCCGGAAAGTGGCGACATTGTTTTGGAAAAGGTCGAATTTGATTGGCCGTCCACGTACCACCCCACGCGTCTTGTGGCGGAAGACAACAGCAATGACGAAAACCAAAGTATCATCAACAATAACATTGAGAAGGATCATGATGCTCAGGAGGAATCTTCCTCTACGGACACTCTCAGGCTTCATGATATTGACACTGTTGTGTTTTGCACGGGATACAAGCCGAATCTCAGCATGTTGGATGAGACACTGCAACCATCGTCCGGTGCACCGCCTGCGTGGTATATGGGCTCTGGTGATTCCATGTCCCTCCTCAATTCGGATTTTTCGTGGGATACCTGGTCCATGCCGACCGATCATCCTGCTTACGAGTATACTGGAGACGTGCCGGCAGCAATGGGAAGGATGCTTCGGATCAACTACAACCATCCAGATATGCATCGAGGAATACTGTTCAAGAACCCAAATATGATTTTTCTCTGCGAACACGGTTCGGATATCCCTTTGCTGTCTTTGGACGTTCATGCTTGGCTTTTGTGTTCTTATCTTACTGGTCGGATACCGATGCCATCTACAGAAGAGTTACAAAGAGCCAATCGACAACAAGTTTTGGATCAGATGAAGCTCCCTTACCTGAGGTATTTTTTTGATGAGGGATACTTTCGAGTGCTCGAGTCTAAAGAAGAGTACTGGCTCCCCGATGGTGGCGCCTATGAAAAAGCACAAGAAGACTATGGGAACTACATGTTTCGTTTGCTGGCCGGTATAATGGAGGAAGGACAGTATCCAGGACTGTCTCTAGGGACATATGAGAAACTCAACGAGAACGGCAAAGCGATGATTGACTTTGGCTATAGCTCCTATTACATGCGCGCCGACTTGGCCGATTATGAAGATGACGATGAGGACGATGATGAGGACGAAGAAAGAGAAGATGGTGTTACCAAATCATCATCGTCGTCGTCGTCCTTGCCGGCATCCTTGCGAACCTTTCGCGACGATGTTGTGGAACCTGAGTACATCCATTCCCTCTACACGAAATCCGTTGCCCGTCCGCTCAAGAAGCCCTGGATGGATATATCTGTAGGACCCTCGTGTTCCGTCCGAAACGGTGACATCTAGACTAGAAGTCGGAGTACTACCGTGCATACGAAATACTACATACGGCTCGATGCCATGATGCCATAGCCATAGCAGCAACCTTCGCATAGAAACTATATACCTAGACGCAGCAGTAGCAGCAGCTAAATTAGACAGGGCGCTTTTTCGCTGCTTCCGTCTTGTTTACGATATTTCTACTCCTCACTACTAGCTTCTACTAGTAGTACCAGCAGCTAGAATGAATAGCGCGAGCGAGCTCGGACGAAGAAGCAAGCAAGGATGCTGCAAGCACATAGGACTATTACTACCGGTACTACTAGTACTAGTAGGTGCTTCCATCGCCTACGAGTAGTACTGTAGTATGTGCAGACTACTCTAGTATAGATAGTCTGCTAGCTAGTAGTGCCCCGTACGGCCGTACAGTTGAAAAGAGTCAGTCCACTGAGTCAATCTCTGGATTGTCTATTCTACTGTATCTACCATTGTTACCCTGCGGTAGAGACTTACGTTGTACCGGTACGGTACTGTAGTCTACATGGTACGCCTGTACCGGCAGTTGTGTCCGCTGTCCGGCGTCAGAGAAGAGCAGGGTCTACTAGTACCAAGGTAGTACCGGTAGTATGCTACACAGTTCTGCGTACCGGTACCGGTACGTATGGTATCAGAGTGCAAATGATGCGCCGCGATGCTTCTTCTACTCTGCCCTCGTCGCAAGCCACGCCACCCATTCCGCGGCACTAAACGGAAAACGTACAGCAGTCTGCTACCCCCCTACAAAATCACAGGAGCGGCCGGGAAATCAATGTCTGCGGATTAGAACGCAGGACAGACCACGGAAATTGTCTTGTGAGGCAAGCGCAAAACCAGTAATTCCACGATTAAAAAGTGCATCCGCGCGGTAAAGCCAATTCCTTGGTATTGTTAGTACGATCGCCAAATGTTGCAAATTTTGCAACATTGTTGCAAATCAGATTTGCAACATTGTTGCAAATTTTGCATGAGCCTTTTGAACTTTACCATTCGAAATCTATTCCAGGACTTTTGAATAGGCAGTATGAGGGCGCTCTGATCCTATACACAAGATGACGTCTGCATTGATTTGGGTTGTCGACGTGTCAACATCGAAAGAAAGCGGCGGGGTTACATACATATCCACCTTAAGTGAATCTTAGGAGGACCATCACCTCTTCCTCTCTCGACTCCGATAGGAGCAGTAGAGTAAGAATGATGGACTCACTCTTTACATGCCTGCATTTGCTTAAAAAAATTCTCCAGACAAATTCTCCAGGTTCCACAACGCAGGTTAAAATATGAGGAAGTTCAAACCGGTCGAGATGTCATCATTCATCCTGTGTTGTGATTATTTTGACGGGATGTTTTGTTGAATGTTGAATAATCATCATCGTCATTCACCATCATCATCACATCATCAGCGGAAATGCATACTCGTACGTTGCAAAATTGTTAAACCATTTTGTATAAAAATGAATGTTCCAGTAGCTCATTTCAAAAGTACAGTGCGCACTTTGTATCGCGCACTCCGTCAATTCAAATATTCCCCCTAAAACTGTTATATACGCGCGCATTATAACACCAGTCGGAGGAATCACGTTGACTTGAGGAGGGGGGGGGGACATTAGGGGGCGGGGGACCCAGCCGGGGGAGGGGGACCGCCAGAAGTGGGGGCGCCAGCAAGTCCGGGGGACGGGGCAGTCGACTGAGTCGGGGCCGTGCTTGAACGAAGTTTGAACGAGACGTGTAAAAATCAAATTTTCGTCTACATCTGAACGGAAATTTGGACGCGTCTAAAATGTATCCGGGGGTTTGACACTGCCCGCGTCTAAAAATTTACTTCAATTTGAACGCCGGCCAGTCTGTCCGGGGGTTTGACACTGCTCTAAGTCGGCACTATTTATATGTGTAGTGGCGAAAAAAATGCCGAAAAACTGGTAGCTAGTAGCCTTAACTGCAAGTTACGGGGGCGGGGGGTAGCAGCCCATACCTTCAAGTACCCATCATACCTACCGTACCCGTACGGTAAGGTAGAAAACACAGTACCGGTACGACTGTATGAAGTCGAGTACACAGAACGTACGAGTACTGTACCAGGAACTGTGTCCGTTGGTTCTGCTATTACTGTACTGCGTGATCTGTGATCTGGGTGCGATCTGACGAGTCGTCCGCATCGCCATTCTCTCTATTATCATCGCATTTATCATGATATGCAATAATCGTTCGAAAAAGTTGTTCGAGAATTCATTTTGGTACATCAGTTCTTGCAGTATACAGTATATTGACCACCAAGCTCTGTTAAAAAGTAAAAAATAGAATAAAGATAAAGATACAATAAGAAAACGACAGTATGGACAATCAGGATGAAAAAAAGAAAGTCCTGCCGCCATCAGCCGCGGCGGCGAGGCCAGGAGCTGCATCATCACCCCGTGGAAAAGGAGCCATGATTTCCAGGCAAATTGGAGCCACTGCCTCGTCCACTGGCGAGGTCGAATCCTTGGAACCTGGAGAGGTTGAAGCAGCAGCCGAGAAAGAAGGAGAAGAAGAAGAAGCTATTATTTCCCAGCCTCACAAGACGAACAAGACAGCAGGGAGGCGCAGGCGAAGATCGTCCTTGGAGGAGATGCAGAAGCAGAAGAAGAAAACACCACTAGATGTTTCTTCCATTCGAGAGGACATGCAGAGAACTCTAGATGATTCTGTTCAGTCCATTTCCAATCTTCACCTGCTGTCCACATCCGAAGGTACAACTTGTCCCGTACAACATGTCCATCATCATTCTCCATCTTCTTCTTCTTCATCTTCTTCTTGTGCTTTTTTCCAATCGCAAAATCGACAACATCAAGCCTCACCGGGGGATCATGCCGGCGAGGATGGCTCTCTTTTGATTGATGATAATGATGACGATGATGTCTCTATCGAAATGCTAAAAGCAGAAGAAAAAAAGGTTCCAGCATTGTTGTCACGAGAAAAGATCAAGCGTAAAAGCATATTATCCTTGAATGCCTCCATTGATATGATTCGATTCCAATCGTCCGATGAAGAACAAGAAGAAGATAAAGATGGTGGTGGTGGTGGTGAGAATTCAAACAAGTCCCCTCTCCAGCCGCGCCCCGCCAACTATGGAGACTACTTGAAAGCCCAAAAACAAATGGCTTTGGGAGAGTCTCAGATGAGACGAGCTAGCACCACTTTTCAACCAAGAGAGCAGGATGAAGAAAAAAATGAAAGGAGGAGATCCTTAGCCGAGGCCGGACGCCTGTTTCAAAGTATGAGAGTGCTGGCTGCCAAAGAAGAAGGAACGGGCGATGCCGCAGCCGTAGAGTCCATGGTGTATGAACTTGAAAAACGAATGCAAAAGCTGGACGCCGATGGCCATTTCAAAGACAAAAAGACACTTCAGGCACCTTGGTATTCCGTCCCCATTCAACGTCAACGATGGGGAGGTGAACAGATCCTTCCGGATTCCAATTATGGAACTCTCTTTTTCGATTTGTTCTTTATCGGAGCTGTGTACAATATTCAAGAGATGATTCTCTCGGCACAATCGAGCGACTGGCTTCGATCGATCTTGTACTTTATTGGCACATTTGGTCCCATCTTTGTTACTTGGGAGACTGACGTCTACTACCACTCCCGCTACTGTGTGGTGGACTATGCACACCGACTCTTTGATGTGATTCGGTTCGTCTTTATCACGACTGTCGTACTGTTTATACAACCCATGCCCGAGATGAGGAGTCCTACCACGAGTATTGCTCCTTTTGCAATGACGTTGGCCATCTTTATGGAGTCCATCATGCATCTATTGATGAATGTCGAGCTGTATTACAAGGCCGATGGGGATCGAGTGGCCATTCAGAATCACACCCTTCGAAAGATCAAGAAGCAATTGATTCCCACGTCGTTGACGTACCTTTTGGCGTCCTTGTCGGCGGCCATTTTCTATTTTGTCCCCATGATTGTCGACAAAATTCCTGGAGCAGATGGGGGAGCTTTATGGTCCCTGACTGATCTTCCCCTGACGCTCACTGCGGCAGGCTATCTTTTGAATATTTTCTTTACTCTGATCCGCAAGATGCGTGCCACGAACGGGTCGGCGGATATTCGCAAGACCTTTGTACCGAACAATATTGACTACGTCATTGATCGATACAATGACTGGTTTCTTCTCTTGCTGGGCGAGGTCGTCATGGCCATGGTGGAGATTACGGGTTCCAAAAGAAACTACGTGGTTGCCAGTATGGGTGCCCTGACCACGATTCTCATTCACACACTCAAGTTCGAGTCCGAGCCAGGGCATGCTCATGGTCATGCATTGTGGCGAAATATAAGCAATGCTACCTGTTTTGGTATGTTGACACAGGTCCTATCCAGTGGTTTGATCTCATTTGGTATGTCCTACAAAGTCTTGCTTACGGATGGTCAAATGGGACTCTCAGGGCAACTGTGTAACATTTTTGTTTGTGTCTCGTTGGCTTGGGTTCTAATTGCACTGGAACTCATGGTCATGACTCACAAAGGGCTGACAAACAGTTGGAAACGCCTCTTTATCTCGGACGAGGATGGCAGGGATGTACTCTACTGGCCTCTTGTCTGGCTGACACTCTTCAAGGCGGGGCTTTTCGTTTTCTTACTCACAATCCCTCTGTGGACATCGAATACAAATGTTGCCGTGATCAGTGGTGTTGTTGTAGTGATTCTCGTGGCTATCACACGGATCCTTGGATGGGCCTTGGTCTTTCGAGAGGAAGAAATCCGAGAGTTTGTTTCCAAGACCAAACGAAAGCTTGTGAGCAAAGTCTCATTCGCTGGCACATTTTCTGAGAAGAATGGTGGTGGTGGATCCTCTCACAATGGAAGTGAATCACGACGCTTTTATCGAGGCGAGTCAAGGAGCATTCATTCCGGGAATTATAATGACTCCGAGGGTCCTCCTGCTGATGGCAACAGGTTCAGCATGAGCGGTTTTCGAAAAAGTCTCAAGCCATCATCGTTTCTTAAATCCCGAGCCGGACGCGAGCCCAAAATCGACGAAGAACCATCCGATGCCGATCTGGAATCTGCTGAGACTGGCTCGGAGGGCACTAGTAGTCTCACTAGTCTCACCAGTCAGAAAAAACGCGCCGAGGTCTATGATGAAATGTTCGATGCTGTCGTTCTAATTGACCTGAAAGGCTTTATCGTCACCGTGAACAAGACAGCGCTAGATGTCTTCGGTTACAAGTCCAAGGACGACTTGGTCGGTTACAATGTATCCATGCTCGTTGGTGGGGATGACGCAAAACACCACGATGCCTACCTGGAGGCATTTCATAAAAAAGGCAAGGAACAGTCTCAAATCGGCAAGCAGCGGGTTCTCAAAGCAAAGCGTTGCGATGGGAGTGAGTTTCCTTGCATTATTGGTATCAAACTGTCCGGCAATCACAAATATCTTGTTGGATACATTCGTGATGTGACAGGTATTCCTGATTTCGGCAACAAGAACAAAAGTACAAAGAGCCTTGGTTCCGTGGATTCGAGCAATGATGATGATTATGACGATGACAATTTTGAGGTATTATCCCGCTCGGGGCGTGCTACGGACACCAGGTACAAGAAGTACTTAAAACGCGCGTTGGACGATAAATCATTTGATTGCATCGTGGCGGCAGACCATTACGGCGTCATCCAAGGGGTGAACGAAACACTCGTAAGGGTCTTCGGCTTTAGATCAAAAGATGAGTTATTCGGGGAGAACATTTCGATTCTGATGGGTAACGATATCTCCCCTGAACAGCATGATCGCTATCTCTCAACATATCGCGAAAGGAATGTGAATGGCAACAATGCCAGCACCACGTCACGGGTTCTGGCGAAGCAACGGCAACTGTACGGGAAACGTCGAGATGGGACGATGTTCAAATGTATAATTGGCGTTCATGACATCGAGGGCGTCGATTTGATGGTTGGTTACATTCGAAACCTAGAAGAATTAGTAGAATAAGGGCTCGAGTTTTTTATTTGTTGTTAGGATTTTTCTTTTACTCATAGAATATTGTTAGTAATTACTACTTTCTCAAAGCAACAGCTTTCATTTCATCAAATAGCAATTTGATTCCACCAGTGTGTCGGCCAATCATACAGGCCCCGACAACTTGCAGGGCTGCCTTTTTGGCAGCCGCTTTCGTATCGGCATTTTCAAACTGGAGCCATTTTCGTCCCCCCGCAAATTCCAAGGCGGTACGACACACTTCTGCCACGGTAAATCCCACCGTTTCAATTTCCATTTCCTTTTGGACTGTATCGTCGAAAAAGTCGTCGCCCGCCTCTTCCTTCCAGGCCTTGCAATAGGCGTCCCACACGGCTTGGGCACCATCGACAATTCGTGGGACGGCATCGGGATTGTCGGCATACGCCTGATGAATGGCCGCCAAACAATATCCTGACAAGAGCGATCCGACATCCAATCCAGGTGGTCCATAAACGGTAAATTCAGGATCAATCACCTTGGTGTCACCCTCCTTACTGACCATGACAGATCCAGGATGTAAATCTCCATGGCACAAGACTAGATGTTTGGCAACTGTTTCATTGCCATTGTATTGTTTTTTCAACAGTTCGACTTGTTCCAAAAACTCGGGCGTCACATCGAGTCCCGCCCGTTGTTCATCGGTGGCTTCTTGATAACATTTCGAAAATACAAATTCCAACTGAATATCTCGCATTTCCCGATTTTCAAAATGTTGCGTCAAGTATTCGCGACGGGCCGCATCGACGAGTTGACAGTGCGTCAGGGCATGAGTCTGTCCCATGAAATCGCCCAATTTCGTGGCAACATCCGGATGATAATCCCCCGCATGTTCCACCAGAACATGATCCAACAAATCAAACCCGTCCAGGAATTGCATAATGACCACCATGTGAGTTTCTAAAGTAGTATAGAGTTGTATAGTATAGTATATAGAGTAAATATGTATGAGTAAATAATGAAGATTGAGAACCACAACGCAACGTAATGCAAGCACAGCACAGCACAGCACTCTCCCACATGCCCACATCACATTACTTACTGTCAAAATAGTAAATGTCCGGAAGCAAGTCCGCCGCTTCTCCTTCGAGCATATCTTGCCATTCCGAATACACATCCATTTCTCGTTGCATTCGTTCGGACGTCAAGGGAAATCCCTCGGGACCAAAAATGGCCACAAATTCCGGAGCTTGTTTCAAAAAGATCTTGTTGGTATCGTCGAGCGTAATGCAAAAGGCATAGTTGACATTGCCGCCCAAAATCGGTTCCACTTTTACAATGTCGTCGACCGAGTCGATGACGCCCTTGAGAGCATTCAAGCGATCGCCCAAGTACGCGGGAATGGTTTCCACGGTAAGGATTGTGGCTGCTACTGCTGCTGCTGCTGCTGTCGTCATTACAGTACTGCTACTATCTACTATCTACTATCTACTTCGTATTGTGGAAGGAAGAAGTGAAGTGAAGTGAAGTGAGGGGCTGGTTGACGAGAGGGCAATGAACGGATATGATGGAGGATTGAGAGATAGCGCGCAACAAGTGGAACAGAGGAATAGGGAGCCTCACAACAACTGATGACGCGATGATCGACACACGCGTGCCGATCCATCGCGATCTTTTATCGTGCTTTTTTCGCACGTTTCGCGAGGCAAATGTACCGGTATGTGGCGGTTTCGCGCAGGTCATAGTCACAAAGACTACTAAGTCAGTACCATTTTGGATACTTTCTTTTCAGTCGGGGATAAAATAAGGTATTCGAGCCAGTCGGATTTGGCGATCCGACCCACACAAACTCAACGCACACAACACACAATAAAAGCGCATACAAAGAAAAAAATGATCAAAATTGCTTCCAACAACGCAATCCTCATCGTCGCATCATGCCCATGATAAACGTGTATTCAATATTCGTACATACTACGTTGTTTATTTCCGACGTGCAAAGAGTAGATCCAAATCGAATCAATTACAGCACAGTACCAGCAACGAATGGACTTGCGTAGACTAAAAGTATCGGGCGTGTCCTCCTCGTCTTCCTCCCCGTAGCAAGACGAAGAAAAGAAGACGAGTAGATATAATACTACTACCCGAGAACAAAAATCACCATCATGCGGTCAGCACCAGAGCGACGACGACGGGGACTACTGGTACGAGTGTTGGGCAGGGCGACCCTGGCATTGTTTTTTTTCGGACCGGCACTGCAGCAAATTCTCTTATTGGTATCCTTCGAGCTAGAACGGCAATCACAGGACGAGACTAACCAAAATGATTCTCAGCAGCATCACGGTGTCATTTCACACCAGTTGAGGACGTTTGTCGAGGATCACAATCGGTCCGAAAAGCGCAGGAGTACAAATAATATTACCCTCCAAACCACCAAGAAGAGAAGCGGAGAACCCGAAAAACCCCAACCCCAAGAAGTTGCCAATAGCCCAAATCTGGTTCGCCTTGCACCCAACTTTGATCCTAGAACACACAATCGGACGGTATTTCTTGCAAGGAACCACGACGAGCAGCCGACGGCCTCTAGAAGTACCGCTCTGCCTGGCTTGTTCTGGGAGGAACGCTTATGGCTACTGGGTGCACGATTGACAACGCTCTATGAAAACGAGAATGATGATGATGATATTAACAATGATGGAGTATTTTTGACGATATTTGGAATGCCGGGAGACTTTCACAATCGTACCAAGTCACATAAAATCCGTTGTCCGTCCAATACTTGGTACAATGGTCAGAATGGTACCATTTTGAGCTTTTCGGAGACGCAACGCCGGGTTCGTCTCTTTGCCTCCTTTGCCTCTCATCATGCCACCTCCTCGGGCGACGAGGACCACCACCAGCCCACCAGCAGCAAGAAACTCAATCTTCTGCCCTTGGAATTCATTCCAAGCATCTCGGGCGACACTAATCAAAACAAAAATACTTTGATTTGGCATGGTGATTTGGGTTTGTCCAAGACCGCCTTGATGGAGGCGGTAAACACGGCCGAGAAGGAGCAGGAGGTAACCAAACAGCAACAACAACAACGATCCAGCATGAGCAGCAGTACCACTACCACAAGCCATCATCCACCCACAATGATGGCTCTCCGAGTGACTGTTTATGCATCATTGGCACACCAAGACAAAAGTGACGACGACGAGGACCTTAGTACGACTCCCATAATGACAGTGGATATTCCTATTGCGACCGGTATTGTAGGTCAAGCAGGACCTCAAGTGGTATTACCCAGCAGCAACAAGAAGAACCACCACATTGTTCGTTCTTCTCACTCTTTGAGGACAAATCATGTTGGTGTCACACTTTGTGTGGCCATCTATGGAGACGACACCATTCAATTTCTTCCCGAATTCATCTTGCATCATACCAATTTAGGATTTGGACCTATTGTCGTTGGGATTGTCGATGCGACCATTGGATCCGACAAGCTTTATCAAGCCCAAGAAATGTTACAGGATTTTGTCGACCAAGGCAAGGTAGAGATTGCCGCGATGGGACTGCCGGCTCCCGTTTCATCGGAAAGCAACAACAAGAACAAGAACAAGAACAAGAACAAGAAAGAATACGAGGAGTTGCAATGCGAAGTGAATGTGCGCAAACAACATTTTTATAATACCTGTTTGTATCATGCCAAAGGACGGACACCCTACATGGGCATTTGGGATATCGATGAGTTTTGGGTACCGCCAACACCACCACCACCACCATCATCATCACCAGTATCATCAACTAGCACTGGTATCAGCATGATCGGGCAAAACTCTTCCTCTTCCTCTTCATCATCTACGACTGCGGCGCATTCCAAGAACAGCACCAACACCAGCACCAACAATAACTACTATTCCACATCCATGACTGTCGGTCAAGCAATGGCTCAAATCCAAAACTATCAAGAATCGGCGGGTTGTGGAGAATCTTGGTGTTATCATGCCTTTCCATCCTGGTTTGTGTTTTTGCGTCGGCAGCCAGCAGCACAACAACATCCATCATCAAGCAATGGTACTATTACCACTACCACGAACACCACGACGGCCTTTTCGTCTTTATCTTCTTCATCTGCTACTAGTACTACTAATATACACGACAAGTGGACCAACAATTTGGTATTTCCTCGCACTGGAAAAATCTTGAAAGATTTCGAGTTGAGGGAAACCGAAGTGGACTGGGAATGGTCCAAGAGCATCACCCGCACCAAATATGCCTTTATGGGTGGTTTACACCAAACGGGATCTTGTCGCTTTACTGGTGCTGGTGCGGATGGTGATGCCCCCAAGAACAAGAACAACGATTTTGTATCTCGTAACAATGTCGCATGGTACGATAAACCCTACACTTTTGGAAAGACGAAGACGAAGAACCAAGAACAACAGCAGCAGCAGCAGTGTCGCAACTTGAGGTTGGAAGGGTTTGGTATGATTCATCATTACTACAGTTTGAACCGTCTCCGAACGATTGAACGTACGACATTTGGCGAAAGTTGTTTGGGAGAAGGAGGAGAAGACAGTGAAGAATCTACTCCTTCGAAAGACGACGACGACGACGAGGATGACAAAGACTCTGCTGCTATTCCGAGCACCACGACCGAGCCAGTACCACCATGCGTAGTGGACGAATACGTGGCCCTATTTGGGAAAACGGTGGATCTACAGTTGAATGCTCGTCGCAACAACAACGACCGTCTGGCTCCTGGCTCGTTTCCTCCCCCCGCAGGATCATAGAGCAAAGAATGAATGATGAATGATGATACTTCTGCTAGTAGAGTAGAAGTCAGTATTCGTACCATGATGAAAAGCACATCTATAGTTTCTCCAACGCGCGAGCCAAAGACCACAGGCCGCGTAGTAGTGACGGCACTGACTGAATGAGTACCAAGAAGAAAATCTCCTCGAATACCTTCTTGTCTCGTCCTCGTCTCTCGTCGTCACATACTATGTACTGCGCCCGGCACGACGAGTAGTAGTAGTTCGTCGCCCGAAGCAGCACAGCACAACAACATGCGATGTCGTCACGAGCCATAAGTGGTGTCAAGACCACAGCAAAAGGCAACAAGTAACTTTTGCGGTGGGTCATGATTTCTTGACCAACTCTTTGGGTACTGTACGATCTGTCGGCACGATCGTCGTCTCGTCGACAGCCAGCGCTCTTATTTATTGTTGATGCACACAAACACAAGAACGAAACTCACAAAACAACTACGTACGTAAAACTACTTTTAAAAAACTTGACACCAACGTTCGTTCTCTCCAACGGACCGAACTGACTCGACTTCTCCGATTAGGGAATACGAGAACAGAACCATGATGTGGAAATACGCGACCGGTCGTTGCATTATTTTGATTGGACGCCACCACTTCTTGTCCAGATGGGACACGGCCGTTTGGAAGTTCGGCGTTCAAATTATTTTGGGACCCTTTTTTCCACTCTACATTCATTTATCGTCTGACCTTCGAACTCTATCTCTGGAAGATTATGTTTGTTTTTATCCCTGTCACCGGACGAGGATCAGACGGACGACGACTCGACTTTAGATGTAGAGTGGTTATTAGCCTTTCGGTTCTCCTTCTTCTCATCGGCGAGGTCTATGATTGCACGGCTGCGTTCTCCGTTCTCCACTCACCGATCCACGCAGCAATGCGGGCCCACGCCGCCGGCCGGCCATGCATCATGTCAAACAACCCAAACTTCTCGTAACCATCTAACTGTCAACGATCACAATCAATTTCTAAATTCAACCACCGACCACGCACAACAATACTGTAGACGATGAGGATCCCAACGAATAATAATACTTTGCTGCTACAGCTATTGCTGCTCTCAACTCTATTGACAGTCTCCCAATGTCGAACATGGCGAAGACCAACGACTCTACTACCACCACACGCGAAAAATATTCGACAAGAACCCTTTGTCGTCGTGCCTCCTTTGATGATTCTTCTGCGCGGGGGAGATGACAACGACGGCGTCGTGCCCTACGTACCCCAAGTACCAGAGTCTACGGCGGCTGCGACGACCAATGTGCAAGCTCGCGGTGGAAGCACGACTACTACCCAAAGTAGTAGCAGTAGTTCGACTTCCACAACTTCCACAACAACAAAAACAACTTCCACACCGATTACTTCCTTTTCGGTATCCCCCACCAATAGTATTCACAGCAGCAAGAAGGGCGGTACCACTACTACTACTACTACTACTACTAGTCCCACAATATCCTCGATTGTGGCATCCAAGCAGACCAAGTCTGGTGCTGCTGCAACTACTACTACTACTACTAGCACCACCACCAGCAAACGCGGTGCTATCAGCAAGAACAAAAGGAATAAAGACGGCAGTGAACCTGCGGACCACCCGACGCACAAGAAGATTGCCAAGAAACTTCGAGTGAGTGAATGGATGGATGGATGAATGATTTGTTATTTTTTGTTGTTGTTGCCGTCGTCATCTTCGCTCCTTCTTCTTCTCACGTACGTGCGTTACTTGCTCTATAAACAAAACTTGCCATTCTCTCTTTCCTTCTTCTTTTTTTGCAAAGAATCGCAATGCCCGCAATCTCCGCCGCAAAGTCATGCACGCCTCGTTTGGTTTTTTCTTTGCCGCCTTGAATCACTTTATCCCCAAGGCGACATTCGTTCCAGGCATGACCATTCTTACTTCGGCCACATTGCTCATGGAACTCTTGCGTTATCGCAAAGGCTTTCATTGGATGAATGATATTTTGCATTTGGTATTGGGAAAATCCTTGCGCAAACATGAAATGGATGGCAAATTTACGGGAAGTTTTTATTACTTTTTGGGTGTCACCGTCACGGCCGCCTTGTATCCTACCTCGTGTGCGACCTTGGGAATTTGTCAATTGGCCATTGCCGATCCTACCGCTAGTTTTTTTGGAAGAGCGACGCGTCATGTTTACTGGTCTCGTATTGAAAAGTAAGTACAAGTATACGAGTAAAATGAAAAAAAGTGACTGCCGTGATGAAACAAACCGAAAATTGGCATCTCCACCCATCCTCTCACAATCAACTTGTTGATTTGTTTGCTGGCTGGCTCGCTGGCTTCTTCGCTTCTGTCTTGTCATTATTATTATTACTACTATGAACAGTGGTTTGGGAGGCCTTGGACGCAACAAGGGACTCTTGGGTTTTATCGGTGGCGCCTTGGCCTGTGTCCCCATGAATTATCGTTTACTTTCCAAAGCGCAATTTGCTGTTTTGCCGCCTACGAATCAAGCCTTGTGGACAGCATCCTTGGCCTTGGGCTTTGCGGGCGCCTTTGCCGATTTGGCCGTACCGACTCCGACATTGACCTTGCCCAAAAAGGTATTGGGAGTACGAGTACCACCCTTTCATATCGATGATAATTTTGTCGTGCCCGTCTTTTCTGGAATGGCCTGTCAATACGTCTTTCGATACTGTAACTTTCCTGCCGATTTGGCATTGGCCAAATTTCTGGTATGGTAAGGTAAACTACAAACTACAGTACCGGCAGTATGGATTGGATGGAATGCAGGATTGAATTGGATGGATAGATGAATGGGCGAGCGGGAGAGGAGTGGAAGATGGAGGATCGGTCGATGGGAAGAGAATCGGGAGGAAAGAGCAGCAACCACGTTCCAGCAGCATGACATACGTACACACAAAAACAAATACAGACAGACACCAGCAAAACGTTCAATGCAATGCTGTTGGCAGGCCCACGGTCGGGTTGTGGCTGAACTGACTCTCGGGAAGACGAGAAACACAAGCAAGTGATGCATTGGGATGAGATGGCTTGAACTTATATATCCATGATGATTGATTGCTTTTTTTGGTTTTTTATTGTACTAGTAGTAGTACTGTACCGGTGCGAGAAGAAGCAACACCACATTATATTATTATATATTAAAAGTATTGTATTTACTACTCTACTAGCAGATACTATGCATACGTGAGTGGAAAAGAAAAGAAAACAAACTCACAAACACACGAAACTGACTATGGAGCTACCACTTGTAGCTACCGGTACTTGTGCGGTAGTACTGTAGGTAGAAATACAA
Organism: Nitzschia sp. pyKryTriq1; assembly: GCA_956465555.1. Taxonomy (NCBI): domain Eukaryota; phylum Bacillariophyta; class Bacillariophyceae; order Bacillariales; family Bacillariaceae; genus Nitzschia; species Nitzschia sp. pyKryTriq1. The sequence goes on from OY101127.1 coordinate 1,194,650, forward strand.
GACTACTCTACTAGTAGTAGGACGAGTACTGTTGTATCGTAGTACTCTGCTCTCTGCTCTCTGCTCTCTCTCTCAGAAGTACTCTCTCTCTCTCTCTCTCTGGTACTACTACTAGAGGAGCTACCTCGTACGTTACGTTCGGACTGGTCGCTTCCTAGAATTTTCAGACGTGCCTATTCTGGTGCTGCGGACGTACAGTAGAACCGTTTTCATTGGTGGAAACTGCTTGTGCGGATTTTCGGGGAAAGCTACAAAATGACCCTCTCTCCTCCCCGCCCATATTATGAAGATTTGGTTTTCTTTTCTAGTAGAGTAATGTCGCGAGCATATTATGTGCATCAGCGACGACGACGACAAGAAGCATAATACAAAAGGAGTAGCAGCATCGCCATACCATGATGTGGTTGTATTTTGACAGCAATGCCGAAACGTGGTGAGAGTAGTAGTGGTATTACTAGTAGTAGTCGTGAGCAGCAAGAACAGCAGCAGCAGCAGCAGCAGCACTTCCCTTTCCAGGTGCACCTTGCTACTAATAACACGAGTACTATTAATAACCCGACCCGGAGAAGGCGAAGAAGTCGGAGGGATGTCGTTTGGGTCATCTTTCTGGGAAGCGTAATGTTTGGGTTGTGTTATTCGACCATTCAAATGTGGAAACTTATAGCGGATGCAGATGACGATGAACAAAAAGAACAACAACGACATCTCACGGATCATCACAAGAGTATTCTTGATGTCTCGAGCAGCAGCAGTATCAGGAGCAATCCTCCAAAAATCCCTCCTTCTAGTACTTCGAGTACCAACAACAACAACACCAAGAGGAGCTTTGCCGATACAAGCCCCGTCTTTCACCCGCCTCACACCTTTGCCGAGCACTACCCCCGGAGTGCTTGGAGTCAGCAGCAGCAGCAGCAGCAGCAGCAGCAAAGCCTCGAACAAAATTCAAACTCCACCACATTCAATAATAATAATAGTAATACTACTATTATTATTGACCCTCAAGATCCAATGCTTCAAGAAGGACGTGGATGGGATGCATCCCCGATTGTATTGGAAAAGTTTCAACTCTTACTCTTTACAACTCCCAAAGTCGGAACGACCGTCTTGAAACAACTTTGTCGAAGAATGATGGGATACGAAAATTGGCCACTCGACGAACAACATCAGGAAGGTAATATTCCGCACAATCCTCAATTCAATCAGCTTCGCTATTTATATCATTACTCGTACGAACATGCCGTCGAAATGTTGACAAGTCCCAACTGGACTCGTGCGTTGTTTGTACGAGATCCGTTGGAACGAGTCTTGAGTGCGTATTTGGACAAGGCGGTACGACACAATGGAACTTATGTAAAACGACATTGTTGTGGAATCAAAAAGAAAGAAAAGGCCTTGTCGCTAGTGGATCAACAACAAATGCATCAACACAAGCAACTACACATGATGAAACTTCAACAACAACAGCAACAATTAACATTCATGCAACATCAACATCAACATCAACATCAAAATCAAGGAGGAGGAGGAGGAGGAGGAGGAGGAGACACCACTGGTAGGGGTGGAAAGGAACCTGGGCAAGAACATCGACGAAGACTACAGCAGAAGCAGGAGAAGCAGCGGCAAGATATTCAAAATAATAATAATATCATGAGGAACAAGAACTCTCGAATCATGAATAAATTCCACTCGGAAGCTTCCCTGCAAGCAAGTATGATGCGCTTGGTGGACGAGCAGCAGACCAAACACCCCCAAGCGGTTCCCTTGGGAAAAGCCTTGCCGCCGATTTGTGCCAATTGGACTTTGGAGACGCCCACCATTATTTCTTGGGAATCCTTTGTGTACGATATTCTCTTGACGTCTTGTACGGCGGATCCGCACTGGAAATCTCAGGTCCTTCCATCATCCAATTTGAAATTTATCAATTTTGTCGGACATTTTGATCGACTGCAAGCCGATACTCAGAGATTACTACAGAAGGTAGGCGCCTGGGAGGAATATGGATCCAAGGGATGGCCGCCGGGTGGAGCCGGTATGATATTCCAGGAAAATACGGCACGCCACAAAACATTGTCGAGGGAACGAATGATGATGATGACGACGACGACGTCTCATGATGATGGATCCACCAGCAGCAACAATTCTTATTCTTATTCTTATTACAGCAACGCTACCTTGCGACAACGAGTCCTACAACTCTACGAGCAAGACTATGCAAATTCCAAACTCAATCTGACGCGGCCCGTCTTCTTGTAGTACTACTACTAGTAGTATTACAAGTACTAGCTAGTAGTAGAGTATTCATTCGAAGCAACTTGTCGATTTTCACTGTCACGACCGCACTCAGGGCTCTCGACGACCACTATCTACGACGATAGAAGAACAAGTGTTCGTAGTACCACTACTATACTCAATCAAAGAATGAATCCTTGTTCTTGTTGATGTTTTGACCCTCATAAAACATAAAAGAATAATATAAATGAAAGCAGGGCCTCATCAAGAAGAAGAAGAAGAAGAAGAAGAACTGTACTTAGTTTGTATAAATTGAACGGTGGCTGACCCTCTCTTTGGATCTCCCGTGTAACACTTGGTAGCTAGCTAAGTATAGATAGCTCTACTAGAGTAGCTAGCTAGCTAGCCTAATAGCTAGAGGAACAGTCCGCTCATATCCATGATCTATCAACTATACCGCCGACCCTATGTGGTGCTGCTCCTACGGACTTGCAGCAGGCGCCGGCTGCTTCATCGTTTCGTTGGTGGTGGCGGTGGTGGGTGCCACCGTGATCGTGCTGTGGTCGTCCAAGACCACTTGTTATTCGCAACAAGAAGATTTTACAAAGTGATCCTTGATATAGTCACAAGCTGGTCCGTAGATGAGACCTTGATCGGCAAGGGATGCCACATATCCGCAAGTCAAATCTTGTCCAATAAAAGGAAAGGAAATGTTCGTCATGTTCGTGTTGGACGTGACGGCCATCTGCCTACCTGTATCGTCCTCGGGACAGACTGTACAATTTCCAATGATTGGAATGACGTCATTGCATCGGAGCACAATCGGGGCTCGGGGCCTGCTGTAGTAGTAGTACGGGTAGGGATAACTGCCGTAGGAGGGAGGAGAAGTTCGTGAGCAACTGGTATTGTTGCCAGCTCCCAAGTCTTGGCAATCAAAGGAAACACATCCATTCTCGTCTTGGAAACAATACGGGCACTCCTCTCCATCCACGGTGATGGAACATACACCTCCGTAATTTTTCTTGGTAGGATTTGTACTACTTCCACCAACTTGTCGATAGTAGGTCTTACAAAAGGTCTGACTGTACGGCTCGACAAAGTTATAACAATATTCATAGGTCTTTGTCTTTCTTGGTGTTGTCGACGAGCCGTCGTCGTCGCCTAGTGGTGGAGAATTGTAAAGCAAAGACATGGTGTGGCAGGTGGAGACTCGGCATCCATACTCACAGATCGGTTCCGGAAAGTCACAGGATATACTGCCAACTCCTGTGGTCGTATCAAAGCCTGTACAATCGCAATACTCTGGATTGTTGTTAGAATAAGGAGGATAGGGTTTGGGGTTGGGGCCACACATATATTGTCCCAATGGCTGGACATAGTAATAATATGTTTTCGGCGGTGTTTCACCATAACTAATGGGGTAGGGCTGCTGCGTTTGAAGATTTCGGCGAGCCGGGGGAGCGAGAAGAGACTCTTCTTGGAGCTTCATGGGCATGCAGAACCCCCCGAGCTTGGAGTCCACGTGTTCTTGGCAGTACTCGAAAGGTCTTCCTCGGCAAGAAGAAGAAGACGATGAAGACGCGGAATAACTGAGAATACCAAGAATAGTACTGTCTTCGTCTTCAGGAGCTGCCGCTGATGGATCGCATTCGGTTGGCTGGTGCGATGAGAATGAGTTCTTCAATCGACGTGTTCTCATATCATTCTTCTTCTTGTTGTTGCTGCTGCTGCTGCTGCTATCGTCGGGTGTTTCTTTGGTGAGAAACAAATGACGACGTGGTCCTAGCAGTAGACTTCTTGCTGGTTGTGGCTTCCCACGACGAGCCATCAATTTCCTTTGAAAACTGATCTTGGCCTTGTTGTTCTTGTCATCGAGATCGATCGCAGTCTGCGGATGGTTGGAAGAAGAAGAGGAAGAGGAAGAAGAAGAAGAAAAAGTCGATGCAAAAACAACATCCACGCTCAACAAACTGGTGGTGATGGTGGCCAAGAAGGCGGACACGGCGCTGGATGAGAAGCGGACCATTGTTTCTTTCAAAGCAAAAGAGGAAGAAAACGCAAGGATTGTTCTTCTTTTTATGAGAGTCAAAACCAACACAGACTTCTTGCAACAACTACAAGCGTGGTTCTAACAGTGATGGTGATGTGAGGAACCATGTGTCATTATTATTTTGAGACTGCGACTAAGCTCATGTGAGGTGGGAATGAGGCGTTGCAAGTTGCAATGCGATGCTAGCGGGGATGATGATTTATTTGATTTGATTGCCATTCAAAGATATTTATTTGGAGGGATCGGGTTCCGATCTCGATGATCGATCACGCTCCCTATAAAAATTGAGACGTGCCTGTTTACACATGTCTTTTCTACAGATCTTTGGTATTGGTTTCTACGTGACACAACACCACATAATACACGCCGGCCATGCCTGCTTCGGCCTTTCGACCACCCTGACCTCTACCGTACGAGTATGTATGAGTTGTTACATCGGAGTCGCACGCAGCGAGACCGAGACCGACATCAGCCACCCTGAGGCAGCAAGACCGGGAGAGACCGCAGAGGAGGGAGTCAGTCGTCGTACCTACTAGTACTAGTCATATTTGTTTCGGCGGCATGGCAGTAGGATACTTGTACGCGTAATACTAGTAGTAGACGCAAAGTGGCATGATTCTTCTTCTCAATCCACCATACTAGTAGTAGATGTACAACAAAGAACAAGCAGAAGCACTACATACCACCCCACCAGGAGGGTTCGTCTGCACAGGAAGATAAACGATAGCCCGATCTCTGCCTTTTTGCTTCTTGATGAGATACTATGCTCCTGGTGTATGCAACTTTGCATAGCGTAGCTCTCGATGATTCGCGGAGGTGTGATGAAACTATCGAAAACGACGAAGAGAGTTACACCCATTTTCTGTCTAGTATTAGTAGGGTAGAGAACATCTAGTAGCTACTAGCAGCAGCAACCCCCAGAACAACAGCATCATCTGAACAAGAATGTCGTCGTTCTTGTTCTTCCTCGTCCGAGGTAGTAGCTGACCTCCTCTTTTCCTAGCTAGCACCATCAAGTAAATAACTCAGCAAGTACTCATGTTGTCAGCATTTGATCACGAATAGCGTTTACTTTAAACCAATCAATAACATGAATCTCCAGCCAACATTGTTTTTATGAATTGCCCCAGTAGTAGTAGTAGTAGTAGTTGAGTGGAAAGAACAACAAGCATGTGCCGCTTTACTACTAAAAGACGTGCTCCAGAGGTACAAAGATTTGACCCCGAGCATACTGGGAAGCACCAACACCCAACGGATTGTATACTTGGAAGACAACTGAGACAGCCCCACGGTTCATGACCTCATATAAGGCGGCAATATTGTTCACTGAGACACCATCACATGTAGTGTTCCTGAGATTCGGGCCGATAAGGCCTCCTTGTGTGAGAACCCCGAAGTCGCTAAAGGCGAGGTCGGCAATTTTTATTAGATCCAACGAAGTATTTGGCAATGGTGCTGGCGCTGGCTCCGCTACTCCCGCTGGGAGGCACAGTAGGAAGGCCCCATCCACAATGTCCGTAATTTGTCCAAGAAGTGGGTCGATGACTTCAGTGGTATAAGCCATGCTTGTGAACCCGGGATCAATTGCGTATACAAACTGCCCATACGATGATCGAGTTTCATTCCCAACTGATACGACTTGTGCTCCAGTTGCAAGAACGCAGCCACTAATGCTGCCGCATCCAGTACCATCGAGGATCGTTTCAAGATTGATGCCAGTACTGGTACTAGGATCATCTTTTGAACTGCCTTTTGCTCCGACATGCTTCCATCCAGTGGTAAGGCAGAGCACACCTAGGACGAGATTGGGACTTGCCAACGAAAGGAGCTTCATGTTATTGGTGTTGGTATACCGGTACTGTATCAGTTGTATGGAAGAATATTTGGCAGTTTATGACTGTTTCGTTTCTTCGAATTGCAAAATCGTTGACGGTGAGAATTTTCCATATCATGATGTGAGGCTGTTATTCGGATCATTCGTGCCATCACTCGTGTTGGCCGACGAAATCTGGAATTTCGTGTTATTTTGTTGGCGAGCAATAAGACTGATTATTGATATGGGGCATATGATTCCCACATCGAGAATTTACGCAATAAGACTCATAATTAATAAGGGCATAATTATTTTTACTTCGCCATGCCCTCCACAATTTTTTTTCTCGAGGCCGCTGGAGCTGTTCGTTGTGCGCGAGGAGCCTCAACCCACTCTGTGTAGCTACTAGTACTAGCTACTACTAGTAGTAGTACTTCTACTACTACAGAAATAAGAATTCTTCATCGCCTCCAATAATCGATCAACTGCCGGCTGTACTGTTGCTCTGCTATTACGAATGCTTCTCTGTTCGACTTGAGTACTCTAGTGGCAGCAATTGCTACAACTCGTACTACTCTAGAGAGTAGTAGACAATGATTATTTCTACCACAAACTATTGCTGATGCAGTGGTGATGGTCGTGAACCTGGAGGCCGCCCAAGAAGCAACAAGGGAATTCCATTTTGGAGCTAGTACTACTACTACTACTAATACTAGAGCATTAATGGAGCGGCGCAAAATGCACATTTCAGGTACGAGTCGGTCGTTCAGCAGGAGGGTGATATAAATTCTCGATTATGAGTACATTACTGAAATAACATCATTCTACGTTGCCCGAACCCCTGTTGTTGAACCTGGTTGGTTCTTGTTATAGTAGTCTCCCTTTGGACAACTTAACTAGTAGAAGTGGTAGGTTTTGTCTGTGGGAGAAAGATCTGACCGCGGATAGTAAAGGTATCGCTACCCCCGATATTGACATCGGAAATGAATGCCACGCTTCCGTCCAGCATCGCTTGGTACAAGGCGGAGAGTGTGTTAATGGTAACGCCGTTGCACGAAATAGCAGGCGATGTTAGCTTCCCCTTTGAAAGGCTGCCCTGTACCGGGTTGCCTCGCAAATTAAAGCTCAGGTCGGCAATTTTCGATGCCGCCGTCTCGGTAGCTCCCGCAATGGCGCAATACAGTTCTGCGCTCTGGACGTCAAACGTACTCGGAGCTGTTTGTCCATCGGCAATCTCGAGTGAATATGACATCGTAGTAAAGCCAGGGTCAAAGTCAAACACGAAATGACCATAGGCCGTTCTTGATGGGTTGAGAGACAAAGCGCCAGTCACTACCTGTTGTCCGGTGGCAATGACACATCCTCCAGGACGCTCACAGCTGGTGCTAGTAGAGCCACTGTACCGACTGCTGGTGGTGGTGCTGCTGGTACTGAAAAGGCCGGAAATCAAGCTATTTTGGCTGCTCGTAGTACTAGTATCCTTTTCCTTGCCTTTCGCTTCCGTCTGCCCGAGATGACCAGTGAATGATCCGGAAAGAAGGCAGGCGGCGGTAAGGAACTGAAAGGTGCTGGTAAACTTCATTGTTGTTGGTGCGGCAAAAGAGGATGATTTAGTAAATTTTGACACTACTAAAACGAAGAATTTGAGATCGATGCAAAATAATGTGCTCTTGCTGTCGTAAATTGAATGGGTCTTGTATTCCAAGTACCGGTATTTTTGTTTTTTGTGAACAAGATACCTGTCCGATCTTGTTCGTTCTATTGTACTCTACCCTATCGCGGGGAGTTATTGTTGTCAGTCGTTTGGACTTGCCGATAAATATTTCGGAAGACGCCAAAAAGTGGCCGGGCTGGCTCGAACAAATCCCGCAGGGGGGGACTGACGAGGACGACGGAGAGGCATAAGCCAAAAATTTCGCCGGCGGGCGGCTGCGACGCTGTATGAGTACCAGGTACTGTGGGTACGGTACAGTAGCTGATAGCCAAGCAAACTCACAGACTGACTGTGAGAATGTGCGAAAAATTTAGACTTTATGATATCCCCCGTAGAACAGGCGTAAAGGCTGACGTACAGACGCGCGCGCCACAAAGTATTACTACAGCACCACCAGCAGTACTCCGTACTACAATACCGGTATCAAACGACGAAGACGCTCTCTACATGCGATGCCATAGAGACTACGGGTACTCACTACTTGTAACTTGTAACGCTATTTTCGATCGAACCATCACACTCCCTTTCCGGGTTTGAACCTCACGCGACAAGTATATTTCAAGCTATTGAAGTTATAACATAACATGACATAGCAGAACTGAACCGAACCGATCCGAACATCAGCATTTATTTATCATTATGAAACTTGGATTTTCCTTGAGCCCTGGCGGCTTGATGCTTCCCTACCATTTGGGTGCTTTAGAATGTCTCCAATACGAAAAAGTGCTGCAGACACCCCCAGCATCGTCGGCATCCGCATCCGCATCAGCATCTTCACCCGTCGCGGGATCTTCGGCCGGCGCCATTGCTGCCATGGCGTATGGATGTGGCTTGCCCCAACGACGCGTCTTGGAGGCTACGATCCAAGTTTCGGATCAAGCCGCGGCATTGGGAGGTGCCCGAGGAAGGCTCTTGCCGCTGTTACAATATCAAATGAATCAACTGGTGGGGGACGAAGAATTCGACTATCTGATACAATCATCACAATCACAGCAAGAAACACAAGAACAATATGATGCTGCATATCCTTCAAGCATCACCACCACCACCAATATTGGCATTGCGTATACTGAAATCTTTCCGAAACGACGGAGTATTCTTCAAACAAGTTTTCGAGACCGTCAAGACTTATTTCAAGCCGTCTCGGGGAGTTGTATGTTTCCTTTTTTCGCCACAAATTTTCCATGTTTATGGGATCGATCATCATCATCATCACCACTACAACCAGGGAATCTCATGCGGTCGCGACTGGTCGTGGATGGATTCTTTAGTGTTCCCCGAGAACGATTTGGATGTCCCGATTTTGAAATGGCGTACATGCTGCCTTCGACTACTACTAACTCCTACGGTGATGATTTTGACGATTCCTCGGCTACTGGGTGTTCTTCGTCCTCCTCACAAGAAGAACATCCAATGAAAGTTGATCGGACCATTGCCATTTCGGTATTTCCAAAGTCTCAAATCGGAATGACGGCCTTTGCCGATGAGGATACCATCAGTCCTTCCTTGTCATTATTATCAACAAGTAGTACTAGTACTAATAACGAGGACGACGCTTCCTCCTCCTCCTCCTCCTCTGATCTTTTTTCCATGCCAGATTTGTTTCGCATTGCGACTCAGGCCACATCCCGCGACGATTTGACAAGAGTTTATGAACTGGGATATCAAAATGCCGAAGCGTGGTGTCGCAACGAACAAAAACGACAGACACAGATGGATCAAAAGCAACGAGATGAAGCTCGAAAGATGTTGTGAATGACTGACTGACTGACTGCCGAAATGACTAAATGACTAAATCATCATCTATATGCCAGAGAGTATCGGTCGTCCATCGCAGTCAAAGAAAAGCGTGTGGTCTAATACCGCGAGAGCTCTATTATCGTGTGATGATGCGTTCTCTGTACATATTAATACTATATATTATTAGCCAGAGAGTTATTATTGGCTTCAATCTCTAAAATATTACAATATAATATGCGTAGCCGTAGACTGTAATTTATTCTATGTATGTTGTTTTGGCGATCGATTGCAGCCATCTATCGAAATTCCCGCGGTAATGGACGTGGGCGTGGTCCCAAGCCCGTCTACTACAACTAACAGTACTGCTGGCATGTCTGTGTATTCGTACTCAACACACACCACGACAATCCTATCATTTTTTTGTCTGGTCTTCTAGTCTCTGTCTACTCTAGTCGTCCCCACCATAGACCACTTCCGGCGACGAACAATACAAAATCTCGGCATCTCTTGGGGATTCATCTTCATCATCATCATCATCGTCATCGTCATCATCAGCAGCAGCATCATCATCATCGCCGTCCTGTTCTTGAACGGCTGGTGCAGCAGTAGCTCGTGAACTCCGACCACGTTGTTTTTCATCCTCCACCGTTTCCTCTTCCTCGTCCAAAGAGGCCGCCGCAGCCAATCGCCGACGTCGACGATGATGTCGTCTCGAAGCAGCAGCAGCAGCAGCAGCAGCACTTGCAGCTGTACTATTATTCATGATACTACTGTCGGCATCCGGCTCGGTTGTCGATAGTGCACTTGCCGTCGTCGTCGTCGTTCCAAACAAAAGAGGACGTGGGGGTGGCAAGACGGGCGCCGGATCGTATCCTTCACCATCTTCGTCGGCGTCGTCGTCCGAATGGGCCGTACTATCTTGCTGCAGCAAGACTCGTGAATGGCGTTGTTGAGAAAAGGCGGTAGCAATGGTCGAAGTATCATCTTCCTCTTCTTCATGAGGATGATGGCTGGTTGTACTACGAGGTCGACTTCCTCGACCATGACTGTTTGTACTTGGAACAGGTGGGGCACTGTGCCCTCGCTTTCGCTTGTTGGTGGCTCTGGTACTTTGAGTCGCAGCTGGATCTTCTTCTTGAGACCTCCAAGAAGGTTGATACGATGATGATGATGCTCCTCCTCCCCGCCCTGTAGTTGCTGCTGATCGAGAGAATACAGTATCGTTGTTGTATTGCGACTCGCCTTCTTCTTCTTGTTCATCTTCTTCTTCTTCTTCTTGAACCAGTGGCAAGATGAGACAATCGCAATAAGCACAGCACTCCTCGTCTCCATTTGCAGCAGCAGCAGCAGCAGCAGCAGCAGCGTTGCTGCTATCCCCTCCACCTCCACCACCAGCGACAACCACCAGTTGATGTTGAATGGCCAATATTCCTGTTTCATTGATGGAAAGACAGGTTTCCTTGGCCAATTCCAATGGTTTCATGGCACGTCTCCACGCGGCAAACGGATACTGATATTTGTACTTGTACATGTACTTGTATTTGCTATTGGATCTTTTTGCACCACCACCACCACCAGCACCAGCACCACCACCATCAGCAAGTATTTCCATGTGTGGTAAACTCAATTGCAATTCACATTGACTGGAATGTCCCACCACACTCAAGCTCAACACGGGAGAGGAATTGGTACGAGAAGTTGTATTATTGTGGACGGTGCTTTGTTCTTCTTCTTCTTCTTCGTCGTCGTCGTCATAATCAGGATGATGATGATGATGATGATGATGATGCTGATGCTGATGCTGATGCTGATGCTGATGCTGATGCTGATGCTGATGCTGATGCCGATGATGATGATGCTGATGCTGATGCTTATGATGATTCTTCTGAGTAGTAATTGGATGTTGATGTTCAAATCCAATCGAAATGATCGAGGCACCTGCGACCCATTCGAGTTCCGACGTATCCACCAATTCCCGAGATGCACCTAGTACCCGTGCCACGACGGGTGTCGCACCAAATGCCTCACTCAAAACAAGGGTACCACCACCACCGCCACCACCACTACCACCACGATCTTGCTGCTGCTGCTGCTGCTGCTGCTGATGCTGCGGTGGTACGAGTCCACTCAATGCGGCCGAACTGGTACCATTACCATTGCGCAGTGTGGATTCTAAACGCAAGACTTCGGTCGGAGCATGATATTTCATAACGAGCCGTGTCGGATGTTCCAACGTCAAGACTTGTAAACATTCCAACAATGTGGGGAGTGAAACACAAAAGTCATTCGTAGTAGTACTAGTACTAGTAGTACTAGTACCAGTAGTACTGTCAACAGTACCATCAGTACTTGCAGCGGTACGAAAGATGGAAAATAACCCCGCCGGAAGTTCCAAGGTGGATTGAAATTGTGGATTGGGATGCGTATGAATCGTTAGGTGGGCGGGGGAACAAAAAAACGTGGCCACTGCCGATGAGGCTCCACTACTGCCACTACCACTGCCACTGCCACTGCTACTATGCAAACTTTGAAGCAAGCTCAAAAGAGTCTTGGGAGTGTCGCATTGGCAATCCAACAACCATTCGACTTCTTCTACTTCTTCTTCGGGTTGTGGGTGATGTTGTGGTGGATCAGTATGAGTAATACTTGCATCCGCCGTTGCAGCAGCGGGACTTCTGTGCGGAGGAGGAGTGCTGGTGGTGGTGGTGGTGGTGGTAGCCATATTGCTGGCAGACTTGTTGTTGTTGGTGTGATCAAAAGAGTGGAGTTATGAGTTGAGTTGAGTTGAGTTGAGTTGAGTTGAGTTGACTGGAGTTGATTTGGACTTGTCGACGAAACAATGACACACAGACGAGGAGTGATGGAATACAACAATGATGACTTTTTGTAGTGAGAGGCGTCGTCGCGCGGGTCGTCGCGGTCGTCGAAAAAGGATCGTGCATCATTGTCGACGTCCGTACGGCGTTCACCATCGTTGTCGTCCGTCAATGGCCGTGAAGGGACGCTGCATGCGCTTTCGACGTCCGTTCTTCTTGCGTTGTCCGTTATATGTACAGTACCGGTAGCAATAGGTCCACTCGCGGACACATGCGACATCGCCTGTCCTGTGTACGAAAAAAGATCCCTGCGATCTTTTCGCGAAAATCGAACAAAGCGACGACAATAAAGACCACGATAAAATACGATTGATTTAGTCTAATATTTGCGGCAAAAGGTGCAGCATATGATATGCGATGAGATGCTGTATAGTATATTCATCAGTCTCTTACGAGTATTGCTGCTGCTGCTGCTGCTGCTGCTGATGTTGTCCTCTTACTTTGTTGGCTCAGTAGTACAGCATCATAATACTGTATGCAATCACCGTAGAAATTCTTCATGAAACTGTTCTTCTTTTCCAAGTATTGTTATTCAGTGTCTGCTGCTGCTGCTGCTACTACTACTACTATTGCTTCTTCTTCAACGATCCTCATGATGATGATGATGACGAAGATGTCTACTTCGACGTATACTTCCTCCGTGGCAGCTCGAGCGGTTTCCGCAACAACAACTGCCTCCTGTCCCGCCGACGCTATAAAGTCTACTTCTTCTTCTACAACAACAACAACTACTACTACTGCCTATATTCCTTCTCTCGATAAGGATCGCCTGGCACTCATTGAACGAAACATTCCCGGTGTCAAACTCCGTCCTCTCGACCCGATTGGCGCCGAAGTGTACGGGATCGATTTGACCACCCAAAAGCGTCCTTCGGACGAGACTATTCAAGCCCTGGAAGCCGAAATGGCGAATCGGGGCTTTTTGGTATTCAAACAGCAACAACAACAACAGCAACAGCAACAGCAACAGCAACAGCAACAGCAACAGCAACAAGATCAGGAGCTCAACGAGACGAATAGCATTATGACTTGTGATGAACTTATTGAAGCGACGAAATGGTGGGGTGGACGTGCCATGCATTCGACGCATGGAGTGCATCCGGCGACCCCGCCCGGTCCCAATCAACGACATATTTTTCGTTTATCGAATGATCGTTCACAGGGCATATTGGGGGTCGGACCGCAGTGGCACAATGACGGAAGCTTTGAAGCGGCACCCTTTTCTCACGTCGCCTATCATATGATTCGTGTACCATCCAATGGCGGCGGCGGCGGCACACACTTTTGTCATCAAGGGGCTGCCTTTGACCTGCTGTCTTCACCAGATCAAGAGTATTGGAGTCGATTGACGTCGGTCAATTCCAATTCGGGAGTTTTGCATCCTGTTGTCCATACGCATCCCATCAGTGGACGGAAAAGTGTATGGTTGCATATGGGAATGACGGGAGCCGTCATTGAAAAGTTAAAAGACGATGGCGATGCAGGTGACAACAACAACAACAACAACAACAAAAATAAGAATGACCAGGAAGGATTTCGATTGTTGAATGCAAAAGAAATGAAACGTTTGTTCATTCAATACAATACTTTGTTGAACAATGGCTTCTTGAAGGAGGGTGGGAATTATGCCATTCCCTATGAATACGAAGAGGGCGATGTGTTATTCATGGACAATTATGCCGTAGCTCATCGGGCCTCACCGGAAGCCCATCAACCTCCTGCTGCGTCCGTCCAAGGAGAAGGTATACGGATTCTGCATCGGGCCACGGGCAAGGCCCCGTTCGCGGCCTTTTCACCTCATTTTGGACTGCCCTTGTATGTCGATATCAATGGACCGAGTCCTTTTGGAGATGACAATGATGATGAGGGTGCGGGTGTATGGATCGGAGGTGGGATTGGTTTCAAGTTTGATGAAAAGTTGCGTTTTCAAAACTAAATGTACACTCTAGCTAGTAGAGGAGGATTATATGATGAGGAAAACAAGATTGCTGACACAAACTGAGCGATGCATGCAGACGCTTCAAAAAGATCAACGAATATTTATTTATTTATTTATTTGTTCTTATATTGTTGTTGTTGAAACGATGAGTTTGAAGAATGCGAAGGAGCTCTTTTCTGAGCTGATCTGGTTTGCATGGAAATGGCTTGCATAAAAAGCTATCGGCACCTGCCTCTTCAAATGAGGCCGCCATATCGTTGGCCGACAAGCCACAAATACGGCAAGTTACACCTTTGGAACGCAACGCCACTGTTGTTTCCGTCCCCAAGAGCTGTTTTTGGACACTGGCCATGTACTGGTCCATAAAGATGAGATCGATACTACCACTACTGGAAGTACCATCATCATCATCATCTTCACCACCACCACCACCACCAGCCTTGTTGTTGTTGTTGTTGTTGTCTAGTTCTAGCACCATCCGAAGAGCGGTTTCGCCGTTGGAAGCCTCGTGGACTTTCCAAGTGGGAGCTACTTTCTTGACGCATCTCAAAAACAGTTTTCGGACAATAGTATCGTCGTCGACAAAGAGTACACTCAAGTTTTCGGGAAGTTTTGGCATCATGATGGGCTCGTTGTTGTCGGCCGAACAAGATTCATCTGGATTCTCGGTAGTACTTTCTGCGGAAGTACTGAGAGTGTGGGAGCTAAGGGAATCGTTCCCTCTTTGTTCGCTCGGAGTGTTGGTACTACTATTAGGTTTGCCCATTTCAATGTCCGATGCCTGCTGGATGCTGGGATGAGGTACCGAAGACTCGGACCGAATGGAATTAAACGCGGACCGATTGTATTCCTGAAACCAGTCGTCGTCTTCGTCCAGTATGGGAAGTCGCATTAGATCCACGACAATGCGCGTACCTGGCCATCCAGGACAGCCGCTATCATAACGCTCGTCAATGCAAATCATCCCATCCATCAAGTCCATCAGTTTCTTACAGAGACTCAATCCGATTCCAGTGCCTTGATGTAACGAGTCTAGACTTTCTTGGAAACGACCAAAGAGGTTCGCACGTTTCTCGGGTGGGATGCCGGGCCCATTGTCTTCGACGAAAAATTGAACATGACCCGTCGTATTGTCCGTTGCGGCACGGATTCGGATCAGGCCTTTTTGAACAGGATTGGCATCGACAAACTTGAACGAGTTTCGTGCTAGATTGGAAATGATCTGCTTCAATCGCAGAGAATCGGTCATGACTACCAGATCCGGTGGAGAACATTCCACTTCAACTCTGATTCCGGTCCCTCGTCGGTGAAGCAAGGTATCCACAGGCCGAAGAACGTCATTCAATATATGTGTCGGCTTTTTATCAATCGTGAGCTGCTTAGAGTGGGCTCGATGGATATCCAGCATGTTTCGTAGGAGGTCATTGATGAAATGGAGACTAGAATCGATGATGTCGACGTCTTCTTGGATAGGTGCCTTTTGATCCACTCCATTCTCATCTGGAAGTAGTGGCTGGGACTCGATGGCACTGGAAACAAAACTACAGGCCGAAATAGCGGCCGACAGAGGATTCCGTACCTAAGAAAGGCAAGGCAAGGCAAGGCAAGGCAAGGCAAGAGAGCGATGTGAATGAAAAAATCTGGTGGGAACAGGGAGATGAAGAATGCCCCAGAACGTACCTCGTGTGCAATGAAATCATTGAGTTCCCGTTCGGATCGCGCCGCTTTTTCGGCGGTTTCGACCATCCATTCGGCTCGTTCCCGAGATTCTTGGGATTTGATGACGTTTTGACGGTGGATACGACGAAAGGTTCCAAACAACAACACCCCGATAAAAACGCACAAGATCAATAGAAAGGCACCGGCTGTGAGGACCATCCCATGGTTTCCGTGATAGAATGGTCGGTCAGCGGCCGTGACTATCACCAGCCAGGTCTGGTTGGAGACAATGGAAATGCGTTTCTCAAAGACCAGTTCAGAGTCAAAGTGAGACCGACAGGTGTTCAAATCGATTTCAGGAAGTCGTTCAAGACCCTTCATTTCCTCGCTCGGAGTTCTGGCTGCTCCAAGAAACTGCTGGGATCGATCGTCAAGGTGTTCGATGAAATTATCGTAGATATGGATCGAAAGGGTCTTGTCCACGCTTATCCTGGAGAATGCTCTCTGAAGAAGATCGGGGATGCGAATGACCATACTCGAAAGAGATGCGGGCGACTCGATTGTACGATTCACAGTTCCGTGTGGGATTCCTGGATGCATCAAGATGACTGAGTAGGCGGAAGGATCTGTTTCTTGAACCAGTTGAAGGCGGGGCGTCACTGCTGGTTTGAAGCTTTCGATTGCTCGATGGATGGTTTTTTGCCGAGAGCTGGAGCTGTACAAGTCAAAGTCAATTGCGCCCTCGTTGCCTTCTATGGGTTCTAGGTAGTGTGCAGGAAAGTATTGGGACTGCTCCGAACGAGCTTGTACTGTCCATTCCGTGCCATCTTCATTCGGCTCGAGACCTCGAAAGCCCTCATATTCCAGCTCAGGATGGTTTTCCGAAAACCAGTTTCGAGCATTATCTTCGAGCCGTTGACGTGCTTCCCGACTGGTAACATTTGGATTGAAAGAGGTCGCTTGAAAATCGAGACCGGAAGAGATGAGATCCTCATATAGACTTCGAAAGTTGGATCGAAGATCGTTTTCAAAGTCTGGATGGAATAAATCATCAGTAGCGTTCTGGATTCGCTTGGACGCCCCTTCGATGCTCCTGGATGTTTCTGCCTGCACCCATAGCCCGGCGGTTTCATAATCGTGAAAGGCCGTTTGTAATTCGTTGACAAACTCGCTGGCACTTCGATCAAAGCTTAACTGTTGGTCCTCCGTCGCATCGTGAATTCCTATCGTGACGAACAATGTCGATGCGAGCGTTCCTAGAGTAACCATTCCAAACAAACTCCACCGAGCAAAGCGCTCGTTTCGATTTGTGTCGGTATGGATTAAACGGAAACTGTGGTGCGAGTTGGAAAGGTCAAGATCATTGGTAATATTAGCAGCACCAGCATCATGTTGATTCGTCCCCGTGCTCATGTCGCTCTCCTCTGACACGTAATCCATCATATTCTTGCCATCATCAGCATGTTCTGGCTTGCTGTTGGATGCTGATGAATCCTTCATGGACGCACTGGTGGCTCGAGAAAACAGCTTCAATCTAAAATGTCAGATGGTCTAATCTCTACTAGAAGTAGACCTAGAGTGGGGTTTGTTTTATGATGATTACAAGGCGCAAAACTCGTAACTTTTCTTCAGCTTTTGTGAGTCAGCAGCTAGCTGGATGGGATCTAAAGCGCCCTCTGGGGTATTTATTCTCGCCGCGGCGCAATGATCGATGATATGCCCTCATACTGAAGAAAGAAAGAAGGTGATGATAGAACTGAGTTCTCACTCTGCTTTCGAAACGCGAACCCCTATTTCGCTGTTTGTTCTCGTCATCAGGGAGCCGTAGATATCTGCTGTATGGGGTTTGGGGTACGTCAGTTGCGCAAAAATCCGACGTTCACCGTTCACCCTGAACCCTGAACTCGCTCGGCAAGCCACGCGGTCTCCCGCGCGATGCTGGATGAGCCAACCAAAACAAGGTACATCAACGATCGCCCGAGCGCGCATGCAGGCCATGTCGTCCGTCCGGCGGAGCGCATCAGCAGTCAGCATACAGTAGCTCGCAGCGCGCGCGCAGCAGCGAAAAAGCAAAAGAAGCAGCGATCCAGCGAGATCGACGCGATGATGACGATGGCCGATCGAAGCGACCGTCCGCTCGAGACAAGTCTTTTACCGCGTATCGTCCGTGTAATACGAGGCGGTGCTTTCGATAGTGTAGTGTAGTGTAGTGTGGTGTGGTGTATTGATGTTATTGCTTGAGTAGAGCAGTGATTGATCCATCGCTGCCTTGCTTCATCCATTCCATCTACTCGTACAGTACTACCATGTTCTCGAATTCGCTTCGCCGCGGTCTCCTGTCCCGCTCCTCTACTACTAGGAGCGGAGCTGCCGCCCGCCGCTGGATGGGTGGCAACATGCCCGTTCCGCAATCGCAAAACGCTCCCCTGTGGGGTGGCCACACGGTCGCCAAGGAGGGCTGGGAGGAAACCGTCTACTTTTACTTTGCGGCCGGCATCATATTGCAAGCGGCAGTCATTCTGGGCGCTCCGGAAACTTCCATTGAATCCTGGGCTCGTCCGGAAGCCCAGGCGCGGTTGCGTCTGGCGGCCCAGGGGCAAACCGAATTTGAGTTTGGAACGCACTATCAAGAGGTGGAAAAACAGGCAAGTTTGGAAATATGGAACAAATTTGCGGATCGATCCACGATTCCAGGAGATGATGATGATGATGATGACGAAGACGATGAAGAAGACGAGGAGGAGGTGAATAAGCTGAATGTTTTGTTTGTTTGTTTGTTTGTTTGTTAGATCTCTGTGTACGGGTCACAATTCTAACTAAGCCTCTTCTTTCCTCTTTTCTTTTATAGGATGATGATGATGATGAATAAACTAATTATTCCTCTATGTATGGACAGAGAATGATCGTCTCAAAGGATTAGCTTTCTCTTGGCTTTTCTTCAAGACTACGGTACATATCCGCGCATCATCACCAAGCCATCCAAATAATCCTGATATTATATTCTAGGATCTACCTTTTCGCTACAATATTAGTGTTCATCACTTCGAGTCGTATATTATTTCAATTACAAGCTATACTTCCCGTTTTATTCTTTTCAATACGTATGGGTATAGCGGAAGAATTGAGTGCTTGGCGAAGGTCGGTTAGCGCTCCTCGCTCGGAGCCCACTGCCATCCGCAGCTCCTGGCAGAATTGGATACAAAGTAACGATTCTTGGTTTCGAATGAATGAATTATCTTTACTACTACTACGTATAGTGGGAATGGGGCTAGTAGAGGAGAGTAGAATACTCTATAGAGTAGCAGTACTAGGAATGGTGATCCATCCATTAATTTCTCGTATTAGCATGCTGGAAAAGGAATGTCTGTCTGTGCTCTATATTACTTTAGTAGTATAGAGCCAGTGCAGACAGACGTTCAGTCGTACGAGTGAGTATCCCTTTCCTTATTCTTACCGTCGGCTTGGCTGATGTGGACTGGCTAATAGCTGTTAGCTGCCTTTTTTAAATAGCTTGTTGTTCGTAGCAACCTTGTTTTTTGATTATTTGGATGGAAGATGAACGGGAGAGAGCTGAATGGAAAAGTACAACAGATCTTGACCTTTTTGGTCCATGACATTTTGGACTTGGATGCGACAGGAAGTAGTAGTCGTAGTAGTAGTAGTCGTGGTGGTGCTTGCAACAACAAGACTGTTGGTACTACTGATAGAACTGCAGTCGTCATCATCATAGTCCGGAGGGACCATGTCGGCATCATCATTCCATCCACCAACAGCACCTTCTACCATCATCATCACTGGTGGTTGTTGTTCTGCTTGGTGGTTCCATAATGGCTCGCCTTCGTCATCTTCGTTGTTGACGGAAGAAAAGTTTTCCTTCGGTTGTTGTTGTTGAACGACAACTTTGACAATATCATTGTGCAAGAACGTTTCCATGGGGGTCCTTGTGGCCATGGATGGAGATGAGGAGGAGGAGGAGGAGGCAAGATCATCATTATGACCCTTCTTCGTCGTGTGGTTCTTCTTGTTGTCTTTTACTCCACCACCACCACCACCACCACCACTACCACCAGAAGCAATAATGTTGTAGACGCTCGATCCAATCACCTCTCGTCCGACATCTCCAGTGAGTTGAAAAAAGGCCGGATTGGCACAGATAACTCGAAACGGAAAAGATGTCAAGGTCAAGACACTATATAATTATATCACAATATGGTGAATAGAAACAAGGTAGTGCGGTGAGAACAAAGCAAACGCAGCAATATCGGGCATGTTGATGCATCTGTGCATGTAAGCAGTAGCCAGCCAGCCAGCCAGCCAGGCAGCCAAACAAACAAGAAACTTACGTGGGTTCGGGAGAACTCATGACGGATGCCATGTCATTCATTGGCATGATTTGTGGGGCGGTGGTGTTGTTATCTGTTTGTGGAAGAGATGTTGTTGTTTTTGCTGCTGCTGCACCACTAGTAGTAGCCGCAACGGAAGCAGTAGTAGCGGATAGATGATCATTGGACGCCAAGGGATGACAAAGGGATCGCTCGTGTTGCGACAACGACCCGTCTGGAACAAAGTGAGGTTTGGGTCGCAGATACTGCTGCTGCTGCTGCTGACGTAGTAAACCCATTCGGGGACGCATGGCAATCAAGGGGAGAGGCGGGGGCGGTGCTCGGGGTGGCAGGACTCGACCCAGCATCGGTTGCTCGTACTCCGGATGCTGAAGATGCTGACAATCCAGTGGATTTCGAGGCACTGGGGCGATCATAGTAGCCGTTGTGGCTCTTCCTGCTGGAGGACTGCCCAAACTCTCGAATGGTTTCTTCGCTTGTTCTTGTTGTGGAGTATCCATGCCGTCATTTTTGTGTAGTATGGATGCAAATAACTTCAAAGGAGTGTAGCTCAACAAGATCGGATCATCCGAACCCAAAGCAATTGGCATAGTTCCAGTAGCAGCAGTAGCATTAGCATGATGATGACTCTGTGCCGTCCTCGCTGCCGATGCCCCTTGTTGTCGTTCGACAACAGTACTGTGATCGACGTCTCCTAGATGACTCAGTTGATCGACCCATCGATTGTCTTCTTCATGATCACGAGAAACCTCTTGGAGCGCCGAAGACACGATATCTTCGTAATCCGATACAGCCGAGGCAGACGATGCTGCTACTGCTAAAGATGATGATGGCGCAAGGGGAGGACTTCTGGTGGAAGGCAGCTTGCTGGTCACCGGTAGGGGACGATGAGGCTGATGCTGATGGTGTTCGTTCTTGTACTCGGTATACGCCAGTTTGAGACGCTTGAGGAGCCCCTCTCCAGCAGTACTTATTGTACCATTGGGACAGGCAGCATCATCCGATGATTCCGATGTTTCGAGCTGGCGCTTATTGGCACGTGGAAGAATCATCATCGTCCCAGTAGGAGTGCACATACTACTACCTGTATTAGCACTGTTGCTGGTATCAGACACCACCACAAGAGGGCTAGCATGATGATGGTGGAGATGATCCTTCCTTCTGCCACTATCAGACAAAATTTCCACACCTGGTGGATGGCTGCCGCGAATGTTTGCTGGATGGAGAACGTTCATCATTCTTATAGTTTTGTACTATGTATAGTACGTATGCTGAATGCTGTAAACATGGGGGGACGAGATTCCAGAATATTGCGTTAGACGATGACGATGACAGATATAGGGTGCTGATAGATGTGCATCATAGTCGGCATCCTTCAGCACCATCC
The DNA here is from genome assembly GCA_956465555.1 of Nitzschia sp. pyKryTriq1. NCBI lineage: Eukaryota > Bacillariophyta > Bacillariophyceae > Bacillariales > Bacillariaceae > Nitzschia > Nitzschia sp. pyKryTriq1. The sequence goes on from OY101127.1 coordinate 1,216,400, forward strand.
AAACTATGCTGTGCTCCCCTGCGCAAGGAAAAATATGAGCTTACGATACGATTTGATTGCCGACCAAAAAAGTCGTGAAATAGAATATGTATGTAGTGAAGGCGCCGATGAAGGTTGTTTGTCTATGGGTCTCAATCAATCAATCAATCCATACGGTACATCCATCTATCAATCGATTTGATGAAATGAGTGCGTATGTTATCGTTTGATGGTATTAGTAGAACAACGAGTGCGTATTTGCGTGTTTTGTGCCGTAAAAATTGACGTTGCCACCACCGACCGCGAAGCGGGCGATTGGATCGACGCGCTATTTCCCCTGGCGTATGGTTCTCACTGACTTTTGTATCTTTGAGACTCCACCATTCCGTACCCCGCATGCATATGCTCTCGTCGTGGAACAGGCAAAGACAGGGCAGTTGTTATGGCCCTTTCTTGGTCTGTTTATTACTATTATTGCTTCAGAACCAATGTTCTCTATCTCCAGGTCGAATTCCTGGACATTTTCGATGCAACGCAAATATTGTATTGCCATATTTGTATTCTATTTGGCGAAGCCTGAAGAACGATTCTTTATCGCAACGTCAGAGCAGCTTCTCTCGTCTATACGGGCACTTCAACCATATTATCATTTCTCTTTGTGTTCCACCGGTATTGAAATTCTTCGCAAGGGACCATGAATGTTCTCATCAGTGACTCTCTATCCCTATCATCTCTTTACGAACATAAATACCCACTCACGGTTTCGAATGATGGTACAACATCACCACATGCACAAGCAGAACAAAGGCACCACCACGCACGACAAAAATAACAAGGTACTCGTCGTCTACTATGTACGTGGTGGGCGGCTTTACTAGTAGTAGAGGATTACAGTACCGGTACACGCACGTACCGTGCTGAAAAACGACGAGGGCTGATTGCATCTGTACTCGTACTGTACCGGTACACTCCAGGTACTGTAGCAGGTACCGTGACGTCTGTAAGTCGCTCGATGTGCGTACGTCACGAGACTACGTACGTACGCGCTGATCCGAGCCCATAACCTGCTGCCGGATGTATCCACAAAAGATTTTCCCGCCACTTTTTTCGTGCAAAGGACGCCGGCAGCTATCCGGTAGTACACATAGAAACTTCTAAGGAGGGTAGGGTCCAACAACAACAACAACCTCGAACGAGATTATTATTACTCGTACGTAATTAGCTGCAATCACAAAAAATCCAGCAGCAGTACTAACAAGAATCAGCAGTACAACATCATAATATAGTAAGTTCTAATCATCATGCCCAGCAAACAAACAAAAGAAGAAGAAAAGCAACAACAACGCGGCCGCCAAGAAGACGCCAGCGGACGCGCAAAAGGAAGGAGCAAAGGCAGCAGCAGCAGCAGCAGACGACGACAAAGAGACACCAGCAGTACCATTTACCGCTGAAGAACAAGCTGCATTGGAAGCGGTGTACAAGGAACAGCATGGTGGCGCTGGTGGTTTGGTTGAAACCATGAACGCCCAACAAAAGAAGAACAACCCCAATGATGATCCGGACATTCCTCCATGCGATTATTGCCAAAAGAATTGGTCCGGGAATCTGTTTTGCAGTCAATGCCGCATGGTCTTTTATTGCAGCAAGGAATGTCAAAAGGCTGCCTGGAAAGTGGGTGGACACAAACAAGAATGTTCTCAAATGTTGCAAGACAGTGAGATAGCTGCCGAACAAGTCGTGGCTCGTTTGAAAGATAAGTCTCTATCCCCCTTGGATCGGGCCAATGAAATGGAATGGAAACGTTTGGATATTGCAGGGCCGTACAAATTGGCACTGAAGCATGGGATCAATGAAGCCATTCAACAACTCTTTCAAGAAGATATTGATCATTTACTCGAGCGACATTTAGAAGACTACATGATGGTCAGTTATGTGTCCTGGGTCATGAATACCTTGTTTCGTGGGAATCGACGAGAAGGACGGAATAATATGACGATTGGTCGCAATACTACTTTTTCCCATGTCGATCCGTATCGTATCAAGAAGTATGTCTTTCATTCCGAGGACGCCCTCGAAACGTGGTGGGAAGCCACCATGGTGACCGTGACCATGTTTCTTGACAAACGAGTCGTCATTGCCAGCCAGAGAGGGTTTGATGGCGACGCCTTGCATTCTCACTGTCTCCGAACGGCCCGCGACGTGGCGGCAGCTTGGAGTATGGTCTTTACCGACCCCAAGTCGAGCAAGGCCATCCTTTTGGGTGATGCCAAAGAGGATGCACCACCCGATAAAAAGCACATCCAACGTGCTCGTTGGATGTTGGAACGATTGGGCAAGATTCTTCCCAAATTTTGGAATGCCGCGGAAGATCTGGATAGTGGGAGTGCTGTCGAAGGACATTTGAATCAAGTCGCAGGAATGATCCAACTACGGATGCGAGAGTATAATATTGAATTTGCAGACAACAAGACGGCGATAGAAATACTCAAGTTGAAAGGAGGACAAAAAGCCATGTACCTCAAAATGGCAGTGCCTTTTGGCAAGGGGACGATTGAAAAAGGACGAGCATTGACGACTGCCGAAGCACAGAATATCGTGCATGGCAAGCCTTGGAATGCCATGTATTAAGATTCAATCACGGTTTGCGACAAAGACCGGGGACTGAATTTAAAGTAAAACAAACTAAAAAAGCGATTTCTGCTGTGCTTGTTGGAAAGACTACGGTACAAACGGATATACTTGACCTATTGCTTGAGTGAGAGAACATCAATACCAATCAATAACCACAGCCGCAACATTCGTTTCAGCTTCACTTCTCAATACTATGTTACTACTACAATCGTAGAAGCTAACAAGATATGTTTACAATCGTAGAAGCTAACAAGATATGTTTACTATTAGTAGTACACACCGAGGACGACCACCAAGTCGTCGTACCGAGGACGTGCAGCTAGCCAAACAGTGTACGACTACTATTCGTCGTCCTCTTTTCATCTGCTTGTGATCTAGTAGTATTATCGGAAGAAAGCAGCAGGCAGGAAGCAATCATTGCTTGTGTACATCATCATTCTTCATCCGTCCTCATACTAGCCGCTATCTAGTATTACTATTGCTTTGATCCAGCACCGTACGTGCCGTAGTACCCGCACCTACGAAGTGCGCCTCTCCCATGGGTACGGTAGCGTTGCAGTAGACGTTGCGTTCGTCAAACTACTACTGTAGCACTTGTACCGGTACCGGTACTGTACGAGTAGATGCATGATGGTGGATTCTGTGGGCAAAATGTACTACCGGTAGTTAGTACATAGACTACTAGGACCACTACTTTCATAGTCTATTCGGCTTCCGGACCCCCCGGGGACTGAGAACTGATAAGTCGAAGGGGTCCTGCCCCAGTACCGGTATGTATCTCCTTCGCGTTCTTGCGTTGGTGCGCACGAAGGGAACATTCGTTCTACCGGTACTGTACCAGGTACCTGTACCGGTACGGTAATGGTACAAGTACCAGGTAGACTACAGGTACTGTACTTCCACGCACAGGCCGGCAGGCGGAACAATTATTATACGTACAATACTTGTAGCGCTTCATGTCGACCCCCTAATTGTTTTCTGTGCTGTAGGAATAGAACCCCATATGTATGATTATGTATTGATTTGTGCGTGAAGTACGCGACGTCGACCCCATATGTAGCTAATTGCCGAAGAGGCCGAACTACTGTACCTGAGATACTGCACAGCAGTGGCAGAAATCAACGTAACTCTCGGTGTTTATAATTATTTCCTTAGGCTCTTTGACTCATCTGACCGTGTCCTTAGGCTCTTTGACTCAATTGACCGGTGTCAGAAAGCCTAAATTGACTGGTTCGACTAAGAAATCGGAGAAACAAATCCGCGGTAAGGCCTCGCCACTGCTGACGTTATACCGGTATATTCATGTTCGCGCCCTGCCTGGACGCGACTCCGCTTGCTTGAGGGGCAGTGCAACTTCAATCTTGGGGGCATAAAAGGCAGCGATTTTGTGGCCACAACAAAACCCACGCAGCATAAGATATGAAGTTGAAATAGAATGTTCTGCGTCTTCTGCAAGAAGATAGAAGCGAGGATTATTACCTCATGGAATACTTAACAAGACGACCTGGAACAATGCCCTTCACGATCAGAAATCCGAATACTACTTGAACAATCTTTCCAGTATCAATAAGTAAACGTCTTTATCGATCTTTTTGTGATCGTCATCCAGTAGCGCCGACTCAAGATTTCCTGGAAAAAAGTTCTTTCCTAACGCGATGGTCCGTTCCAGGGGTACCACCAGGTACTACCGGTCCGTTCTCCCCTTAACTACACTTTACTAAAAGTGAAGTCGTCATTCATCGCGTTATGTTGGTTTGGATCGATCGGGAAGAGGTTACGAAAATAGCGAATTGGAACACGCTGCAATTTACCTGGTAACAATTATACTCTTTCTAATAATATCCACATAATCATCTTGTTGGGATTTTCATGCATGCATCATAAATCTCACAACATCCATCATTCTTACTCGTTACGAAATACGTACACTACATCCATACAGTCATACAACCATGATAGCCTATCCTCCTCCAGCTCCCTTGGCGATTTCCTCTCCGGAATCAACACTATCATCATCATCATCTTCTTCATCGATGAGAATCATCAGTCCTCGCCGTATTACTTCTTGTTATCGCTCCGCGAAACACTTGTCGCCAAGCACGAGAAGAAAACGACTTGCCGAAAAAGAGCACCCTTACTCCAGTACTACCGTTATTCACACCAGCAAACAGGAATATCCCCTCCACGTCCTCGCTCAAAAGCTGAGTAACAAGGGAGCATCCCACTTGAAACAGGGAAACTATGAACGTGCCATTCCGTACCTTGCCAAGGCGTTGAGACTGGCGGAAGAGTGGTCAAAGGATCAAGAACAGCAACAGCAACAGCAACGAGATAATGACGAGCAGCAGCAGCGGCGGCAGCAGCAGCAGCAGCCCCCACCGTCCGAGGCCTGCACTTGTGCGCACTGTCAACTCGAAATGTGTCTGCTGTTGAGCCGCAACAGCAACATCCCCCCGCCGCCTCCACCATCACGTTGGATGAGACAGGATGATTCTGATGCTGATGATGATGACTCACCTCCCTCCCCTTCCATGCGAAAGTCGCAGCTTACAACGAGCAGGACGGATGCTACTACTACTACCACTACTACCACTACTACTACTACTTCGGTACCCAGAAGTATGCCCTTTACTCTCTCTTCCATCCCCACCAGTCAAGATTATACTGATGGCATGGACGAGGAGCAACCTAATCACCAAGATGAAGATGAAAAGGAGGATCTTTCTGCTGCTGGTTTCTTGTATCAACAGCCACTGATTGTGTCATCGACTTGTATTCGAGAACAACACGACATGGGAGTGACGCTATCCCTCGTCATCCTCTTCAACCTCGCAATCGCCTATCACTTGGTGGGAGGACTCGACAAGGCGCGACAACTCTACGAGCTGTGTTATCAACTGCAAGTGGATCATGATCAACAAGAACAGCAACAGCAGCAAGCCGAACAAAATGATCATGCTGATGCGGATACATCATCATCATCTCCATCATCTTCTAGTTCTACATCCCTATGGTTCACCATGGTTGTCACCAACAACTTGAGCGAGATCCATAAACGACAAGGTCATGAAGAGAATTACCAACTATGCTTGCAACACTTGTTGTCCTCTACCATGTACATGGTAGATTCTTGTCGTCAACAACAACTACTACAACAACAGCAGCAGCAGCAACATCGCACTACTACTACTACAAGAGCAACCACCTCAAGAATGGTGGACTCCTCCTCCTCCTCCTTTCGAAATACACGAAGTGTGGAGTCTTCTTCTTTGTCTCTCTACTACTCGTCAACGGCATTATCGTCATCGTCATCACCAACGTCATCATCATCATCATCATCTTCTTCTTCGGACCTGCAACAACAATTGGAATGTCATGACTACATGAAGAAGACAGTGTTGGATGGTTTTTTCCGAAATATCTCCAAGATTATTCTAGGCAAACAGGCGGCGGCCAGAGCTGCCTAATAACTACCAATCACTACTACCGGTACTAGCATTTTACTAACCACTATAATATAATACAGCGATAGATAAACGCACTACTACTACTACTACTACTCTATACTATATACTACTACTATATCGTAAAGCAGCAAAAAAATAATATATAAGTTGACTACTACTCTTTTTCTTCTACTCTAATACTCGTACACTCTACCAGCTACTCTACTACTAATATCTACTCGCTACTAGTAGCTAAAGAGAGATAGTAGAGTAGAGCGTAGTAATACTTCGTATGAGGAGTAGAGAGAGATTCTTGTGCTGCAAGCTACTGTAAGAGAGGCAAAAGCAGATACCGGAATGAGATGGTATCATCAGCATTACATCTAAGAGTAGGGTACAGCATACAAGTACTAACTGTGGCATCAATAGAATAGTTTGGACCCTTTTAACTCAAAATCGTTAAGTAAATAGTTAAAAGAGTCAAGGCTCTGAACCAATCGTCAGGCTGCGTTGAGCTAAATAGTTAAAAGAGGTAGTTCACAGTCGTGTCTTGTACTTAAATAAATAGTTAAAATGCCATGTCTCGTTGCTATCTAAAAGATAAATGGTGAGAACGTTCCTGGCCAATCATCTCCCCCCCCAGTGGAGGGACACAACTGGCGCGCGCCGCCACAAACGAAAAGAATAAACGAACAAAACGTGCATGCATCGACTGCGGACTGCTTACGCAAACAACAACGAAAGCAGCAAAAAGAAAAAGAAAAAAACGAACAGATTGGACTCGTTCAAGTGCAAATAGCTCATTCAAGTACAAGAAACTCATTGGATGACGATGGTACCGCCTTTGGCGCCAAGAAAACGAGTGAGGCGCACAAATGCTCAAATTGCAGCAGACGGCAAAGCAATTGAGATGGAGCGGCGCCGCCAAGCCAGTCTCATGACTCGTCTTTTCTCGACTGCAGCGGATGCTGTAACCACGGGCGTTACTACTGTCAACGAGGTGCTTGCTACTAGCGCTAGTGCTAGGCCTCTGAAATTGTGGGGGGTATGAAAGTCGACATCGCCCCCTACCGTGGAAATATTTTGGATATTGGTTGTGCCGTGGCACGGGGGACAATTGTCCAAGAGCAAGTTCCATGGGTTGTGCCTCCAAAATTCAAAGTGAATTCGCGTATCGCTAGTCTTACTGAACCGGGCCGTTACCTGGTGGAGATCGCCGAAGTGTGTGCCCCTTCCGTCAAAATCAACGGTATCAAAATAGAAAGGATCAACCAAGAGATGTTCTACACATGGCGTTAATATGACATAGTATGCATCAACAATAACATTTCCATACAAGTACTGTTGTGGGGTCATAGATGTTGTTGCGGTCGATCCTCCTCCCAATAACTCATCAAACTACAAGTACTTGTACTTGCGCCGTCAAAGCGGCCGGCCGCGCAAAAGCGACGTCGCTGAGAGCTTCTTACCAGAAATCGACTAATCCGACTCAAAAAGGACCCGGATGTAGCGCGCGGCCTCTCCTCGCTTCGCTCGGAGAGTTAAAATTCCGAAAACCTCCACCACCACCGAATGAGAGCCTAGTTTATTGGTAGTACCTGGTACTGGTAAATTAGTGTTCGCCTGATCGCGTGTTCCACTTTTCAATCGTGGTGTTCGGAGGGGTTCGATTCATCCATCAACCATTATTTAGTTGTGCTCTACTATTACTATAGTAAAATCTACTACTACTACCACTACTACTGCCCTTGAGAGTAGTAGCCGTCTACTACTAAGGAGTACCGGTAGATCTCTGGTGGGGAAACGACGCACAAAGGGCCGAGAAAGGAGAGAGACGAAACAGAAACTACGAATACGAAGTACAAACCACCGCCGCTCCTCTCGCTCGTTGTAATCGTAAACATTTCGATCGATGGCGATGCCACGACTATCAGTACGGTATTACGATTAATACCCGGTAGATTACTACACCGGTGGTGATGGTGGAGATTACGAGTACCAGTCTATTGATGGGTGGGTGAAGCAAGAACAGACGGAAAGAGGCACGCACGCCAGAAGTAGGTGTATGCATTAATTTGCAGGAGAGTATGTTTGTAGATATTGGTGATCCTTCTAGTAGAGCATCTACGAGTGGGTATAACAGTAGGAGTGTTTTTAAACAGTTATAAGGTCCGATTGTGGTATTGCTCCTAAATAGTTGGAACGGTGATGAACAAACATTCTGCTGCTCTTTGCTTCGTCGTCACTACGTGTAGTGATTCTGGCGTCCAGCACGCAGGACAAAACTAGTGCCAGGGCGGATACGTAGGGTTATGTTGTAATAGTTCAAGCTTCCCCATCTTAATCTTCTCACTTCACCTCTGGAGAAACAGCTTGTGCATCTTCTTCTTCACCATCATCATCTTTTGGTGCCGAGCTTTCTTTTGAAAGTGAAAGAGGATCATCCATTTCGGTTTCATGATCGTCTTGTTCCCTTTCATCCGTAAGAGTCGAAGAGGTCTCGGTTACGTACGGTCGAGGTTCTTGTGTCGCCGGTAGGATATAATGGTCACCGGCAGCCGCACTAGCGCTTCCAACAGAAGAAAAATCGTTATCTTGCTGGTAGTGCATGTCGCCGTTCTCCACGTCAACAGCAATCGGCTCTTCTTCCCCAGCAAATCGCACTTGCTTCGAATCATGAGTGGAAGTAGTACTGGCACCATCTCCTCGTCCTCCTTCGGCGTGGTGCTCCTGCGTTTGCTCTGTTTGCTGTGGTCGTCGGCTTGAATGAGGTGGAATCGTCAAGGACCAGGAAAGGTTGTGGACGCAGTACACGGTCAAGATAATTCCCAAATGGAAAATCTCTGCACCATAAACTCGCTTCCAGAGTTCCAAAAAGCGCTCATCGGACATATCCATGGCTTGTCGGATCCAGGCCGTAAAGTGCACGGCCACAAAGTACATGGAACCAGTCGTCCATTGAGAGAGGACGGCCAATAGAGCCGCCATGGGGGTCGCCAACCCCAAGATGCGTTCAGGTTTTTTCTTGGCCGCCGAACGAAAGAGAATCCCCATGGGAACCCACAAGAGAGCATAACAGTACCACAGAAGTGTCTCAGAGACGGACACAATCTGTATACAGGTGTGTTGGTCATTAAAGCCAAGGTTCTCGGCGTCAAAATTGTCATTCATGTCGGTAGTGTGAAGGATTGGCGTCCAAGCACACCACACACAGCCCACCAAGTTGGAAATACAACTCAAAATAACTCCAGCCAGAGCCAACCGCACCAGAAGCAGCTCACACGCTGCTGGCGGTTTGGAAGACTCGGCCGTGTTGTCGCGGGTGACGTCCATAGCTAGATAGGCGTGGCAGGAAGCCGAGAGCGTGAGAAAGAAACTGGCAATAGCCCAAACAACCCAATATTCCATCATTCCCAGATTATCTGTTGTTCCGTTGTTAGGATACATCCAATGAAGGATTCCCATGAGTGTAAAACTTCCAGACACAAAGATCATCGCCAAAGTACCCGACCTTCGCGTGCTAACCTTGCCGAAATGAAGATGACCTCCCAAGAGAAAGGCGAGTCCGGCCACAAAGAAATCAGACGCCCACATGATGATCGTATTGTCGACTCCCTCGTTTTGACAGGGCTCTTCCCAGCACTCTTTGTTCGGTGCCGAAAGAAATCGCACAGCCAGGACACTGCCGATATAACTGGCCGCCACCAATATCAATCCAATCGGCAACAACATGTTTCGTAAGGCTGGAGTCGTTGTTTCTACGTTCGTGACTGTCATGGTGTATTACTTTCGTTACTTCGATTGCTTTTAGTGCTTTGTTTTTTTAGATGTTGTTGGAATGAACAGCGAAAATCCCATGGGGAGATCTGACTTTTCCACTTTTGGGGGTCTCAACGGATCGTTTGTCCGATTTTTCGATGAAGCCTCAGTCGTGCTTGTTGCATCCGGCTGGCGTGCACGCGTACATGGTCCTTGCTTGGACGCGAATTGATGATGATGCCATTCGATTCGCTCGATTCTCCATTTATTTCTCGCCTTCAAGCTCCTGCTAAACGCACGCACGATGATGCGAAAAGTAGTGTGCTTGTTGGTTAGGAGGCGGTATGGGTACCGGTAGCGAAAAGCTCATACCAATTTGACATTTATGCGCCATTGCGAACTCTAGTGTGGCATGTCCTTCGAAATCGCCGACCTCTACTATGCCCCATTTTTGTCAACAGGGTCAACAGGGTCATATTGTTCATCCTTTTTATCAATGCGGTCGTAGGATTCCTGGATATAAGGACTTTTCTCTCCTAGAGTAGACTTGCATGTGCGTGGAACAAGTCTGCCAGGCAGTACCATCCAGCATGAACTTTTTTGAAACCCAGTTGAGCTCCGTGTTCTCGTTGCGAAATAGGTCGAGGTAAGATTCCTAATTCCTACTCGGAACTCAATGTTGAAACCTACCAAGAGGGCGACGGAAGGAATCTATCCGGCGCCTTGCATCATAATTGAAGGAGCTCCATGCATCCAGAGAGCCTTCATAAAGGCACTGTTTAAGGGCCACACCAACAATTATTACTTCAAGTTACCTTCGAATAAGCCTTGCTTCAACCAGGCGTTAGAATCCCGGAATGCCGAAACATATTTTCCAAGATCGATTAAAATAGTACGAATAGACAAAAAAATACGATCTGCGAATGAGCGAGGAGCCAACAAACAGAAAGCTCACTCACACAATTTCGTTCCGATCAATCATCATCACAAAACACAACACATCACGGCACGACCGATAATATTTCGTCTTCGCAACAAAATCAAGCGATGATGACGACGACGCCAGCTTCTACTTCCCAGCACCAACAGCAACAACACTCCAATCATCATCTTCTTCGCGAGCACAATATAGCGGCCCAAGTACATGCTCGAGAGCTGAATGAGCAAGGCGCCTTCTGCATTGACATTGGTCGATACGATCGTGCGATCGAAGTGTTGATCGATGCCCTCGAAGTCTCGGAATCCACCAACCTTGACTCCAGTGTCGCCTGCCGATGCGGATCTTGCAGTCTGGACTCTTGTATGCAATACAGCCATGACTACGCCCAAATGATCGACTGCAAACCCAGCAACAGCAAAGCCTGCTCCACCGATGGCGGTATTGCTGTTGGCGGATTCATGTACCGTCAACCCATTCGTATTCCACCTGGAGCAGCGGAAGGAGGCCACATAATGGGAATGACATTGCCTATGATTCTGACATTCAATCTAGCATTGGCATATCACTTGAATGCCATTGCCACCGGTTCCTTGACCAGGAACAGCAACAATGCCAACTGTCGTTCACACTTGGAGAAGATTCTGCAACTTTACGAGCTCGCCTATCGATGGCATGTTGAAGAAGAAAATCAATTGGCGAAGGAACGAGGATCGCCGTTTGTGAGCTTGTCTGGTATTTTGTTTACCATGGTCGTGGCCAACAATCTAGCTCAGATCCACTTTGCCGTCAACAACATCACCAAGTATTACTTGTGTCTTCAACACTTGCTTTCGACCATGATGTTTTTGGTTGACTGTCAACAATTGTCGCACATTTCTACTACCCAATATCACCAGAATCATCAGGATCCCGCTACTACTGCGACTGCTGCCAAACCATCCATGATGGATCTCGATGGCTTTTTGCAGAATACCTCGTGTCTCTTTCTTCGAGCCCAAGCCGCCGCGGCTGCCTAGTCAACATACTGTACACACCCTACTAAACACTATTTCGCCTATAGAAAATTTGATAATGCAGACAGCTACATGAGCCGAGACTACCAGTAGCTACAAGCGTACTTTCGTCTTCTCTCTGAAGCCGCCGGTGCGCTCATAAGAAGCCATGATAATAATGATATACAGCACTAGTCAAGTAGAAGACAAATGGTGGATGATTTCAAAAAATCGCCTATCACTTCTTATTAGGCTGCGCCCGCACAGCGACTGTGCAATATTAACTCGGAAGTATTGCGCAAAAAGCCATCCATATCCATGGTATTAGTAATATTCCCCGTTCGAGAAGAAGCACCATCCGTGGTAGTTTGATGACAATCGACCATGAACATGAGGGTGCTGAGCAAATGCTCGAGACACTTTTGATGCTTGTCGCGATTCGATACCGCCCGATGGATCTCTCCCAGATTGTTGGCAATGACTATGGTGAATCGTAACGATTCGGCCTGGATACTTTCTTCTTCGATTTGCCACCGATAGGCCAACTCGTAAAGTCGCAATACTCGTTGGAGTTTGGCCTTGTCGGCAACATCATGTGTACCATTGGAAGGAAGAGCCGCCAAATGATGGGCGAGCGCGAGATTAAAAGTCAAAATGAGTGGCAGTACCGAACCCATGGAATGTCCTTCGGTCATGGTTTGGGGAGAGACACGAATGGGACGTTGGTAGACGTATCCTCCACATTCGTTCTTGCCGTCGTCGCTTGTGCATGAGGATGTTTCGGACTGTCGGGAGACTTGTTGACTATATGTCATACAGTAGTCCAAGCAGCAGAACTGGCAGGAACAGCACGGCGGCGATTGTGTTTCATTATCTTCATCTTCATCTTCATTGTCCACGTCCATAGATCCTGCTGCCTCTTCCGAGATTTTAAGGGCTCGGACCAAGTTGCCAATGGCCATGGAATACTGGCCCACTTCAATGCACTCGGCGGCGCGATTGTTCAGCTTTTGCGCCAGTAGCTGGTGGGGGTAGATTTCGCTAGAGTTGGAGACAACCATGATATTATATAGTAATATAATATAGTGTATGGATTGAGAAGGGATGTTGGAGTGAAGCAAGAAAGGTTCGACCTTTTCGGTTTGGAGTGTTTGTGGTTTTGTGAGAGGTTATTTGTTGTGGTGTGTGCTTGTGTAAAGAGAAGAAGTCGTGCAAAACCGAAAAGCTTTTCTGCGGGTTCGTGATGGGGCGGAAAGAACCTCCTCGCTTGTGCGTCGTACACCTCGTACGTGCCCTTCACTGCATTTTCACGGGAAACGAACCCCGGCGGTACAAGAAGGGTTCCATACGCGAGTTCGGACTATCGGGCAAAAGTTGAAGAACGGGATCGGCGTTATGTTGCGTGTTGCATGCAACACGCAAGTACCACTCTCCGAGCGCTCTGAGTTGAAGGGAATTCGTTGAGTTCGGAATGATTGCGAATTGGTGCTAAGTAATCCGTCAGAAGTTGAAGCACTAAATGTCATGTTTGTTAAGTAACAACATGTAACCACAATGTCTGGCGTTAGCTTTATTAATGTGACTCAACAAAGGAACTTCAAGTGACGAATATCCGGCTTCTGTTCTTTGTTCCGTATGGAATAGGAGTTCTTCCTGCTTTGTTTTCGAACGCAACGCAGTGAAGTAAAAACTATGTAATACCCAGCTTGTCGTACCTGGTACAGTAACGGTACCGGTAAACAGGCCTACCGGTTTACCGTAGTACTGCCAGGTACCAGTACCGGTTCCTTAGTAGGTACCGGTGGAGCTTGCGGGACGAGTGGTACAACCGTTACTTGTAGTACGAGCCTTTTGGAGCTGATTTAGTCCTTGAATGGGATTTCTGTCGTTCCGGCGGAAGAAGAGAGACTGCTGTTCATTCATTGCTTTCACCTGTCAAGGTGGTAACTAAACTAGATGGTGCACTTTTTCGCTGCTTTGCGATATAATATGTACTACGAGTAGTAGCACTACCGGTAGCCAGTCCTGCTGCTATCTATCCAACAAGGACTATGAACTTGAGGAGGAACCTCACCTCCCTCCTGACTCAATCGCGAAGATCACCATTTCTTGTGGATGAGTCAAGTGTCCTTGTCTCCGGTAGTACGGCGAGGATACTAGATAGACCACGGCGTTTTAAAAAGAAATAGAGGATGGTAATATTGCTATTGGTGCTAGTATTGCTAGTAGTGGTACCAGCACTATCAAAGAGGAGAACAACCATGAATACTACTTCCTCGCAACAGGAGCACCAAGAAGAAGTCAGCAGCAGCAGGTGCTGCCTCGTGTTCTTCTACTAGTGATCCCTAAAAGGTTATCCTCTATAGTTCGTCCCCAGTTTTGATCCAATCGCTGTAGCAGCTCGTTGCAATACGCGTGGCATCGAGGATCATTTTCGCGTTGGCAATCGATGATGGTGACTGCTGGTGGTGGTGGTGTTGGAGTTTCTTGGGAATGACAAAAGAATTTCGTCGCGTCATCTTGCGCCTTTTCACCATACTAGGTACAAGTCCGCACTCCGGAGTGGATTCAGACCGTTTAAAGCACGGTCGTTCATCTTTCATTTGCTGTGGCAATGTCTCTTCGGGCAGGCTTGACACGGAGGAGTTGAGGAGGCCGTCGTGTTGATGATCATCGTCGAGGAGCTGCTGCTGCTGCTGGCGGTGCTGCTTCTGGCGGTCAAGCACCATACGCCCCCCGCCGAGTTCATGGAGTAACATCATGTTCAGAGACAAAGATGGACCCTGGTGCTTGGGTACAGTCAGTTCGATTTCCTCGAGTTCTTGATTGGAAAGGAGAAGAGAAGGACGTTCGTGATCGCCCAAGTGTCCTCGTCGACGAAGAAGACTTGTTCTTGCTCCAACAACAGGAATTGTACCCGTACTCATGCTGTCCATTTCCCGGCACAAAGAAATGGTCAAGTCGTTGTATTTGGTTTGTCTGGATTGTGCTGTCATTCTATTATTCTGTATCGAAGAAGGAGGCAGTGTACCTTAGGAGGATGCTGGAGATGAGATTTTCCTGAATTTCGCTCCTCTGGGAATTATGTGACCTTCGAATTGGTGTTGCGAGAGGAGGAACGAACAGATTTTTGTCAAACGAGCCCAACGCGATGAGAGATTCCGGGCGTACCGGTAACTTTTAGCCTCCGTAAAGAACAGGCGGTATGTGAGAACCTAACTCTGGTGTGAATTACTTATGCCTTCAATAGTGAATGTTACGTTTCCTTTCAACCATTATCTAAAGGGGCCTCACTGCGAAGTGAGCGAGCGAAGGATCGCCTCGGGTGGCGTTCTCCACCCAGGTGGCATAATAAAAAGATTGGCACATAGGGAGCTCGCTGAGGGTAGTAGGGCCTCTATAGTAAATCTATACTACCGGTAGTACTAATAGCTAGCAGGTCAATTACTGACCGAATGAAGCCAAAGTACGAGTAGGCCGGTACTGATAGGGCCTATTTCTAGTAAAACATGTTTCGCGCAAGTTCGTTTTGTGCGAGCCAAAAGGCGCCCCGCAGAGTTTCGCTAAATACTACTAGTAGTAGAGGAACCCGAGGATCCCCTTTTGGTATTCATCAACATCATCATCATCATCCTATTCTTCTGTGAACCAACGCAGAGAAATTCTTCAACCCGATGTAATACTAATCATTCTCGTGGAAATTCGCTTCGCCTCGCGCTGTCCCGTTTCCCAAGCACCGTGGACAGTAGAATGAGATTGTTTGCTGGTATGTTCTCCGGCAAATAGGAGGTTGCCCAGTGGGCGGGCGATGTCATCGTAGGCGTTTGATTCGCATCCAACCTTTGCAAAAGAGTATCCTCCCCTGGAAAATGGATCCGAGCCCCATCGTGTAACTCGAGTCGCCACCGGATCCGGTATCTTCTTTCCAAATACTCTGCGAAGCGAAACCATGGCATCTTCCACCGCTTCTTCATCAGAGAGAGGGATAGAGCTGCCTTTGTCAGCATCATGGGGATCGATTCGTCTTGCCGCGTTTCCACCTAAAAACAAGATGAGTATCTTGGTTGAAGATTCGGCAGCTCCGTCCCCTTGATCATGATTGGGGGGCGAGCAATCTAGAAAGATCTTGGTCATTGCTGGGTCCTTGGCATCAGCAATTCCGAACTGTCCCAAGTCTCCCCAAAAGGCACTTTCAAACTGCAAAATAATCTTATTGAGGATTCCCATACCAATCGACGCAATAGCGTTTCGATGGGACTCGGGTAAGGGAGGATCAAACTTGATGCTTTGGTCTTTTAGAACTCCCAAAGGCACAGTACAAACACAACAATCCGCCACCAAGATCGAGCCGTCAACGAGACACACTTGAACGCCAGATCCGCCAGATTTACTATCCATGATAGTATTTGCCATTGGATTGTATCGAATTGATCTCACAGGACTGTTCAATCGAATGCTAGTTGTGCTGCTGCTGCCGCTGCTGCTCCCTTTAGTAGGGCTTGTTGTTTGTTGTGTCGTCAAACGTTCCATCAGAGCGCCCAATACTCGTCCGTATCCTCCCACCGGTGGCAACTTGTCCGGACCTCCAAGATTCTGATAAATTTCAGACAGGGAGGCACTCAATTCCTCCATTCGACCTCCCTCGTAAATTTCTGTCTGGTGTTGCAAATAGTTCCACGCACAAGCCAGTTGTAAACGTTCTTCCTCCTCGCGAGTAACATCGAGCCGCGCGGTAGAAGATGATGATGATGAGGAGGAGGAGGAAGAAGTGCTACTCCCGTCTCCTTTTACGTCGTCCCATGTCGCTTCGGTATAACCAAGTGTTTGGGCCGCCTTTTGTTCCTCGAGTGTGAGGTGCTGCCAGTATTTGTTTTCCAACGGTGCTAATTCTGCGGACGATCCATCCTCGTCCCAGAGTGCTTGATTATACCCCAAAACAGAAGCAGCGGCCCGTACATGCCTTGGTAGCTTGTTCCAATCGACATCCTCGTATGGTAGGGGTGGCTTGGTGGTGGATGAGGATGAGGATGATGACGAATCAGGATCATCCCACGTTTGTGGGTTGTAGCCCAGTACAGTCGCCGCATTTTGTTCCTTCTGACTCAACTGGTGCCAACTTTGATTCGCAGATGCAGGCTCTTGGTCCGTGTCCCACAACGCTCGAGTATATCCCAGTGTCTTGGCCGCTTTTTGTACCTGACGTGGAAGTCGCGTCCAGGCGAGATGATTATAGCTTTTGGTCGTGGTTCTTTGTTGTTGTCGTCCTCCTCGTTTTCGTTGCGTCAACTCGTTCCATTTGGTGGATAATAATTCCTGAAAGGATGTATCTCGATTCACATCTTTCCATTCAAAATCTTCCATTCCCTTGTAAAAGTATCGACTCGCATCCTTCATGAGTGACTTGGGAATTTCTCGTCCCGTAGCCGAATCAAAGACTACATTGAAACGTCGTCGTCGTGGTGGTCGTACTTGTTGTTTTCGCCGTTGAACACCGCCAAGAACAACTCGCATCGGAGCATGGCTGTGATCATAGTCGGGTTCCAATCGCAATCCCAAATCTTTTTGTATCAACTGACATAATGGATTTGTACGATCATTGGCTTCATGAATCCATTGTCCTCCGAGATCAATCCAGCAGGATGGTTTTAGTTGTTGCTGTTGTTGTTGTGCTGATTTATCTTTGTGTTTGTCGCTTCTTTGCGCATTCATGTCGACTGTATGGACTCGTCCCCCGATTCGATCACGGGCTTCTACCAATTCGACTTCGATTGCTTGCTGAGTAGTAGTAGTAGTAGTACGTCCTCCTTTTTGTTCTTTTTGCAAATGATAGGCAACAGACAAACCGGAAAAACCAGCACCAATCACAATCACTTTCTTATTTGTTGGTGTCATCATGGGTCGTGCGGGGTGTGTGGGTCTGGATGTTGTTCTTTTGGAAGGAACAATCATGGCAGCAACAGGACCGACAGTGCCACTCAGTAATACTAGTAGTAATGGGAGGATTATTAGGAGAAATATTAGTACTCGTTCCAAAGCTATAATCGCACCATGCACCATTCAGTACTACTAGCACTATACGAGTATAGGCTACTAGAACTCGTGCTTCCAGAAAATAATATACCGACGAGCACACTGCTATAAGCGGCTGTACGGCACTATTGCACTCACTCTCCCACAGAAGTTAACCACCATCCATGTATATCAAGATGGCATTACAATAGATGCAAAAGATGTGAATGATATTATGCGAGGATGCGGATGGCTGATGCGATGGCGAAGAAACAAAATAAGCAAAGATTCGAAATCCGACTCACGTGACTGACGACTCTGCAATCCTTTTGACGGACTGGCGGAACGAACGAACCGATACACCTGGCTACATGTAGTACTGGTATGTACCGGTACCGTACTGTACTGTACTAGGAGCTGGTACAATTCATTGCCGGGGATCGGACGTGGCGGGAACGGAAATACGAAAGTCAAGAGATTTACCACCAAAAGGAGAAAAGATACTCCATGCATACAGTAGTTGTAACTGTAATAGACAGTACATACGATTTTCAGAACTCGCGAGACACGAGTTCTACCCGTACCACCCTCTACGAGGGTCCCTGCCCGGTACTTGTACCGGGTAGGTACCGCCGGCACAAGTGATCTCTTCCGTAGAGTCATAACGGTCTGCTACCACTATACTCTTTACTACTACTTCTGGCTACTCTACTACTACTAGTAGAGTAGAGCTACTCGTCTACTAGCTAGCTAGTACTCTAGTAGGCGAGTACAAGTCGGGAGGAGGGACTACCAAAATAGTAGTGGCTGGTGTCCTTTCCGCACCATAAAGGAACAAGTTCTTCCTTCGCGCCAGTGCCATGTACTACCAACAGCAACAAATAGTCGTGAATTCCTCGTGTCCACGACACGAGAATCAGGAGACTACAGATAAATAAGTTGTACAGTGCTACTGCTTGCTAGTAGATGGGTACGGTAGACGATTATCTCTGCTGGACGAACAAGAAGCAAAGCAGTCCTGCTGCTGCACGCGAACAAGAACAAGAACGCAGTGACCATGGTTCGAAATAATTGCAAATTTAAAAATACGCGGCGTCCTCATCATCATCATCATCCTGGCGGACAAGGCATCTGGATTGCTTCTACAGTACTACTACTACTACTACTACTATCAGCACTGCTGGCGACTATTCGTACACTACATGATGATGATACGTGAATCCTCATCTCCTCATAAAACACAACAGAAGAATTAGGATGCGTGATCTATACTTTTTTTTGGCGTTGTCACATCCGTCCGTCCATGAGAGACAACGACATTTCAACTCCAATAATAATAATAATAATAATTTGTTAGAGTATACAAAACCGTAATATGGATGGATGGATGGAGGGGGCCCCGTGTGCGATTGTGTGTGCAGTTGTGTGTTCTGTTGTTTGAGTTTATTATATCTTGGCGACCTTTTGGAAGTTACCTCCCCCAAGACCGCGACGCAACGCTTCTTCTTCCTTATCATCATCCTCATCATCAGCACCACCACCATCGTCCTCGTGTTTTTTAGTGTTATTGGTCGCCTTCATCATATTCTTGAGAATCGAGCTGAACTTTTTCTTCTTCTGCTTCATCTTGAGTGGTTTCTGTGTGGCTTCTTGTTCTTGTGTTGATTCTGCTGCGATGATAGAAGTAGCGCTGGGCTCTTCCACGCGAGCACGTTTGCCAGAAGGAAACAACGACAAGTCTTCCTTGGACTCTGCCGATCGCTGGTTCTTCTTGTGGTCGGAAGGTTGTCGTTCGGGAGACGGAGGAACGACAGCAACAGCAATGACTGATGCCGAGGTTTGGTTATTATTGCTAGTAGTACTCATAGTCATTTGGCAGTCCGAGCAGCAGCATCGACACTCGTCGGTGGCGTTAGTCGTAGAAGGTGGCGATGCCCCAAACCCGCACTGGTTGTTGTTGTTGCTGCTGTTGTTGTTATTTTTGACGGCGCGGCGACAGGTAGTAATAGACCCGTTGGCACCACCGCCGGTGCTGCTCTTGGTAGAGGATGATTCCGCAGCAGTAACAGCAGCAGGAGCAGGAGGGGCCTTCATGTCTTGAGAGATGGTCATGGTTGCTTTGTTGTTTATGTGGTAGTTTCACTCGGAATGACCGAGCTGACGATAAGATGTTCCGAGTAAAAAAGACACTTGTGGAGTTTTTATGGTGATGTGTTCGTTATTATTTCTATCTACTGGTACGCGTTGCACGATTACGATTATTGCAGTCGTTGCCGTTTTTCCTATCCCGCACCGACCGCGACCGCGAACGCCGACCACGCGGCGGAAGTACACTTAGTGTTCTGTGTTCTGTCGCGGCCGGTTCGATCTTCTCCCCTGTCATGGTTTTGATTGGTCGAATTGCTTGCGATGCCCGCCTGATTATTCTTCGTTCTTGCTTGTGGGTCGTTTTGTCGTTTCTCCAAAGTGCGTGATCTTCGCGCGCAGACGAAATAATGAAATTAAATCTATGGGTATGTACGTATGGAACAATAAATTTCTGAATATACAAATAATACCCTCCCTCGGTGGTGGATACGTACGTATGTGGAATCCTGTTGTCGAGTCTGGTGGGTCGGATTAGCGTGGATCGCCCGTCACCGGGCGACCTCTCACTCTTGTTCTTCTTCTTGCATGGCTGTTGCCCGCGTGCTTGGAGACGCTTCAAGTACCGGTAGTTCAGGTTCGCTTCCATTCCATCATTCGCTAGAGAGAATGCTTCTTCCCCCCGTGCCAGTGCTTGGCGGGTGTGAACTTTACTGGTTGCGAATTTAGGGCGATCCCGCCGTTAGTAGCTACTGGTGTAGCTGGAATGGAGCGAACTTGTTTGATGATTCTCATGAATCTTGGAGAACAAGAATCTGCCAAGCGAATTGCGGAGGCAGCTATACTTGCATTGGCCGAACTTGTTCGCATTCTTCTTTCTTGTACTGTACCGTTAAAAAGTTCTACTGGAATCTATGATTTCGATGGTTCATGGCACGCTGCAATTATACCCTGTGCATCATCTAATTTCCGGACCCCGACGAAGCTGGTCATCATCTTTCTCACCGCGAATTCGAGACCCCGACGAAGCTGGGTCATCGATGATAGCGTATTCTACTGGTACTTACAGGTAAAATTCGTTTGTGTACGAATAATGATGTTCGAATGGCGAAGCAGCCACTTTCATTCAGGCTTAAGTGAGAAACCAATGAGAATCATTTTGTTCAACTTGCTTCTCCAACCAGCAGGTTCGCTATTTATGATTCCCACGAAACCAACTTCTTTCCATTATTCAAGACGTCTTGCTTCTCCTCTTCTTCATTCTGCATGCGATGCATGAGGTTGGACTTTCCAGTTTCCAGTTCTTGCTCACAAATTCGATTTCTAAAATACTTTACGCAAATAAACTACTGCTCCCTCTTTGTTCGAAATCAACAGCAACTACGATGACTCAACCACCCAAAACATTTCCTCCCTCCCCAATCAAGAGCAAGGCCTCCTCCTCCTCGTCGCCGTACAACAGGAACCGACGCTCGTCCGGCGCCAGCCTCTCAGCAGCAGCAGAAACAACATCACCGCCATCACCATCATTCTGGAGTGGCAACAGCAACGATCGTGGACGATATACCATGCCG
Source organism: Nitzschia sp. pyKryTriq1 (assembly GCA_956465555.1). NCBI lineage: Eukaryota > Bacillariophyta > Bacillariophyceae > Bacillariales > Bacillariaceae > Nitzschia > Nitzschia sp. pyKryTriq1. The sequence continues at coordinate 1,237,815 of OY101127.1, forward strand.
TCCCTCTTGATCTCGGCAGCCGAGGATACTACGGTCGCCAGGAACTACTTACCGCCAAGAAACCCATTCTTGTTTTCTCTCTCGCTTTCGCTAGACGACGAAGAACCATCCTCGGACGAGGGAGGAGCACGAGCACTTCTAATACTACCACCACCAGCAGGAGCAGCAGTCAGCGGCAGCAGAACAAGAAATAATGATGTTCTTCTGCACATTATCGAATCTGCCTTGGAACTCGTGGTGTGCACTGATACCGAAGACGAGGAGGATCGTGATACACCAGCACACCACCACCGCAAGAAACAATACCGCCGGCATGAGGAGGATGATTGTGCTGACGGTGGTGCTGGGCGAGTGGCGCGGCAGTAGGAGGATAATAGTAGCGCCGAAGAGTTCTCGTCATCGATGATGATGAGCAAGACGCGCACTGTTTTACTTGTATGTTAGGCACAACTTTAACACAAAAAACACTATGACAGCCGCCCCCTACTAGTTGCCCGAGTATAGTAGTAACTCATAGATTAGTACTGCTGGAAGAAGTCGTCGTCGTCGACGACGAGCACCGCCACCGCTAATGATGGAGGGGGGGGGGGGGGGGGGGGGGGGGTGATATAGTAGTGGCAAAGGAGCATGCCAGCCAGGATGCACTCCCCTACTAGTAGTAGTCATCACCACACTAACTTCTAGTAGCTCAAAGCAACAAGAATCGCAACAAGCAGCAAAGTACTACTAGTAGTTGTTGCGCCGCCATACTAGTAGTAGCTCAAAGCAACAAGAATCGCAACAAGCAGCAAAGTACTACTAGTAGTTGTTGCGCCGCCATACTAGTAGTAGCTCAAAGCAACAAGAATCGCAACAAGCAGCAAAGTACTACTAGTAGTTGTTGCGCCGCCATACTAGTACGGCGCACCGGCGCCGGAGGAGGGTGTGTGATGTGACTTCCGAGCTCCTGTCCCACTGTAGTACCACCATACCTGTTCGAATAGCAGTTGGAAAAGAGCTCTACTAGTAGTCGTAGCGCTAGTAGACGAGTACTTTTAGTGCCGGTAGTAGTAGTACCTGTTAACGGTACAGCAGCAAGAACAGCAAGACGAACAAGAACAAGAATGATAACTCTAGCTAGTAGAGTAGTGGTAGTAGGCCTAGTAGTCCGCTAATTCTACAAGAGCCCTGCCGCCGGTAGTAGTTCTTGCGCCATTCTACTCGTCTCTCTTCTACTTGTAGAGCGCCTTACCACAGTACATAGTAATATTTTTAACAGCTGGACTTCTAAAATGCCGCGCAAGCAAAAGAATGATCCGAAAGTGCTTGGGCATTGGGCATGCAGTCGCGCTATTCTACCCTCTCCTCGTCCAGCTAATGTAGCTTCGGTGGTTATATTTTTTGATAGCGCAAAAGAGCTGGCCTTTTTTAATTAACATGCATGCGCAAGCAGAAGAAAGATCAGAAAGTGTGTGGTCGGTGTCAGCAGATGGAAATCCTTATCGGGAAATTGGAGATTTGTCATAACAAGTCCGTCAGTTGTGGCAATAAGTAATAGTAACCACGAATGTGCGTCGTATGCCGCCGTGCGTGTTCAATCCTGTGATGTCGCCTGCGTATCAATATATAAATGCACTCCCTGCTACACTACTAGACTACTAGTAGTGCAAGCTACTTCAGCGTCGTCCTGCCATTGCTGCTCTAGCTACTACCAGCATCTCTACCACCGGTAGTAATATTATTGTGCTCTACTAGTAGAGAGGAGAGACACTTCTCCGACGAACGAAATCAACTACGTGAAGAAACGTTGTCACAACAAGATCGAAATGAACGTATATGTTAGACGGATTTACGAGGTATGTAGTAATATCAATTCTGTAATGTAATATGTAAACGGTTTTCAAATCCCCAGTATCCTGGTTGGCTCAGGTCCTTCTTGTTGCTGAAGATGCCGCGGAAGGGATGGCGGAAGAGTAGTTATTGTTCTTTCCTCCTAACAGACTGTAAACCAACAAGGCGTTGTTGATGATGGCTTCGTTGTTGGCTTGTTGTTGTTGCTCTTGCTTGAATCTCTCCAAGGTCGCCAGGCGCTGCAAGGTCTCAACCAGAGAGAACTGGTTGTTACTGTTGTGAGAGTGTGCAGCAAGAAGTCCGGCCATGGTGAGGGTCGACAACGAATGATTGCTCGAGCTCATCATTTGCTGGGGGCTGCTCCCACCAGTGCTGGAACTGGAATGAGCACCAGGTGCGGCTCCAACACGGAACGAGCCGGTGGGAGGGAGCAATTGCTCCATTTGGTTGAGAAAGTGTGGCGCATGGCTGAAGACCGAGGCAGCTTCTGCCAGAGTTCCGGTGGGGCGTGGGCCCGCCAGAGGAAGAGTACCAGACATTTGCTGTTGTTGTTGCTGTTGCTTCGTTCTTAGGGCGAGACGTTCCTGGGTGGCCTTGGTTCGCTTGCCGGGCACCTTGACCTTGGTCCTCTCCATTTTGAAACAGAGATTGGGCATTCCTCGCACGAACTGAGGATGGCCGCAATGGCCCTTGCCTGCTCCTGACTGGCTGACGCGAAAGCCCCACAGATTCAAATTTCGCTGAAAACTCTTGAACTTGTTGGAAGAGAATTTCTTGGGCATAACTTCGGCTTCGAAACGCTCCTTGTCAAAGATCTTGAAGGCCTTGCCATTGGCGGTCCAAGAGATGACATCGGCATGGCCTTCTTCTTGGGCGCTGTCGAGCACTTGATGAAGCTTCCAGGGAAACTGAAGCTTCTTGTCTTTGACGCTCGCCGCGCCAGCGGAGGAGCCTCCGCACGAGGAGGAATCCATGGTCACTCTCCTGATATGAGACATTGTTGTTTCCTCTTGCTCCTCAACAGACGAGACGGTGGCCTCGGAGGAAGAGATGGAAGGAGTTGTTACGGTTGTAGCCATCGTAATAATTTTTTAATAATAATAAGGAGAAGCGTGGTTTGGGGTTTTCCCGGCTGAAGCCGGGCGAGAGCATTCTATTTTTCTCCTTGGTTCTACAGCAGTACTGTGCGAGTACGCATCACAAGTGTTGAATGGACGCTGTCGCCCATTGGCGGCAGCTTGAATTCGGATTCGGAAAGAACGGGAACGAAGGCCAGAAACTCTATTCTTCTTTGGTGGAACCCAACAGGTACGAAGGATCAATAGCGCATTGAAGTACGGTAGAAGAAGTTCGGCCGGCTATCTGCTGATTGGACGAATCTGTTTACTTGAGAACAGGGCGTTGGAAAATCAAGATTTAACCAGCCTCGGATTGGGCCTTATCATTAAATAGGCGCTATTAATGAATGAAATCCCTTGATTCTACCCCCTAACAAATTGCTGGCGGCTTTATCCTTGGGAAAGAGAACCATAAGTAACAAATTACCATCCAGGGATTTTGGGGAACAAGGCGACTCTTCTGAATCAGCAGTACCAAAGTGCCAAGGCGAAACTTGACTGATGACGGAGCTGTTGCCTTCGCTCTATTTTTCTCCATCTTCTTCTTGCACCTTTGATCATCGTGCGTACGGCACGTACGTACTTGGTAGTGATGATGAGAACCGGGGATCGCCATCGTATCCCGATGTGTACGCGTAAACGGATGTTCTCTTTTGCAGAATTCTCATTTCAGTAAAACTCAATGGTAATTTAGAGTAGGTCCCTGTGCTGTTAGCGATGGTACATAATGACTCCTCGGGTGCATGTGAGACGCGCAACGTACGACTGGCCCCCGTCCGTTGCTAAGACTCAACAGAAACTATAAGTCTATGTACTAGACTACAACTGCCAAACAGGCACCGAAAATAGCTCATAACATAAAATGAGATTCAAACCACATGAAATAGATTCATCTGATCAACCATGTGAAAGTCATGCAAGATTAATATTTCGCCAAGTCAGCGCAATATCTTTTCTCAACAATTGATTTTGAAACAAGTAGTTCCAAAATAAACATTCATTTCTAGCTCACAATTTTCACTTTCAATCATTCTTGTCGACTACCTCCTGCATAGGGCAATATCTTTTCTCAACAATTGATTTTGAAACAAGTAGTTCCAAAATAAACATTCATTTCTAGCTCATAATTTTCACTTTCAATCATTCTTGTCGACTACCTCGTGCATAGGGCATTTCCGCCGGAACGTCCCTTCCAAGACTACCGTCCGATTGAATCGCAGACTCATCCGATTGGATCTCCATTTGGGACTGTTTCTGTACATCGCGAATCCAGTTAACGACATCCGCAGTTTGCCAAACTCGCCTCTGTCGTCTTCCGTGCTAAAAGGTCTACCGGTACACACCTGGGTCTATAGCGACTTTAGACTGGTATGTACTTCGTACGTGCGTGGAATGTTGGCGGTACCGTGCTCTTTGATTGCGTCAATAATTATTATTCTTCGATAGTAGTATCATTTTTTTCTCTGTTGTGGTTGCGGTTACAAACTCCCGCCATTGTATTCTGCGCGCTCAACGCTTCTTCTATCGATTTCTGCATCCACACTATGATATGCCCGCATGCTTCCGGCTTTCCGTTTGGCGTTCATAAAAATTATACAAATTTGTATATCGCCCTAAATAAAGCTTCGTGCTCCAACGGCATCGCTTGCCGCTTCCTCCAATCAGTGTCACAAAATTTCATCGCAGAACAAAATTGCCAGGTGCACGAAATCTTCGGAGAGGAACATGATCCAAGGGGGAAGGTCACTGATGATGGCGGAGACAAAAGGCAGCACTGTCATTCTCACAATCTCTTCGGAACGACATTCGATAACAGCCTGGGCGGTTGTTGTCGGCAGCAGCGCACCTCGGGCTCGTACAACCAACACACTCAATACTCCAACGAACATCTGCCATGGCAATTTCCTCTGCCTTGCCCACGCCTTCAGAAAGTTCTTCCTCGCCCACCACCAACGTTGGAAGTGCTGCATTCAAAGTTATCAAGAATGTCGTTTCGATGATCTTCATCTTGTTCTGCGTGGTGGTCATTTCTGCTGCCATCTTCACCAAGCAGACGACTGCTACTGCGGAAAGCGGAGTCCAACCGATTCTCGCGCTCTTCACGTTTTGGTTCTTGTTGATGTGGCTTGCCATGTTGGAAGGAGGCCTCAACTGCACCGTGGGATTGCAACCAATCGACAAGACACTCTATGAAGAAAGCCATCCTCGCACTTATCGGTGCACTAAAGCCTCTCATCGAGGCGACAACATCGAGCGTTTCATCGTTGGACGCCAGTACATGGACTTGATGATCGTCTTTATCACTAGCTTCATGGTTTCAACGATCGATGGTGCCTCCGTTCTCGGTCTCCCAGAAGTTGTCAACAATATCTTCTTGGGATCGGATCTTGCCGTAATTATCTGCACGATCGTCTTTGGTCAGTTGATCGCTCAAATCAACTCGGCGAATTCCATGCTGGACTTTATGAATAACTGGGTCATGGTGGGAAGCACCTACGTGGCCCTCTTTGTGGAAAGTTCTGGCATCCTCCATGCCGTCTACTTTGTACAGATTGTCTTCACCAAGTTTGCTGGAAAGACTATCGAATCCAAGGAACCACCCAAGTCGTCCGTGAGCAAGACTTTGTTCTGGCTGAGAATCCTATTCAGTTTGGCAATCTCGGCGTTTGCTATTGCCGTCTTTATGACTGCTCTCATGGGGGGCAACACCCCTGTTCGAGAACAGATTCCCAAGAGTGTCTCTATCATCTCGCTACTGGTCCTCTTGCTCTTGGGTGGTTTCATGGAGGCTTTACAGATTGCTTTCTTCGCTGTCAAGCATATTCCTGCGGACCGCGTCCAAGCAAGCCCCTACGCGACTCGCATCCTCCACCTCATCTTTCAACAAGGCAAGCTGGAAGCCTTTCTGGTTGGTCGCCAGATTGCCCAGACTGTGATTATGTTTGTGATTGCTCGAATCATTACTGTGGACATGAAACCAGGCCAAGAGAATCTGTTTGGAGTGTCGAATGGTGTTCAAGCGTTCTTCAACTCGGGCGTTTTGAATGCTCTTGTCTCGACCATCTTTGCCAGTCTCTCGTGGAGAGTCACTGCCAACACCTTTCCCATGCTCTTTTTGTCCAATCCGATTGCTATTTGGATCATTCGATTATGCTTGGTCGTCGAAGGGACCGGTATTTGTGACGCCGCGTGGACTTTTGCCAAGATCCACCAATGGGTCGTCCGATATCGTCCGGATACCATGTTTGTTCCGATGAACACTCTGGGCATGATGGAAGAATCATCCTCCTCGTTCGACAATAAGGACGATGTCGATGTCGAAAGTGGTACTACCAAAAAGCTCCAGCGAAAGGAGACTACCGGTACCGCTTTGGACAGCGATACTGGTTCCGGTAGTGACAGTGACGATCGAGACGAAAGTGATTCCGACGAAGCATCGGAGGAAGGCGTCGTCGTGGAGGTTGTCAGTACTACTAGTACTACTACCACCACGAATACGAACAATATTACCAAAAAGATGGATCCGTAGTAGTAGTTGCTCATCACTACCACGCATCCCTCCACCACACCAACTGCTGGGATGGTCTCACTACTACTACTAGTAGTAGTAGCTAGTAGCTAACTACAGCACCAGTACGAAACGAGACTATATACCGGTATATTCCCTTCTGTTCTGTTCTGGAATGAAGTATACTACTAGTATGATTCCATGCCTCCGGCACCATAATCGATCCCGAGCTACTGTTGGGTATTATCATATATTTTTTAAACAACATTTTTGCGCTACTTCAACTCTTTATCTTTTGTCTATTAAGATTCTACTACTACTACTACTACTACTACTAGAGCTAGCAGAAACGTTGTGAGGCGTTGATTGGATACTCGTATATTAGAGTTCCGCCAAGAGGCCCTCTTTCTTCCTTGGAGTAGTAGTAGTAGTAGTAGTAGTAGGTTTCGACCAACGTTCTTTTACGGATTTCTGTTCCTGTGGTTCATATGGCATGGCTCGTACATATCCATCGGTTCCAAACAACCACACGATTAATTGATGCCGTTGTCCTTTTTGAATCGGCAACGCTTCATGACGCGTCATGCCCCGATGCAAGACTGCCATACCTGGTAGCATGCGCAGCAAGAATAGCGATGATGATGTTGATGATGTTGATGTGGATGATGTTTCTTTTTTTCTTCGGGGAGTCGTATTGTTAGTATTAGTAGTAGTATTGTCGTCGTCCTCGTCCATGGCATTCTTGTCATTGTCATTGTCATTGTCATCATCATTGTCATCATTACTATCATCATCATCGTTCACAACAAGGAACTTCAAAATGGATCCCTCATAATCCTCTTCTTCGGGTAGATTCAAATTGATATTCATGGTAAACAAGGAAGCATCCGAGTGTTCGGGCAATCGAACATCTCCTTTTGGGGAAGAGTCGTCTTTTGTTGTTGTTGTTGCTTCTTCTTCTTGTTCTTCTTGTTCACCAGTAGCGGCGGTCGTGGTGCTGTTGGCTTCTTGTTCATGATGATAATGAATGGTAAACACATAAGATTCTACGTCATCATCATCATTATCTGTCATGAACATTTTGTTCTCTTCTTTGCCACTGTACTGTGGAAAAAAGGTTCGACCCAATGGTCGGACATAGGTATCGACGAGCCATTGACGAAAGTGGATGATTTGAGGATAGGAAACACCCCCTTCAGTGTTATGATCGTTTTCATCATCCTCATCCTCATCATTATCATTATCATTATCATCATCCTCATTCAGTACCAATCCATATCGATTCATTCCATTGGGTCGTCGGGTGGGGATTCCAGATTCCGAGGCAGCTTGCAAGTGCTGTCGAATACGTCGCACGCCGGTAGATGTAAAGAAATTCGGACAGACCCATACGCCAGGAATCGGTTGATGCCAAACACCACCATCCCCATCCCCATCATCATCATCACCATTAGCACCATCCCCATCACTACTACCACTACCACTGTTACCCTGCTGCTTGTGATGGTGGTGGTGGTGATGGTGGTGGTGATATTTTGACTCGTTTCGTCGTACTACTAATAATAATTGCTGTTCCTGTTCCACCGTGGGTTCGAGCCATAGTTTGTGAACGGTTCGGTACAAGGAAGGATTCATGACGATCCCTTCGTCCAAGTCGGGTAATAATGAAAAAGATGATGATGATGATGTTGATGATGATGTTGATGTTGATGTTGATGATGATGATGACCACTCTTTCCAGGCCATTTTCAAGAGCGTCTCATGCTGTTGCCAAAACTCCAAGTGTTCCATTTCTCCACCAGTAGTCGCTGATGATGAAACTGGCAATGATAATTGCAGATTTCTTGCTTTCTGAAGGGGGGATAATATGGATAATGATGATGATGATGAGGTAATAATAGGTTGCTGCTGCTGCGGCTGCGCGGTAATATTAGTAGTAGTAGTAGTAGAATAAGAAGAAGTCATTTCTACCATCAGTATTGTTACCACGACGATGATGAAGATGAAGATGATGATGGCCGTGCAACAACACAAGGCTGCTGCAACACAGCTTTGGTGCTGGATTATTCTCATCACAATCATAATAATGTAATAGTTTGTAGTTTGTATAGTTTGTATCGTTTGTATTTCAAGTTTTGTAGGTGTCGTCGCCGCCGCCGCCGCCGCCGCCGCCGTCGTTGCCAAGAAATAGAAAGAGTTATGTATTGCGCTGCGGATGATGATGATGATGATGATGAATGATGATTGATTCATTCCTTCAATTCTGCCTTCCTTCCTTCCTTCCTTCCCTTCAATTATTCGTTCTCCTCGTACTTGTACACGTACACGTTCCGGTACCGGTACGAATAGAGTGTTGTTCGAGTGCAAGACTGGATTGCCCAGCAACGGACAGACGACCCCTGACGTCACGGACAGATACCATCCGCTCCGCCAGCTCCGCTCCGAACGAAGGACGCGATGACCGCTCTGCATGCATCATCGCAGGCAGGAACGACCGTTCGTTGAAGTACATATGGGCTCGAGTCGTCAAGCTCGAGTTGACAACATCGCATGCATGACATGACAGGCGATCCGCTTATTATTCGAACTTCAATGCCATACTACCTGACTTGAAATTTCTTTGAAATTCATTGTGCCCTGCCTTGTTCGTATTCTATTTGCGAAGAAGTTGTATAGTGAATGAAGTAGGAAAATGCTATTTATTGGTTACGCTGCTTGCTTTATTTCGAACTTGAACCTAGTTCGTATTCTATTTGCGAAGAAGTTGTTAAGTGAATGAACACGCTGCTATCTTTATTTCGAACTTGAACCTCACTATCCATATTAGGCCCATTCAGCACTAACGAGAAGCCGTCCGATGATTCTATTCTTTATGCGCTATTGATTCCAAGACATACAATAATTGGGCCTGATCGATCGATAGTAGTCTATGATGAGGCTACTCTAGCGAACCGAAGTGTACATGCTACAAACAGTATAGGCAAAGAATGTACCACCACTCTAAGACTAAACGGTACTTTTTTCCCGACTATCGATTTTATAATTAATGAAACCGGATCTGCAGAATGCATGCGAATTCCAGGTCAATAGCGCCCACTTCTTATTCTTCGTCCCGAACCCTGATTACTCTACTTTATGGAACCGCGCTTGCCGTCAATAATACAGTAATATCAAAAAGAGCCAAAGAGTGCCCATCCCGTAAAATAATATTTTATCATAAAAACACACAGCAGACAAAAACAACAACAATGATAATGAACATCGACCTTTCCACTTGCAGTTTTCCATATCGGGTGTATCACATGCTCGAGAGAGCACCCACAGCTGGCTTTGACCATGTGGTATCGTGGCTGCCGGATGGTACGGGCTTCAAAGTGCACGACAAAGACGAATTCGTGAAGAACGTGATGAACACATTTTTCAGCCATACCAAATGGAAGTCGTTTCTGAGACAGCTCAATCTCTACGATTTCAAACGACTTTCCAATCGAGGAGGGCCTGCTGTTGGAAAAGAATGCAGTTACATGCATCCTTTCTTGATCCGTGGAGACATTGATCAATGTCAGAAGATCCACCGCGCCAACGCTTCTAGTAAAAATGGGGCATCGGCCAAGAAACAAGAAAACATGAGGGCGATGAGGGGCGATCTTCTGACGACGTTCCGAGCAGCTCCGCTCAAATCTTCAGAACTACCGACGGGAATCCTTTTCTCACCAGGGTGGAACAATAGCGCCGATGAGGAGGATGTCGATGACGATCAAGAAGATGTCGATGATCATGATGATCATTTCCTAAAACAGCAACAAAAAAGTGAGGAGCGAGCAGTAAGAGGATCCCCGCCGCATCGTCAGCAGCAGGTTGTTGGCACGGACGAGTTTGGGTATCTCTTTCGTATGCCTTTCCAGACAAAGAACAATGACAACCTTGCGATTGGTGATTCGACGCTAAACCCCCGACTGGAAACTAAACTATTTTCCGAGACACTGGTGGAAGGAGACGACGACGACGAAAGAAAAGGGAACGCCACTCGGCGAGGAGGACCTCTCGAATCCCATTTTCTTCCAAGGGGCGGCACTACTCCTCTAAACAGTAGCAACAACGCTGCCAGCAGCGGTGAAACTGGTGTAAGCATACCTACCGGAAGAGGAGGCAGGACGATCTTTAGTCCAGACATGGCCGACGCTATCGTCTCCGTATTCCTTGGGCGACGCGAGGAGGGATACTAGTAGTCAGCGAGGACACCACTTCAATCAGCAACACTTCACTTCTTGGAGCACCACATAGTAAGAATATTTCTGGGAGGGGGGGGGGGGGTTAGAACAGTACTGTAGCTAGATTTTGATACTTCCTGCTACTACATACAGGAATAACTCATAGAAATCAAATCAGGTCCTCGCCGCCTCTCTTATTCGTTATCGTGGTTGGCAAGAGATAGTAGTGGACAGCAATCTCTCGGATCTCGGGCCGACGAGTGCTCCCGCGCCATATTACCTGAACTGTAGACTACTGTACTACAAACTACTTGTATCTTGATTTCATACTACTATTATTTATTGTGTTGAAGGTAATGCAAGACTTGATTTCATACTACTATTATTTATTGTATTGAAGGTAATGCAAGACATTGTTTATGACGCCATCAATATTATGTTTTAGGGAAAGGACTTTATTTGGTGTTGAAGTTGATGAAAGGCATTGAAAGGCATTGATTACAGAACATAGGAAGACCATTATGCAAGTACGTTTCATTATGTTATTATATATGCCCTGGGTTCAGAGAACACAAGCTTTCGTAACCCTCTAATCTGCTACCCCCCCTACAAAATCACAGGGGGCGTAGCTATCTAGTCGGCGTAGCCGTGGATGTAATGCGCGAGACTTTTGGTTGAAAATCCCATTAGGGGGGTCTATTTTCGGATTTCGTGCGTTCTCGATTCTGATTGGCGGAGATTCGTGGACACTTTTGTCACACTGTTCGTTTCCGGCATGTTGTGCATGATTGGATTGGCTAAATAATTTCGCTCGGACACGGAAGTTGATTAGGTGCGTCGTGTCGCAAGGACATCAACAACACGTAATATCGCGCGGAAAGGTTCAATGGGGTGCTTGCCCCATTGCGGTTCAATGGGGTACTTACATACCACCATGATGTGATGCGCGCCCATGAAATTTTGGATTCTGATGAGTCATTCGGAGCACCGGTCCTTTTCTTACTGTATCATTAGGACAGGTGCCAGACCACTCTTTTTCAAGGATTTCAGTCGAATCGATCGAACCAAGCATTGAATCCTAGTGATCGAACCAAGGATTTCAGTCGAATCGATCGAACCAAGCATTGAATCCTAGTGATCGAACATAGCATTTATTCCTAGTGATCGAACCAAATGGGGTGTTTTGGGGGCGGTGCATTTAGGTGTTAACCCTTTTGAGGGTCTAGGGTATGGTTTATCCCCTTGATGGGTACCAACTAACCCCTCTATCGAACCAACTAACCCCTCTATCGAACCCAGCCTTAACTGCAAGTTACGGGCGGGGGTAGCAGCCCATACCTTCAGGTACCCATCATAGTAATAGCTTATCGAACCAAGTAACCCCTCTATCGATCATACCATGGTAGTTTGAATCTGAACTACTCTTCTCGACTCATGAAAGCAAAGGCTTCCTCTGCCCGTACAAGCTCCCATGACGCGCCCATACGAGTACTTGTTGTGCCTCTGGGAGCTTCCTCTTCTCCTTCTCCTTCTCCTTCTTCTCCCGGGCAGTTTATTTCATCTCCGGCTTCTTCGTCGCTCTCATCCACCACCGCTGAAACTGCTGGATCCCAGTCTTCTCCTATCCAAGCGCCGAGAAAAGATATTGCGCTGACTTGGCGAAATATTAATCTTGCATGACTTTCACATGGTTGACCAGATGAATCTATTTCATGTGGTTTGAATCTCATTTTGTGTGATGAGCTATTTTCGGTGCCTGTTTGGCAGTTGCAGTCTAGTACATAGACTTGTAGTTTCTGTTGAGTCTTAGCAACGGACGGGGGCCAGTCGTACGTCGCGCGTCTCACACGCACCCGAGTCATTACGGGCCGACCACGTCATCGACTGGTCGTGGCTAGGGCGTCTGCGCATGCACGGCGCGCACTAGCGTGGAAGATCCTTCAGGACATTATCTACCGACGACGGGCAGACTATGGTCGTACGAGTCGCGTAGACCGTGTGTATTGCAAGATTTCCTCTTATTGCCCACCACGTCATGATTATCGTCCTCCACTCCAACAGCGCTTCTGGTGGTTCTGGTGGTGTTATTATTATTTAGTATGCGTTTGTAGTAGTACACGTAGTAGTACTCTTGTTGCTTCTTGCTGACGACTCTTTTGCTTCACTATATCGTTCTGAATGACTACTAGCTGTCTGTCTGTCTGTCTGTCTGTCTGACTATTAGTAGTCTACTAGCTAGGTACCGAGTCTTCTACCTACTCCAGTACTACACGGTAGGTAGGGAGTAGTGTAGAGTATCATTGCTTGTTGTTTGTGCGTATTAACTTTTATTTTTGTACTAGTACTATGGTTCTAGTACTGGTACTTCTTTTTGGACGACGACTTGAATGCGTCGTTCATTGGGTCGATTCGCAAAGACATCCATCATTTGATACGGAAGTGGTTGCAAGCGAGTAGTAGTAGATGATAATGATGACGATGATGCCGCTGATGATTCATCCGCTGCTGCTGCTGCCCCTGCTGCTGCCAATGTTTTGGCATTTTCTTTCAACACTTGCAAATCCCGTTCCAACCATTGTTTGGGCACGGGTCCAATCAAGGCCGTATCGACCGTCCCGTCCGCTTCGACCAAGGCCAAATGAGGAATGGCATCGACGCCAAAGGCTTCAATCATCGGCCATGCCGATGCCTCATCTCCATTGATCATGACAAAATTCACATCCTTGCCATATTCTTCTTCAATCGCTTTCAAAGTCGGGGCTAATAATTTGCAATTTTCGCACCTGTAGTAAAATACAGAAAGAGTTGTAGTAGTTGTCGTTGTCGTTGTAACACAACACAAAGATTGATACAAGACAAGACAAGACAAGACAAAGAATGAAACAAGAGGAGCAAGGATATTGTGAGTCATATCATCGTGACTTGACTCGAGGCGCCATATAATCGATACACAGTGTCCATCATCATCATCATCATGATGATGATGTTCTTGTAATCGTACGTGTACAGTAGTAGTGGTAGTAGTAGTAGTAGCACTTACCAAGGCGCCCAAAAGTCCACTACTGTCGGTTTGAGGGTGGTTCCAATCACAGTAATGGGAGACGATTGTTGTTCCATTTCATACAAAATCTGAATGGGAGTAATGGGATGTAAATACTGCCAAACATAATTCATGACGGCCAATCCAATCGAAAGACCGGCCACGGCCCAATTTCGTTTTTTCATCGAAATGATAATGCCACCTTGTTTTGATTGTTGTTGTTGTTGTTGTAACAAGGAAGCTGTATTGGCTAAAGGGGAAGTAGAGGTGGCAGATGACGAAAAGGCAAATGGAGAGGAGGAAGAATCATCTTTGTTGGACGTTGATGATGATGATGATGGACGTTTGAGAGACACCACATCGCCAAATTGGGCCGAGGATGAGGACAAGAGTGAAGATGCAGATGCTGATTCCTCGTCAAACAACAAGGTGGACATGCTGCTGCTGCTGCTGCTGCTGGAATTCTTGGGAGACGACGACGACGACGATGATGATGAATCATCATCAGAGATGGAAATAATATTATCCTCGTTGTTCAATGTTTGACGTAGCGGCACTGTCATGGGCGCAATAGAGGATCGACGGCGCTGCTCGTACTTGAACTTGTTGCACGATGCTGTTGTTGTTGTTGTTGATGTTGTTGTTGGTCTTGTCGAGGATGATGCTACTGAGAAAGCGTTGATGGCACTCGGGGAGGAAGAAAGAAGCACCATCGTCGCTGCTGCCGCTGCCGCCGCTGCTGCTGCTGCAAGAGCGGGAGAGGCAGAGATTCGAGAAGACCTTGTTCCTTTCATTGTACGAGTACAGTAGACGTTTTGTCCCTTTTTTTTATGAATCAAACGAAAAGGTTTGGAAAGGCATCCTTATAGCATCAAGAACAGCATCGATATTATCATCGTCAGTCGTCAGAACAATAAAGTCAGAAATAATTCGACATGTGTGTGTGGCAGCTTGTCCACGCCGGTGACACCTGGCGCGAGATTTTGATTCAATTTGATTGGTGGATGGCTTGCTTCGTCCTCGTGACGTGTCGTGTTACGGAATATTTATTCAGGTGGATATGATGTAAGACTGACGAAGTTAAAACAGTCTCTAGTGACTTGGGTCGTGAATCAACCCGATTTCGAGAAAACGACGAAAAATAATTTCGTCGTTCGGCGGCTCCGTAAAGAGTGGGAAGCATGCCATTCGCGCGCATGCTCGCCAGCTGAAACTCTATCATGCAATCCAATGCAGCCGGCCGACTAAACGTATCTTTTGATCTAAAGCAGACCTGAAGACATGCAACATATCAATTAAACCTTAACAGCTGTAGATTTGATATCCGGTAGTCCCCAAAAAGTGATTTTTTAGTCCTTATTTGCCTGTTGGATGTATTCATCTGGTCCGATTGTTTCTGATGAATGTATTGTTTGATAATGATGGGATTTTGTTTTGTGTGTTGTGTGTTGTGTCTCTTTGTGTGCGCTCTGAACTCCCCCTCGAAAACGCATTGGTACCAAAATATTCCCGAAATGTAAGATTCCCTTGATCTGGGTCGGCGACCCAGAAACTGGCAGTGGTTCGGGAACCACTACCGGTTTTTGCTGACGTAATTTCGGGAGCGGCCCAGTTAAGAATGTTGGTGGCACCCACGGGACCTGCGGCCCCGACGGGGCCACACAACCACGGTGCTTGGCCGCTGGATGTGCCGTAGAGCAAGTACCATCGTGGATTTCTACGTAAATTAAGTACCAAACAACAATCGAAGCAGTCGACATTGGATCGAACGACAGACGCGCTTTGGTATTGAATGTATCGGTTCGAGATTATTTTTGATCGATGTAATGGGTTCGCACACAAACTCGCTGCAAGCGACTATCCGTGAGTGCATTCGAGAGCATTCCCTGATTCCCAAATGTGTTGTGTTATTACACGCGGAACTCGTACGATGTGCTCTCAGCTCGTGATTGACTTTAGTACCAGCCCTACGGCACATCTTTACTTGGGGCAGTCCCCAAGCACCGCTAGCGTGAACTATGCGGAGTACTACGGCCGCGTTAGACCCAGGCATATGTAAATTATTTATCCTGCAACAGTACTGGTCAGGTAGGCGTCCGGGGGGGGGACAGATACTTATCAAAAAGAAGTTGTGAACCCTTTCAGACAGAGTAGTTTTTAAAACACTTAATAGTCGCTGTAGAAGCAGTCATCAATTATCGATCATCATCATCCGTACCAAACGCCTCCTCCCGCCCGTGACCCGCCATAGATAATTCCCAAAACGCAACAGCTGGTACTAATTATTACAACGGAGAACGCCATCGTTCGCGAGAGTCGAGCCATAACCATTGCTTAAAATACTATGCTCCAAGTCGGTCGTCGTTGAACTTCTTGGTTCGAATCTATGATGGTGTTGCAATTATCATCTACCGGCATCTCCCTACAATCTCTGGCGAAGCTATGTACCAGATTTCATTGTGAATCTACATAATGGAGTGGTGGAAAAATAATGTTCTCACGCATGCATATCAATCAATGAAAAGCAAGATCGATGATGTACAGGTACGCACGATTTTCAGGCAAAGGGCTTAGGAAATATTACTCGCTTACTCGCGTCATTGTGCGTAGAGAAGTACAAAAGGTACAAGAAGATTAAATAAGAATACCACCAGAGCTTTTTCTTATACCGGTACTGCTCCATTCTCAACTTTTTCTGCATGCTTCACCGGTACGATACTTGCAAAGACGAGCGCTCTTTGCTGATTTTCTTCCTCTCGGACGCGAAGCACGGCGGGGGGTGATGAAGAGGAGAGAGCTATTACCGGTACTACCAGGTAAAATACAGTATTATCATCGGCATCATCATAATATCAAGGCGGCCAGCACAGCGGTTTCAGCACAACGCGTGTGCAGAAACTTGCTTGTTGTTCTGAAGCAATACTACAAACGCGCGGACGATGATGATGAAGATGAACAACAACAACAACAACAACAGCAGCAGCAGCAACAGCAATCGACAGGATGATGAGCAGGAGGAGGACGACGCCGAAGAACAGGATGAGCTGATGCTTTTTCAAGCAAGAAGGGAAGACGGTGGAGGGGACGCCGGTCGTGTCGAGAACTCCAGCTCTACTACTAGCAGTAGGAGCAGCAGCAACAGGAATACATTGGGAGATTCGTTGTTGTCACCAGAAGGCGACTCTTCATCACAGAGAAGGAGGCCGAGCAGCGGTACTACTGCTGGGCGTCATTGTTCTCCACCACAACCAGCAGCAGTACTACCAGAAGGTGGGGGAGGATCAACATCATGTCGTCCAGCATCTTCTTCGCCTTTCTCCTTTTGGTCGTGTTCGCCTCAACAGCATCATCATCATCATCATGATGATTTCACCGGCGGTCTCGGCAACAACAACTTCTTCATCAGCGGCAGACCGTCATGCTGTTTTGGTGCGGAGGCTGGAAGAAGTACAATCGAACACTCAATTCGGACCATCATCGACGAAGCCCTCGTTCTTGTGGAAGACGACAAGAACAACGAGGAGGACGTCGTGGTCCACCAGCACCAGCTCGACGACGACTGTGATGATGATCTGCCGGAACAACAACAAGAGGACGACGACGACGACGAGGAGGAGGAGGATCACTAAAGTCCAATTATCACGACCGCTACTACTAGCAGCAGCATGAGAACCAGTTTAGTACTACTAGTAGTAGAGTCTCATTTTGGTGCTTGTTATCTTTTTGCCATTGGCGACCTTGACAGTAGATGCTGCTTGTTGCCAGCAGTGCTCTTTTGTTATCGCTATCACCTCAAGAAGGCTTCCTCCTGCCTCGTCCATCATCGGATGATCATCATGAGCTATGAGTACTACTAGTAGCACTAGTAGTAGTAGTAGTACTTGCTTATGGTACTAGTCTAGTAGTACATACGTAGTACTCTACTCTACTACTATACGCTAGTACTAGAGAGAAGAAGAAGAAGGTTTGAAAGGGAATAGCTAGTAGTACTAATAGTAGGCGCATCACGACTGGTCCAAGTACAGTACTATACCCCGCCTCGCCCTCCGAGATCGTTCGTTCTCTAGTCCGTCCATTCATGTGTACATGCATGCATGCATGCAATCATGGATGTGAATCTGCCTTCTTCTTCTTGTTGCTTGTTTCCATCATCTATTGCTTTGATTCTTCCGCATCAGCGTCGTTGTCCTCGTAAGCAGCACCAGCAGCAGCCGCATCATCATCATCGTCGTCATCATTACCCACATTATCATCATCACCAAAGACTTCCTCGTCTTCTTCCGGGACAGGATCTTTCATATCCAAATAGGATTTATCAAAGTGATGCAGTCTCACATATCCATCTTCGGCTCCACTCGCATAGTTCCGTCCATTCGGATTGATGGCCAAGGCATTGATGGGACCAAAGTGTCCCTTGACACTTCCGAATTCTTCTTGATAGACCAAATGAAAGAACCGAGTTTCAAACTTTCCCACCTTACCTGCCGTCGTCGTGACACTCATGGCTTCTTGTCCTCCTCCCAACAAAATATGATCCTTGTGTTCGGAAATGACAGCATCATTGACGGGACGATCCGTCTTGTAGGTCTTGAGATGTTCCAAATGAACCGCATCGTACAGTTTGGACGTAAAGTCGGCACTGGCGGTAATAAAGAGTGTCTTGTCGCGATTGAATTGTACGCGATTAATCTTCTTTTCATGCAAGGTGACTTGTTCGACCATCTCTCCTGTTTCGGGATGGTACAATCGGGCCGTGCCATTATCAAACGTGACAAACAAATGTTCATCCAATGCCGTCCAAGTAATGTTGGTGGCATTGACCCGTTTGCTCCCACCGGGACCTTCTTTGGGGATATCAATTTCTTGGATAGGTTCATTATTATCTTCTTCTTGAATATCAAAGATGGAAATCTTGGCATTGTGCTCGACGAATGGGTCCGAAATGGTAGCAAAGCGCCGGTTGTCTTCGGCCCAATGTACGCCACGGACGGGTCCTCGGTGAGAAAAGGTCTCGAGGCATTCTCCGGTTTGACAACTCCACATTTTGACAGTACTAGATAATATAGTATGATCATGAAAGAAAACAAAGAAAGAACGAAAGAACGAAAGAAACACGTGAGGAACATATAGTTGTATGGCCTTGCTGCTGCTTTTTCTTTCTCCATCCACCCATCCATCCATCCATCATCATCAAATCCAACACAACACAACACAACACAGCACTTTCTATGACATTAATATTACTTACGCATCCGCACTTGCCGTCAACAAATGTCGAGTGAATCGATCCACGTCCAAATCCCAAATGGTCCCCTTGTGTCCGTGAAAGGTTCCCAAACGTTCCCCATTTTCCGATCGCCATACGGAGGGAGTTTGATCCTTGCTGGCCGTGAATAGCAAATCACCATCGTAGTTGTACTTGACGACCGTGATGGGGCGCTCGTGGCCTTGCAGTAAAAAGGGGCGCTAGTATATAGAAGTAAACAACAACCAGAACAACAACAACAAGAACAACAACAACAACAAGAATCAGTGAGGGAAAGAAAGAAAGATACAAATTACAATACAGGAGGAATGAATCGCAGCATCCAACAACAAAACAAAGCGCACATCATCATCATCATCATCAGGGCTTCGTACCATGATCAGTTAGTAAGGAAGTGAGCAAGCAAGCTGGTATGAGGAGTGATAAAGAGTTGCTTGGCAAATATGGTGTTTTGTTTCTCTGCTTTATATTAGTACGCGAGTATTGCGGTAGCTTATCGGTATTAGAGAGCGACAGCCGACCGCGAGCCGCGAGGGCGCGGGCGCCATGGTCAATATTATTATTATTATTATTATTATTCGTTGTTGGATAGATGGACGGAGACCGCACGTTCTGCTTCCACTGTCGGGTAGATGAGATGGACAGACGGCACGCTCAAAACCTATTGGTGGGTGTGAGCGCGCACGTTTGAAGATTGCTCGTGTGGTGAACTTGAAGTGGTCTGTGGTACTACCCGCTGGTACCTGGTAGAGGTGGTGGTGGTTCAGTGGCGTGTGGGTGGTACCGGTACATCCGTCCGCCGATCGTGCGTTGAGTTGTAGGCGTGGTGGCGGGCGGGGAACATCAGGGGCTGAGCGGGGAACATCAGCGAATCTTGGACATTTCGAACACATAAGGCATTCTTCAGTCTTGGACATTATTTTATGGAGCTCTACCAGATTTTATTCTTCAATATACTAAAATTACTACTGGAGACACGCAGCTAGCAGAAATGTGAATTCTGCATGCAAGTTCTCCCCGGGAAGCGGGGGAAGGATCTCGAACAATGGACATTTTCTTCATCCCGTTGACAATTAGTTTACATATGTCTTCTTTTAGAGAAGGTTGAAGATTCGACGGTCATTCAGAGAACATGGAGAATTCTTAAAAGACGTCAATATGTACAAAATGTCCAAGAAGTCCAACGGGTTTCTTTTTCACGATTTCGACCTGACATCTTCTGACATCATTCATTCATCTATCCTGGCGGCGAACTCCTGCGATCTTAAACCGGTATGTGTACGGATCAAAACGTTTTCTCATCCAAAAACAAACACTATCACACTTCATCCATAAAAAATACAAATCAAGAATATCGACAGGCGCCTTCTTTCTCTAACTCCTCCTTCGGTTAGAATTTCCCAGCAACTCACAACAATCCAAACCAAACACCACCACCACCACAATCATTCAACAAGATGGTCGCCGACATGAGCTACAATACCGTTTCCCAAGTTCTCGAGAGCTGGGAGAAAGTCCGACACGTGGATAACTATGAAGAACAAGTCGGAACGAAGTTGTTTCAAAAGTAAGTGAACGACAACTAGATCGGCATTGCCTCACCAGATCGACGAGATGCATTTATATATGGATTCTTTGATATCTCGCTCCTTTCATCGTCCTCCTGTCTCAAAGCACATCAGTATATAGTATCTCATTATGCTTCTTCTTCTTCCTTCTTCTTGATTATCATCATCATGATCAGACTCTTCGCCCTCGAACCGGAGGCACAGAGAATATTTGGATTCAACAAGAACATGGACTCATCGTCGCCAGAGGTAGTCAAGAATCCTCGTTTCGTCAAGCACGCCAAGTATTTCATCCAAATGATTGACAAGGCCTTGAGCATGTTGGGACCGGATATTGAGATTCTGACGGAAATTCTAATGGAGCTCGGTGAAAAGCACGTTCGTTACGGTGTCAGGCCCGAGTACTTTCCGAGTATGGGCCGAGCCCTAATCGAGAGTGTCAAGGAGATTCTTGGACCCGATGAGTTTACGGACGATGTCAAGTCCGACTGGGTGGAGGTATACGGTGCCCTTTCCTACGATATGATCCGAGCCCAAAAGAATGTCCTCAGGTAAACAACATCAAGCAACAACAATGATACGAACAGCGCGAGGAGAATATAATAAAGAACGATAAGAGGGTCCTCGTCCTTTTTTGACGACGGTTCGAATCAACGTGATCCACCATTAACATGTATATTAACACAAAACCATTGTGCAATTGCCTGCTTTCAAATCTAAATATACCCTTCATCTCCAAAAAAACTACTAGAACTAGTAGTAGTACTACAACATGCTGTCTTCGAGGATACTACTACTACTACTACTACTAGTAAACCAAAGTCATCCGCAGGAGCATGCTTTATGCTTTGTTCTTCGTGACAAACCATCGCCATGATGATGGGATGTGTTGTTCGTAGGGACGACATTGAATGTTGCGGGTGCGGTCATGACATTGGTTCATTGAGGAGATAGGAAGAAACCATACATCTACTACTAGTAGAAGTAGTGCTGACTGTGGTGGAAGGTGGTATTACACGCCGAGACCGACGTACTACTAGATTAATCGCTCTCAACCGTCAAGGTAGCAACTAAATTAGACAGTGCACTTTTTCGCTGCTTTACGATATAGTAGTAGTAGTAGTAGTAGTAGAGGACGAGATGATACTTTTTCTGCTGTACTAGCAGTATTCGAGTACTACTAGTAGTGGTAGCTTGTGATGTTAGTACAATAAATCTGAATATAAGGAAGTACCATAGTAGTAGTAGCATACATTATGTAGGATCATAGCGAATATGGGCAAAACTGAGGGAAGGCGAAAGGATAGGCTTGTTCTGGTGCAGGCTCCATCTCGACGAGGACAGTATTCATTTTACCAGAAGTCACAAGGGGTCAAGCCGTCGGCAAAGGGATCCTCGAAATCGCGAGGCATTTCGCTGGGCTCCAAACATGTCTCGGTCCACTGATTTCCAGGGACAAAGAGAGAAGGAGGTGAATGGTCGTGGTGCTTCAGAGGCTCAAGATGAGACGAGTAGTAGGGCAGCGGAGATACTGCTCGTGCCGCAACTTCTTGATGATCATGCGGTATACTGGTGGTGTGAACCTGAGAAGGAAGGAGAGTCGTGCTGGGAGCATCCACGGCTCCGACAATAACGGAAGTAGACCTAGAAGCTGAGAAGTAATTCACGCTGCTGTAAGGCTCCACCGGTGGTGAAGGATCATAATGGGCCGAAAAAGAAGAATAATCTGCTGGCAAAGAGGAAGGAGAGACGGTCTCTTGCGGCATAAAGTTGTCTGGGGAGGAGTAGCTGTTGTAATTCGGATCGCCATGTTCATCGTAAACACCGTCTTGCACATCCTTGGCTTCCGGAAGAGGCTTTTCCTCTGAAATTCGGTAGAAGTCAGGCTCTGTGTTGGCACCCGCTGCTGGTTGTTGAGGCCGCGTAGTGGAAGTCGGTCGCTTCATGAGCTTGACAAGGTTGGGTCGGCCACTCAAGAACATCTCGTGGTAGTACGAATTTCGATCGGGTCCCTTGGAGATCATGCGTCGGAACCCCCAGCCGTTGGCTTGGCGGATGAAGCTTGAGAACTTGGCGTGTTCAAAGTAGCTGGGGATAACCTTGCATTCGAACTCTCGAGGCTTATGGACCTTCCAGGATCTCCCATGGGGCATCCAGGAGATGATGTGAGCGAGATCAGGTCGGCTCAAGATGGCCATCATCTTCGCAGGGAAGTTGGGAATACGTCCAGACACAGTCACCGGCTTGGAAGGATCAGGATCACGCAGATCCGAAAAGTCGCGGTAGTAGAAATAAGGAGCTTTGGGCTCTCCTGTCAGCAGCATGGAATTCAAAGGTCTATTTCTCTCAATTTGTTGTTCCTTGTTGCGTGGGTGCAACTCAAGTTGGGTCATGTTTTCTGTTGCAAGATGAAATCGAACAGAAAACAATGATCAAGCGATATCTCTATCGAATTATGCGATGAGCAAAGGGATGCGGAGAGGCATTCAAGAGAGGATGGAAGAATGACACCAAGCGTGCGTACGTGTTGAAGAATGGGGAGCGTGGACATTTTGATCATATGCCGCATGCCTTGGACATTTTCAGCATGGAATGTGAATTGCATGATTGCTTGCAGGTAGCGAACTTTCATCATATGCCGAAAAGTTACTGGGGAAGGGATCTCGAACAATGGACATTTTCTGTTCCGCCTATATATGTACGCCTACATTGAAGATTCAAAGAATAGCCATGCTGTGGTCTTGATCGTGATGGACATTTTCAACATCAATAATGATGTCCACGAATACAAGAACGGGTAATAGCAGTGAATTTAGATAAAGAAGCGATCCGGCGGAAAGTTCAACCTATCCGCGCGATTCTCATAAATAATCAAAGGTGCAAAATGTCCAAGAAGACCAACGGGTTTCTTTTTCACGATTTCGACCTGACATCATCATCATAATCATCTTCAATCTTCAACAATGACATCTTCTCACTGTAGTACGTATACCGGTATGCAATCTCAAAAGGCAAAACCCAAAACACACACTCTCATACTTCAGCCATAAAAAATACAAATCGAGAACATCGACAAGCACCTTTCTAACTCCTTCGGTTAGTATTTCCAAACTAATAAGCCAAACCAAACACCCTCAACAAGATGGTCGCCGACATGAGCTACAGTACCGTTTCCCAAGTTCTCGAGAGCTGGGAGAAAGTCCGACGCGTGGATAACTATGAAGAACAAGTCGGAACAAAGTTGTTTCAAAAGTAAGTCGACAACAACTAGATCATTGCCTCACCAGAATGACGAGATGCATTTATATATGGATGCTTTGATATCTCGCTCCTTTCGTCGTCCTCCTGTCTCAAAGCACATCAGTAGTATCTCATTATGCTTCTTTTTCTGCCTTCTTCTTGATTATCATCATCATGATCAGACTCTTCGCCCTCGAACCGGAGGCACAGAGAATATTTGGATTCAACAAGAACATGGACTCATCGTCGCCAGAGGTAGTCAAGAATCCTCGTTTCGTCAAGCACGCCAAGTATTTCATCCAAATGATTGACAAGGCCTTGAGCATGTTGGGACCGGATATTGAGATTCTGACGGAAATTCTAATGGAGCTCGGTGAAAAGCACGTTCGTTACGGTGTCAGGCCCGAGTACTTTCCGAGTATGGGCCGAGCCCTAATCGAGAGTGTCAAGGAGATTCTTGGACCCGATGAGTTTACGGACGATGTCAAGTCCGACTGGGTGGAGGTATACGGTGCCCTCTCCTACGATATGATCCGAGCGCAAAAGAATGTCCTCAGGTAAACACGAGAACGACAAGAACATTGTCAGCGCTTTTACAAACACACCACACCATATCACAACATCACAATCTAGTTTATGAAACTTAATATCAATGTAAAATATCAATTGCTAATAAGTATTTTCACCTTCTAGAAATGATCCTGATGCCGATGGTTCTTGTTACTTTGTTGTCACCCTCAGTTCTGATCCTCCTCCCCACCGTCCTCACCAGAGACAAGTCGAAGCACTTCGTCAATAATCTCCAATAATTCGTCCGTGTGCTTTGTTCTTACATCGTGGTGCAGTAGAGGAATGCTAATCATTACATTTTGTGCCTGATCCCGCCGGTGGGGGAGGCCATGAAAGATGCCCTCCGAGGACGAGACCTTTGCTGTTGGTGTCGGTACTGTTGTTCTTGATTGTCCCGACCATACCAACAGTCTGGTGCTCTCACCTCCTCGTCGAGGCCTCATACTGGTGATCTCGTCGGAAGTGATGGTTCGGGAACAAATATTACAACGTAGTAGGAGACGGCGTTCTGCTTCATCGGCTGCTTGCGGATGTTGCCTATCACAAGAACTGCAGGTAGCAGCAGTGGTGCTGTTTTTGGCAGCGTTGTTCTTGTCTTTGTTGTTTTGACCTTCCGTTTGCTTCATTATTTATTCTCTGCTTACTCTGGTACTGGAGTTCTGATGATGAGATGCTTCGTTTTCGGAATAAGCACTCGTGTGGTCCTTGTCTGCAAAATTGGTGAGAATTATTATTTTTGCTCTATCGCATAGTAGACTCGAAATGAAAGGTCGTACGTACCAAAAAATTGAAGCAAGAACAAAGCTATTCGTGAGAGTTCCCATTTAATTTCGTGTTCTGTTTTCCTATACCACCGTTTTCATCCACTGTACTCGTAATGATCTGGTCAACAGGCGCCGGCCGTTGTAGCTGTCCTTCGTACAACCCTCAATCCGACGACGGTTTCTAGTCGAAAGCAAGCTGCTATTTTCTTATTTCCAAAGAAGAAGAATGATATCGGTATTATGATAATGGGAAAATAGTGACGTTTTTAGTTGCAAGCTGTTGTGTTCGTGATTGTTGCATGCGTTATTGTTTCAGAGAACAATAAGTACTAAATAAAAAAGGAATCGCAACTTCCTCGATCATACCTGGTGGTGTGAAATATGCCTTTATCGAAATACGTCCGGTACAATACATAAGGTGCCGCGGTCGATCAGCCCCGTTTTTAGTTGCAAGCAGTTTCATAATCGGCATATGTAGTATGTTACTGTAGTAGTAAACTACCGATCCGGTATCGCGAGCTACCGGTGCCCAAAATGTGTGCGATTCGCCGCGCCGTACTCATTCTACGCGCACTGTGTACCAAAATGTGTGCAAGCTTGGCCAAAATACACAATCCGACCAGCGAGCCCGAACCGGCCATTTCCTACTCCACCCTGCCTGGAGACCGGCGAACCGGCCATTTCCTACTCCACCCTGCCTGGAAGCGAAGGAGGAGGGAGGCGGGTCAAGTTAAAAAATAATAGAAAAGTTAGTAAAATAATGGGAACATCCTCGATCATACCTGGCGGTGGGATATATGCCTTTATAGAAATACGTCCGGCACAATACATATGGTGCCGCGGTCGATCAGCCCCGTTTTTAGTTGCACGCAGTTTCACAATCGGCATATGTTGTTGTTGTTGTTAACTGTCTCATATGTAGTACAGTATGTACTACTACTAGCTAGTAGTAGTAGACGAACGATCCGGTATCGCGTGTGTGGTGTCTCGGTTTTTATCCAAAAATAGTCCTACAGCAGAACCAAGAATATAAAACGGCCGGTTCTACTAAAGGAAGCTCACAATTTTCAAACTCAACGACAACACATCGTCCCTATAACAACCAAATCATGCCTCCCCACACCAGTTACGATGATAAATTTTTGGTCAGCTTTAGTACAGCTGAGCATGACGACCAACAACAAGCTTGCCGCCATCATCCTGATGCTGCCGCGAAACAAGGTCACGCATCAGCATTGACTCGTCCTCTGCCGCCGGCCCTGACAAGAAGGAAATCTATTTCGTTCAATGAACGCGTTCTAGCAAAAAAAACGCTCCACCTCGCTGACTTGACAGAAGAGGAAACTCAGGCCTGCTGGTACGCCGAAGACGAGTTCCGTCGGATCAAAAGAGATGTTCTATTCGAAGCCAACCTTCTAGAAAACGAGTTCCTGCTCGAACAAGAACAAGGTGGCAACGGCAAATACTGCCCCAGAGGTCTGGAGCACCTCACTACTTTGGGCGCGGAACAACGAAGCGCCAACAAGAGACAAAGCCTCTCGGTAGTCCTTGAAGAGCAAAAACTGCAAAGAGAAGAAGGAAGTTACGATCCCGCATTCATTGCCGAGATCTACGCAAATGCTGTAGTCCATTGCAGAGATGCTGCACTAGCATATGCCGAACTAGATCGATTAGCCGCGATCTATTAAAGAACAATAGTACACCACACACTCGTATCAACTTACTACTCCTACTGCAACCTTTTAGTTGTCACATACTGGTGTACCGTCAGTTACTTCGTTCACCAATTAGTAGACACGAAGACGGCATCGACCCACCATTCTATTACCACGGAGCGACAACATGCATGGTCCGACCCATTCTGCGGCAGCGAAGTGAAGGCGCCGTCTAATACTGCACCAGGTGCTGCTGGCATATGTTGTATTTTGTCCACTAGAAGGCAGTAGACTTGTACTCGGTTCAACAATACTAGACTTGTCCTCCTCGGTGGTCGGTCGTGAGGTCGTCGCATAGTCGTGTACCTGGTGTTCACTTTCCTATGGTAGTGGTACTACGTCGAATTCTCACGAATACATGCTGATAGTGCTGGGCAGTCCTCGTCGACCATCACCAGGGTGTCGGAGACGAGATGCTCAAGCTGGTAGCAGCACCACATAGTGTACCACGAGACCATCACCAGGAGGTCGGAGAGGTGCTCAAGCTGGTACCAGCACCGTATGGTGTGCCACGCGACCGGGAGCTTTGCAATAGTCCAGCGTGAGGATTGAACAAGATATTAAGAAGACACCAACAAGGTAGTTCATTCGGTCCTCGTTGTTTCCTCGCATCGTAGACCTGCTCCTCCTCATGATCCTCTTGCATCATTTCTCGTGTAGTGCAGTAGATCATGTAATCTTTTAGAGTATGAACGAAATCACTGCCTTGCGATGATTCTTTGGATCATATACTCCTCTTCGACAAACTTTTCCACGCATACCACTCATGTTGCGCCAAGGCTCCTCGTCGAGGATGAAGATTGTTGGCCATGACGATGGTCGTCCCAATCGCAAACAACAAGAACGAGGCACTGGCAAGAAAGAGGTCCATCAGGACAGGCGATACATCATAATCCAATCCATTGCAACATTTCTCCCGAAAAGTGAGGACGATAATTGGAAAAGAAAAAGAAGACTCGTCGACAAGGCATCGTTCATCGTTAGTGCGTCATGCATCGCGTTCCTCTTGCTTCGCCCTGTCTGATGGTTGACGAATCATATAAAGAATTAATTGAAATGAAATTTGACATTCCATATTCCACATTCCGTCTAACGAAGAGAAGCATCCAAACCAATTATGTGCTGTACCAAAAAAGCGGAAACGCGTAGTAGCGTGTGTAGAACCTGGTAGGAGTCTGTCCTACCACCGAAATTCTGCGCAAAGAAGGGCGTCAAAATCCCGTGTTAATTTGTTTTATTCGTTAACAAACAAATGAAGGCGAGACAGCCGTGGTAATTACTACAGCGTTGATCGGCGTATTTCGCGCTATCGCACTGCACAATTTACCACGGCTGGAACTCATTTTTTCAAAACTCGATTATCACGAAGAATTATTACGCGGTCTGGCCGCTGCTTCATTTTGTACCGAGTTCTGCGATGAGTTTTGTACCATCGGCCACGCGCGTCTACGCGAAGGATCCCACAATTTTTTAACACAGTAGCTGTACGGTACCTGGTAGCGCATGGCGAGCCTCTCATTTTGATGCATTTGCAAAATAGTAACTGCGACATTTTTTGTGCTTAAAATCCGAATGCGATCTATCTTCTAATACCTGTAGCAGTATATAGTGTGATTTCGATTGCTTCACATCACAAACCAGCAGGTACGAGTACTACTACCGTAGATACGGTACAGACGATCGATGCGGCTTTACAGGAACGATCTTCCGCTCGGCGGTCGGAAAATGGCGAGGCGAGGAGAGGACTTCCTTTTCGACGATGGAATTCTTCTCGTTCTTCCCAAAGAATCATAATGTAATTATTTACCCCCGATGGAACATCATGATACATGCATATGATGCATGCAGGCGCATTATATTGCACTCCCTTCGCATATGATATTATGCATTCAGCAAGGAGGAGACTCCGCTTGTTGGGATCGGGTTCTTCATTGCAACGAGAACCACGAGAGAAGATGAATGATATTATACTACTAGTAGTAGTAGGAGTATCTTCTATCTTCTTGTTCGCATTCATTTCCAGGCGGCTATACCGGTATATCCTCACAAAAGGAAAAGAAACGAGCCCCAAAGGTATAAAGGCAAGAACAATCCAAACAAGAAGCGCACAAGAACGACAACAACAACAACAACGACTACATCATGCAGAACAATCGCAAGGCGATCATCGGCAACGACAGCAGCAATGCCGTGGTGGTGATGGTGACACCGTACTCGACTGGGGTCAACCTCGCCAAGGAAATTTCTCGCAAGGGATTCCAACTGATTTGTTTGTGGAATAACGGTTTTGCCGAAGAGATGAAACTCCATATTCCCTTGTCGTGTTCGGACATTCGCTACTTTGCGGAACTGGAAGAAGCGGACAGTCTGGAGGAAACGGCCCAGGCGGTCACCGAGGCAGCCCAGGGACGAGAGATCGTCGCTGTTGTATGTGGCGGTGAGGCAGGAGTCGATTTGGCGGACGCCCTCTCGGAATACATGGGACTTGCTGTATCGAATGGTACGGGTGTTCTTCCCAATCGTCGGGATAAAAAAGTCCAACAAGAACTGATTCGGGCCAAGGGTATCCGGGCCACCCGTCAAGCAGGTGGAAGCCAGTGGTCGGATGTCGAATATTTTTTGCTCCATGAAAGTTACCCTCTGATTGTCAAGCCTGTCGACTCTGCTGGATGTGAGTTGTTAGTTCAAATGAGGACAGACAAGAGAGACGCTATCTGTATGACATGTTAGTTCTGACATTGTTCTTCTTCATTTTCCTTGCCAATATTACCATGCAGCCGATGGCGTAAAGCTCTGTCATTCCTTCCAAGAGGCCAAAGACCACTTCTTTTATCTACGGAACGAGCACGCACTAGTCAATAGCGGAGACTGCGCCGATGTCGTGCTTTGCCAAGAATATCTTCGAGGCAAAGAATACGTGGTAGATCATGTATCGTTGAACGGTGTACACAAGACGACCATGGTCTGGCTCTACGACAAGCGTCCCGTCAATGGAGCCTCTTTTGTGTATTTTGCGGAACATCCAGTTGATGTGAGCTCGATGGAAGCTCAGCAGTTGATTCCGTATGCGAGACAAGTGCTGGATGCCTTGGGCGTGAAACATGGTCCTTCTCACGGGGAATTTATCCTCACGGAAGAAGAAGGACCGTGTTTGGTGGAAATGAACTGTCGCTGCAATGGAGGCAATGGAGTTTGGCAACCTATTGCGCAAGCCCTGACTGGAGGATACGATCAAGTGACAGCTGCAGCGCTATGCTACTTGGAACCCGACCGCTTTCTACAAGAACTACCAGATCTACCACCAAGTCCGTTTTTGGCAGCTGGGCAGATTGTAGACTTGGTCTCCTACGTGGATGGAATCGTTCGAGATACGCCTGGATTCCGTCGTATTCGAAACTTATCCTCGTTTGTCTCGATGGAAACAGGCATCCATCCAGGCTCGAGGGTGAGCAAGACGATTGATCTAGTCACTGACGTCGGGGAAGTGATCCTGATGCATTCCGATCCACAAGTTTTGCAACGCGATGTGGACATGATTCGGGCATTGGAGCGATGCAATGCCATGTTTGACTTTTTCTTGGAAGAGTCATCGTCAGTGTCGGAAGAACAACAGCAACAACAACAGCAGCAACAGCAACAGGAGCAACAACAGTCTTTCACGTCGTTGCTAGAACGCAAACTATCGATACCAAGAGAACCAAAACCGATTATATTTGCAGAAGCAATGCCTCCCAGTATGTATCTGGAACGAAAGCTATCTCTTCAAAAGGAACCCGACGACATGTACATGGAAAGGTAGTAGCAGTATTAGATGAGGGAAAAAAGGACGAAACCAGCCAGCACAGAAGAAGATTCATCGTTTGATTTTGATATTATTCCTATTGGGTTCTAAATAAGTATGCTATTCGTGATGACGGAAAAAAGCACCGTTAGGTGAAGAAGTAGAAGAGGATGGTACTAGTCTACTAGAGGTAGTAAAAGGTAGTACCATGTAGCATTGTTTTATTATAATAGTATGATACCAGTCGCTGTCGCAGGCAGTATTTACAGGTAAACAGCCGACTTGTTCCACCACCACCACCACCACCACCGCTGCAGTAACAAGTAGCTATGTTAATACCGTTGCAGCGGCAGATGGCTGGACCGATTCCGTGACCAGCAAATCGGAGAGGAAAAGGCAGAAAAAGTGAGTGAGTGAGTGAGTGAGTCAGCGAGGCTTCGAAAGTAGCGTGGAGCCCCGCGGCCGGGTAGTATAGTAATTTGGTTTGTATGTGTGTGTGTGTGTGTGTGTGGTTGGTTGAAGAATGGATGGATGGATGGATGGTAGTATGATTGCATGGTAGTATGGATGGATGGTAGTATGGATGGATGGGTTGGGCTGTGTTGAAGCTTGAATCGACTTACTCGTCCAAGAAGTCGTTGTCACCATCGCCGAAAAGGCCGAGCTCGTCGTTGACGAGCGAGAGTGCATCCTCGACGATTGCCAGTATCATGGTTAGATTGACAGCGTTGGTGCGGTTGTTAGACGGAAGGCGTCTTTGCCCGCCGTAGCGATGTCCAGCAGGCGAATGAGATGATGCTGATGATGATGATGCCGATGCCGATGAACTCATATAATCCATGGAACCGGTTCTTCGAAAAGAGGAGGTTGAGCTCATTTCTTCCTCCTGCGATTGCGACTCCTGCTGCGAGTTTCCTCTAGTAGCAGCAGCAGATCGGAAGGATGAAAGGGAGTTGCTGCTCATCCTGCACCCAGTGTTGAAAGTTGCGTTCTTGGTCATCTTGATGGTGAAAGCGGATATTGATTATAATAATATTGATGATCGTGATATTATTTTGAAAAGTTGTGTCGATATTATTACACTGTAGATGTTGACCCACGGCTCTGCTTTTTTGTTTGTGGACATGAAATGTCAACTGATGAATTTTCAATACAACAGGCCCTAATCAAAATAGCGGACAGAATTCGAAATTATGACATTTTATGATAAAAGTGCCTCATCGGAAGTACGGATTTCGTGCGTCAGTGCTATTAGTTACCATAAGTAACATCGTGCGTCAGTTTATCATTTCCTTAAGTAACTTGACATGTTCCAGCAGCAGCTGCCTTGCCTGTTGGCAAAGTTGATTGGCGAAAACGAAGCGATCCCTATTTCGGCGTAGTATTATTGTATTTCGGCAAAACTACTAAAGAACTCCTAGGAATGGTCGGAAATGGGGCATCACCTAACAACTAACCCCGCAAATGCAAAGACGTGACACTCAATCGCGTTTTAGAAAAACAAATAAGCCAGAAGAGGGAAGGGCGAGAAGCATGCTGGTATTTCGAAACTGCTCCTTCGTATGTTCGAGGAGAAGGAGGAGTCAGTGACTACCGGTACTTTATTCTCCGGCGACCACCAGCGCTATTAGAAAGGAACCCTTGTTGCTTGAATCGTCGTGACGCATTCAAAGAGAACTACTTTCCTGCAATGTGTCATATGCATGACATCTAGTAGTACAAACGTCCAAAAACGTCACCAATAGTGTGACTGAGTTCCGTTCTGCTCGTCATCCGCCTAACACCGTGACGACAAGAACTCTTTTTATCTCGGCAAATGGATATCTGAATCTACTAGGTATAATATTATTTCCTTCTTGGATGATGATTCCCTATTTTCTTCCGATGCTCGCCATCATGCAGCATGTCATTATGGAGGAATTCTCGGAACGAGAGCCAAGCAAGCTTCTCTTCTCCTACATCTCCATATTAGCATCCCTACTAACAGTCTCTGCTCATACGGCGCTCAGGTCGGGCGAAGAGGCCCCATCCTCGCGAGCAGATGAATCATCGTACGAGGCAGCACCACCAACAAACGAGGGGTTGTAGCGACCAGATACTGTTCGTCGTATGTCACGTTCTCCTTCTTTTTCTTGATCCATCATCACGACGTTGTGCCGACGGTCGTCAAAATTTGGGAGCTCGAGGGGATTATTAACGACCTTCCGCTTATGAACAACATGAACATCATCAGCACCATCATCGCCACCTCGATAAAGAGCAGGGGGGTAGGATGATGGAACTGGAAAGGGTGGGAGGAAAGAAGAGGAGCCCCATTCAGCACGGGTCCCAAACAAGGCAGCAGGAGAAGCCTCTGGTTTTTTCTCGTCATCGAACAAGGAGTGCTGCTGCCGTGAAGGAATATGATGGAATGTTTCGGAAAAGGTCAAGTAGGCGGGGTACTCCTGCAAGAGTCGACCACAACCAGCACCGTTGAGCTTCTTGTTGTTCGTTTCAAGAAATACATTTGCCTGGATGGCATATTGCAACAAAATATGATCCGCATCAGTATCAGGACGTTCGCTGTAGAATAATTGCGGGTTGGTGACATGGGAACTCGGGGAGCTACGTACTGCTAGCCTCCCTCCGCTATCGCCTACCGCCACCCCTAACGACGAAGACGAAGAATCCTCGATACAGCAGGGCGTTGTTTGAGCAGTATTCCCCGCTGATACCAGTATTCGCACAGCCATGTTCTTCTTCTTTGATGACCTTCTTTTCATTTGGGAACATAGCTCCAGCTTGTTTCTTTGAAATAATGGATTTGAATAGCACCCAAAGTCGGATGATGAAGAATCCTTGACTGTTGAGAAGCCGTACATGTTAAGCTGGCGTTGAAAGCTTCGCAACTTGATGTTGGGGGGGGGCGCCGTGTGGTGGTTCTTTGCTGACGCTGCGAAAGTACAGCGGTAGGATAACTGCTTCAAATTGCTTTGGAGAATGAATCCTGAATGCCATACCTGATGGGCTCCATGATACGATATGCTCCATTCCTCTCCGGGCGGCATCCTCGAGTAGTTGGTGCAACTTG
Source organism: Nitzschia sp. pyKryTriq1 (assembly GCA_956465555.1). Classification (NCBI taxonomy): domain Eukaryota; phylum Bacillariophyta; class Bacillariophyceae; order Bacillariales; family Bacillariaceae; genus Nitzschia; species Nitzschia sp. pyKryTriq1. Next base: position 1,271,496 of record OY101127.1, read on the forward strand.
AAGGGGAATTCAAACTGCGGCAAATATGATGATGGCGATCCAATAATGAGGTTGGCGATGACAAAGAAGAAAGGCATGTTTAGAGGAATACGTTCTTGAGCAAGCTCAAACGAAGATGGTCGCCACCAGAGGAAACGTTTATTCGGCACCAGAAATACCTACCCGCGATGACAAAGGGAGTTGAAATGAGCTTGGTGGTGCTGAAAGCGCATTGTCGTCTGCTGCTGCCTCTGAATCTTGGTGCCGGTGCGGCGGCTGATGTGCTCGTCCTTGCTGTGACATGTTTTTTTGTAGCTGCTGACTATTGTTGCTCCTCGAATGGTCCATTTTCGCTGCTAGAGTACCGATGTGAGTCGTCGGCTTGGTGGGATGGGTTCCAACAGCAAACACCTTCAGCAAAGCGATTGAAACGAAAGTGATGGAATCGCCTCTAGACTAATTTTTGTGAGAGGATCGCGGCGCACACGAGTTGTTTGCGTTACTTAGTTACGAACTCGTACTTACTTACCTAGATTATTGACGCCATAATTCTCCTGGCAAAGAACTGTCAAGACATTCTGACCAAAATTATCTACATCATCATAGTTCATCCGTGTTCGTACGAAGATACGGCATCTTGTACATGCCTCTGAATCGTCAGTCATCGGACTATTCGCCAATACAATGAAAACTTCACCTGTTGAGTTTATGCCGGATTTCGCACGTGTTCCACATTTTAAAAATACTTATTGTCAGCGATATTAGATGTCGGAGAATTCTGAGTGCTTGGATGTTTCGTTTGTGATGACCTTCGCACGTGTTCTAAAAATTCAATACTTATGCCATCGCTAGTAGTACACGTAGCCATGCGTCAAAACCAAATCCAAAACCGCGTTTTGGATTTTACGCGCAGAGTCACATACCTGTACCAGGTACAGTAGCGGCACGACGAATACAAATAATTCAAATCCGAGACATTCGCAAAGAATAAATCCGATCCTTTTAGTCAATGAGACAACGACGGGTCCGTCCTTCAGCCAACGACGATTGGCGTCCGTCTTGCCACCAGAGACCCCGACAGACGTCTGATAGTAATAAGCAGTAGATTGAAGCATCAAAACAACAGACTTTGTTCAGCCACTACCTTGTAGTGTAAACTTCGACCCATTATATATTCCAGCCCCACTGATCAGTAGTACATTAAATTTGATTGATTGTGTGCGCTACTACGCAAGTTGGTCTCGCAAATTTTCCACGACCTTGTGTTTCTTCATGTACCGGTACTACTAGTACCGTACTGTTAGACTCCTGCGTATCGTCTTTGGATTTTGGGGGGTTGGGGGGGTTACTCTTGACTCTACTACTACTACTACTACTACTACTACTACAAGCAGGAGGAGTGAGTACTATTATAGCTTACAAACTGTCGTCTCTACTACTAGCTAGCTAGCAGTAGTTGTTGTATCGTAGCTACTACTACTACTAGCTGCTATTACCTACCTGCTCCTCCTTCTTCCGACGAAGAAGCGGCGGGATCGTCAAACAGGGAAAGTACGGGCGGATTTTGCGTCATGGAAAGTCCCATCGTCGGCAAGGCACCAATGGTAGCATGTCGACTTTCCACTCGGCGTAGCATGATGGGGTGCAGAGAAGGACTACTACCTGTAACAACAACACCAGCACCACTGCCACTGCCACTTCCATCATGGGATTGATAATCTCCACCAGCAGCACCACCATCCATAGTCGTTGTCGATCCGCCACCCCCAGCTCCAGCTCCACCGCCGCCACCTCCTCCTCCTCCTCCTACATAGACAATGGGATTCGTTGCATGATGAGAACCTACCATAGTCAAGTGTCCAGAGCAGGCATCGACTGTGACTCGGGTCGGTGCCTCCATGGTTTCATCAAAAATAGGTGCCACGCAGGGATTGCTATCCCCTCCTTGACCGGTCGTTTCTAAAAATCGAAAGCGATGAACAATCATGCGATGTCCGGCATACATGGCCGTCGCTTCGCGACATAGACGATGGATGGGTTCCAACTCGACATCGGTCGTCGATAAACAATCCAATGGTAACCGGCAAAGTGTGGTATGAATAAATCCATCGCCGTCTCCCATTCCAGGAGTTTTGAATTCAATAGTCGGTTGGCGTACCAAAGGAGGACGGGGTGGAATTGGTGGCGGTGGTGGTTGTTGAGTGGGTCGTACGGGTAAGGATTGGGCTCTTTTGAGTGGATGAAAGCCTCCTTCCAACAACAACAAGCCATCCCTTTTTTCGTCTTCTTTTTTGTCTTCACCTCCATCCGCAAATACGTTTTGAAGCAACGCCTCCTGCTGGTCCATCAAACTTTGTTTGTGGGCATGATAGGTCAATGGTTTGCGTTGAATATCTTCATTTTCGGTGGTAAAACATTGGACGATTTCTCTTCGTAGTCTGACAAAAGGATCAATTCCAGTTCCATGTCGATCTTGAATGACATGATTGGCATCTTCTACTACAAGTCGTTCTCCAATCGTCCTCCACAAGGCGACCAATGTTTTTCCACCCAACAATATAATCCGTTCCAATTCCAATTGAAAGGGATGATGAAAATCGTACACCAAGGCTTGTCGAAATCGATTTGCCAAGGCTTGACTCAATTGATAATTCTTATTATTTTCTGGTAGCATGGTATGCCACCACCATGGAATGGCGACCGTCACATGCATATCACACGGTGGAATCATGTTGGTTTCGGGTATCCACACCCCCCGCGTGGTGATATCGTGCGAATACAAGAGCGGTGCCAGTATATGCTTTCGTGCCTCGTGCAAGAGTTGTTGCGACAAATGATCCAACATGACAATGACCGTCCGATGCGATTTGGTTCCTTGATGGTAATATCGTAAAATCGTATCCATTTCTTGTTTCCGAAGGTCCATTAATTTTGGGTAGTCGGATTGTCCCAACACTAACGATTGTTCATGAGCTTGTCGTGCCTTTAAATAATAACTGAGCGTCCTCCGTTGATTGGCTTCCTTGACCGTGGCCGTTTTCGATAAGGAAAAGTCTTTAAAGTGTTCAATAATACTGGGCAACGTATCGTGACCAAATTCTTGTTCTTCCTGATTGTGCCATTGCGACGACTTGAAGCGACGACGGTCCTTTTCTTCTTGTTGGATTTTTTCTTGTTGGCTCTTGGAATGATAATGATAATAATAAAAGTAGTAGTAATACAGCAATGATGGCAGAACTCCCACTACGACGGCACCCCCCGCAGTCGCCGCGACAGAAATAAGCGTCGAGACGGCATTATTATTATTATTATTGCAGCTGCTGCTGCTGCTGCCACTCGATTTGGTCGACATTATCTCAATTCCGTAATACCGGTATAGTGCAACAACAACGTTAATAGAGAGAGGGTACGTACAGTATCTCTTGGATGCTCCTGCTGATGCAGTCTACTATTACTCCTGATATTATCGGTGGTGGTAATGGAGATATTATATCAAAATGCCATCACACGTAAGAAGCATCTGCTGGTGGTCGGTTTGGTTGTAAAAGAAGGTAAAAGAGGTAAATTAATATTATTATTAGCTGAGCGAGATGACCAACGCTCCTCCTCTCTTATTTATTTTCTCCATTCGGATAGACTTCAAATTATTGTATGCATACTCGTACGGATATTTTTGTGTTCTATCTGCATAAAGCTACATAATGTGCGAGGTTTGTGCTCTTTTTCTCAGACCTCGCACGGAACTTTGGAACACCAGAAAAAAATAAAAATGACGACCTCGCGACCTCGCAGTCGAAGCGACTTCGATGCGTTACCGCTACGGTACTGTATGTAACGGATACTCGTACGCATGCAGTACGGTACTATATTACCGGATACGAACGGAATAAGAACATCATCCTCATCTTTTTGGCGGGAAGAACGCAGTAAATAGCACTATTATGCAAAAGCCCCCCGCCCGCGCCGCAACGAAACAACATCATTCTTCATTCTTCATAATATCATCATAGGATAATCCTACATATTCCTATGCTCATGCCATCTATCACGTTCTTCTGTGGTGGACCATGATGATACTACTACTAGTACCATGACTTCTTCTTCTTCTTTGTTGCCAACAACAAGAAAAAAAAAGAAGCCCGTCGTCGTCGTCGTGTTGTTGTCATGATGATTATGGAAGACGACAACGAATGAATGAATGAATGAATGAATGAAGGAATGAAGGAATGAAGGAATGAAGGAATGAAGGAATGAAGGAATGAAGGAATGAAGGAATGAAGGAATGAAGGAATGAAGGAATGAATGAAGGAATGAATCATCATCAAGAACAACGTAGTAACAACGACGACATACTATCATCTCCCCCTGATCCCCCCGCGCTCTTCGTCTACTAGACTACTACTACTATATCTAGTAGTACTACTTCTTGTGCTGTCTTATCCTCAGCAGCAGCAGCAGCAGCAACAGCCAGAAGCAAAAAGACAACAACTAGTAATAGTACTACTCGTTCTACTACTAGTAGTAGTAGCCGCAGAAACAACCTGTTTCGACGACTCTCGCTCGAGGAGTGGTATTTCTTCAGTCGTCAAGCAAGAAGAACCATGGCGGCAATAACATCGAGCGAGCGAGCGAGCGAACGAAGAAGGAAGAAGATACTACATACCACCGCAGGAGGGGAGGAGGAGAGCTATGATCATCATGATCATCGTCCGCCGAAAGATGAAGATGAAGCAATGAAGCAATGATGATCATGCTCCTGAGGAGTACGAGTGCATATTACAGTACAGCACGTTGGAGGCTCCAAACTACTACTACTAGTACACGAGGAGGAGGAGGAGGAGGCGGAGAAAAGATGATAATAGTACCGATCACCACCACCACCAGCAGCAGCAACGACGACGACGTTCCGACCAGAAACTTTGGCATCAATCAGCAAAGTCGATTCGTCGGTCGAATCACTTCTTCTACTACTACTTCTACTCATGATGTACTAGTACTACTATGACTTGTTGCCACTCCACGGAACAAGCAAACTTTTTTGAACTCATATTTTTCTTCTTGTTCTGATTTTCCAATTCAAGAAGATCATCGCGGTACGTTTTATTTTTTTCTTGGTCCTGGTGGATGGAGGACTGCAACATCGATCCTCGGTCGCGCTGGATTATTCTTCAAATTGGTGCGATTCACACTTATTGTTCACTACTAGCTAGAATGCTGTCTTGTTGTTGGACCATGATTTTATCTGGAAATCTTCCCGCACAAGCTCCCACAACACTCCTTTCTCTACTAGCTTGTACTAGCTAGAACAAACAGTCGCATTTCCCAGGAGGAGGCTAGTACTAGCAGTACTAGTACCATCATGATGGGGCAATTCCGTGTCTCCAAAACTCGTTGTCAAGAACAAAAAATTGAGTGGATAGGCGAGCATGGTTTGGATTACACACACGTTGATATAACACGCTCGGGCCTCATCCTGAAAGTCGCTTCGTTGTTCTGCCAGGTCAGCACCATCATCCAAAACATAGTGCCACATGTCTGCCGATACTCGAAAGACGTCCATTTCTTCCACAAAGAAGAACCAAATGAAAAAGTGGGACAGCTTTCGCCTCGTCAGCAGCAACAAGACTGGTGGATAGAGAAGAGCATGGGTGATCCGAAGCAGCCCATAGTGCGAAGGATGAAAACGCTTCCAGGCAGCTGCAAAGTCGTACGCCAATTGGCTCAGTGGATAATTGGGTGCCACCCAAGAATCGGGCTTGATGCCATGCTCCTCGCAAAATTTGAAGCTATCGTCATCATCCCAGATGGAAAACGTGGTGAAAGAAACATATAAAAGCATATTCCGAAGGAAAATGACTCCCATGGAACTCCTCCTGCTGTTGTGGTCGTCGTCCTCGTTTGTTCTCCTTCTTTTTTTGGTTTTGTTCTTGTTGAGACCCATCATCATCATCATCATGATGCCGCCGCCGCTCTCTGTCGCTTTCAAAATTCCCCACGAGATGGGAAACCACAACAGGACCGGAGAGATGTTTCGCAATCCCTCTAGCGGCTTTTCGTAGAAAATATGCAGCGGGCTAGCCCACCAGTTGATATGTTTCGACATTTCTTTGAGTTCTTGATGGAACATTTGGATGTTCTTTTGTTGGCTCCATGATGATGGTCCACCAGCAGTTTCGTCGATGGTGGTCTCCTCGTCGCCCCCGGAAGAAACAGCCCCCCAATGAATGCGGAGCAATGTCAGCACCAGCAAGACTAACTGAAAGACCACGTATGGCAAGGGCCATGTCTGTCCACGTTCGTAGAGGGGTGAAGGGATGTAGCCGCTCACCATGCCAAGGTAGAGACCGGAAATGACAAGGGGAGGAGAATAAAGATAGACGACATCCTGAAGAACAAGAAGAAGAGCAGCAGCCGCATGGTCATGCTGGGCACCAGCACCACCAGCACTTCCATTCTTGACAAGAAAATCTGCTGCTCCTGCTATCATACTGATCAGCGATGCTGCTGTGGCACCCATGATGATGATGATGATGATGATGATCATGATACGGGTAGACCCCATCATATATCGTTGAGAATAACAAGGGTTCACCACAACATGAGGATACCGTACTAGTATTATACCGGTACAGTACTAGAATACCGGTATTCGTCTGGCTATTCTGCCTTTTTTGTTGTACCTACTACAGTATCCAGAGATCGCGGGATGCCAACAACCAAACGAAATTGGACTGCTCTTTCTGTTAGAAACAGTACTGATACGTCTTTCGAGGCCCTTAACCTGGAACAGTTCTCGTGACGCAGTGATAATGGATCCTGAGAACTGGAGCACGTCTGTTGTCGACCACCGTCTGTCCGTCTGTCCGGACTATACACGTCATGGTGCATACGTCAGCCATTAGGATTGCTTCTCAGCCTCACAGCCAAGAGATTGATGAAGAGCAAGGAAGTAGAACCGTAATCTCTAGAGCTCACACTCTTCAAACACAACAGGTTTTGATCTCTTTATCGTTTCCTCTGCTCTTTTGCAGGTCCTTTCTCTCACGATGTCTCGTTCGTCCGGTGTCTCCAACGGCCCCGACGAGACCTCTGTCTCTGCTGAGCTCCTCCCGGCTCCTTCAGATCATTGTTTCATTTTTCAGGGTGGCGCGGTCGAGGATGACCACACGAATGACTGTTGTACTTCCAACAGGAACACAAAAGACAAGCACAGCGTCATCATCGTTTTCGAATGGTAGCTCTGCCTCCATGAGATGAGACTCAGCAGCATCATCATGCCGGATGGTTCGAGAAGAGGGTGCGCCGCGAATACAGCTGATCGTTGCATGTAGTAAGTCCGATATTTGCATACGTTGTGTACGTACCTGGTACAAGTGCGGTTCGTACAGTAACGGTACGTACCCCGCGCTGGGGGTACTGTACGCAGTACGCTACGAGGTATCCCAGTTGCGAACTTGAGGGGAAGGCCAGACGGTATATAGAGTCTACTGTAGAGTCACCCCGAGTGGCAGACGGCCGAACCGACAGCAACAAAGCATCAACAATGCATGATTTTACTAAGGGGTTAATATTTTAGTACCACGGATACGTATTTTCTACGACATGTCGGATCAGGATGAACTAAACTGTATGTAGCTTGCTTGCGAATCTTGGATTCCTGCAATAGAGGCTTGTTGGTTCGCAAGGAAGAAGGAAGAGTAGGACAAGCGACAAGCACGTGGTACAGCATCAACCATGTGCATGATGCACAACAAGATCGCAAAGCCGAAATAGGGTAGAACAACAGTCAGTTAGTTGCAAAACAGAGCCACGGCGTTACTGCGAGAAGGCAGCAATACAAGAAGATATCTATTATCATGGCGAAATCCAAAAAGCCCCTGCATCACATTCATGCGCTGGGCATGTATGGCGTCGTCGGCTTTTTCATGCTCTTTTGTGCTGTGTACATTCTCATTCGAACCTTTTCCCCGGCCCCCATTGGCGCCCTGTCGGACGAATGCCCCTGCAGTGGAGGTATTGAATGGTGCATTTGCGCCCGCCCCACCGTCGATTCGCTGACGCCCTTCCAGCTCTTTTGCTTGGCCAATTCTCGCTTGGCCGCCTACACCCTCTACCCTCTCTACATTATCATGTTTCTCTCCATGGCCCGCAATTTGCTGGCGTGGTTGCAACACACAGTGATTGCCGAGTACGTCCCCCTGACCAGCTTGCACTATTTGCACTCGTGGGCCGGAACGTGGATTGGCATCGTCATCATGTGGCACGGACTCTGGCACATGATTCGGTGGGGCGTCCAGGGCAACTTGCGAACTTTTCTCTTTGATAACCAAACGGGTCTGACTGGATTGGTATCGCTCGTCATTACGCCCATTGTGGTCTGGCCCATGCGGATTCGTTGGTTGCGCCAACGTGTGTCCTTTGAGATTCGCAAACGATTGCACTATCTCAGTTGGGTCTGGGCGGCGTCGATTGCCTTTCACGCTCCCCAAACGGACATTGTCTACATTATTGGCATTTCGCTCCTCATCTACCTCGTCGATTGGTTCTACGGCGTCTTTGTCACTACCTTCTTGGCTCCATCGGCCCGATTTGTCCGACTGGAATCCTTTGTCATGATTCGAGTCTTGAAGCCCGAGGGGTTCCAAATGAAAGGATCCGGTGGCTTTTGCTATCTCTGCGTTCCTTGGATTTCCAAACTAGAATGGCACGCCTTTTCGGCCTTTAAGGATCCCTTTGACAAGGACTATATTTGCTTTTGCATTTCCGACGCGGGGGATTGGACGCACAAACTACACCAGGCCGTCTCGGAACCCATTTATCGACGCTTGTGGATATATGGACCCTTCCCTTCTCCCTTTGAGACGGCCAGTGACAATGATCACATTATATCGATTGCTAGTGGGGTGGGGATCACACCCGCACTCAGCGTCATTCATTCCTTGGCCGATACACGCAAAATGCATCTCGTGTGGATCTGCCGGGATGCCAGCATGTTGGAATTTATGATTGACTATGGGACCAAATTTGACGAGGACGCCTACACGCTGATATTCTACACGGGCGAGCGCGAACCGGTCTTTCGTCACCGTCTTCCCTACAATGTCAAACTCCTCAAGGGACGGCCCGATCTCCATACACTTATCCCCTCCTTGATCGAATCGGCCCAAAGAAATGTCCTTGTTCCTAATGTAGAAGCCTACCAAGAATTCTTGGAGGACGGTGGAGGTGGGGATGCCGAAACGGGGGTGGCCCACCAGCAACAAGCCAATCTTCTTGAACACCAATTCTATGCCGAAATCAATCGCTTGCTCTTGACCTACTCGGTCAATGAACTGTTCATTGCCGCTGTGCGTCGATCACACCTCAAGACACGTCATGTCTCGTTGGAAGGACTGCGCGACTTGATGCAGAGCTTTTTTGCCCGCAAATTTACCGACGACCAGCTCAAGACGCTGTTGGCACGGGTCGACAAAACGGGAGACGGTGTGATTGATTCGCAGGAATTTGAACATTTTATTCACGAAATGGAAAAGGAATTGGAAAAGGACCGAGCCGCTACGGCAAAGAGGAATTTGGCACGGTCACAAAATTCGACCAACATGGGCTTTCGTGATCATCTTGATGGTCGTGGAGGCGATGGGGCGGCGGCCGCAGCAGCAGCAACTACTGGTTCCGCAGTAGTAGACAACTCGGATCACACCTGGCGCATCATGTACTGTGGTGGCAGCGCGCCGGTTGTGGAAGCTCTCAATGAAATATCCGCCAAGCATCAGATTCCGCTTTCGCTGGAAAGCTTTGAATGGTAGCAAGACTAGCTAGTTCACAGCGAGAGTATATTCGACAGCGACCGTTGATATTCGAGATACGTATGGTACCTGTTTAGGGTTATGATACTACTAATACTTGAACTACGCTACTACTAGTACAACGAAAGCTTTGCCGTGGTTTGTCCCCTATTTCGTGTCGGACTATATGTCCGAAGGAGTTCGGACCAAACATCGGCAACATGTTTTGAGTCGTTTGGAAGAGGAATGGTCGTCGGCTGTCTTCGTTGGTGATGCTGCTGGTAAGGATGAG